>CM068957.1:116189944-116205879 GCA_035128595.1 Eptatretus atami
AATGACCAAATATGCAACTCCTCTTCAAATTTCAAGTGAATCAGATGAAAACTGACAATTTTAGAAATTCTGCCTAGATGTTGACCTTTGGGCCAATGTGGACCTCCAAAATAATTGGAGGTTGAATTCAGTAACCTGAAATATACATCTTCAAATTTCAAGGCAATCAGATGAAAATTGAGGATTTTAGAACTATCACCTCAGTTGTTGACCTTTGGCCTATGTTGACAATTTGGACCATGTTGACCTCAAAAATAATTGGCTGGTTTAATTGAGTGACCGGAAATATAAATCCTCTATAAATTTCATTTCAATCGGATGAAAATTGAGGATTTTAGAAATCTCACCTAAGTTGTTTACCTTTGGCCTATGTTGACATTTTGACCTTTTGACCTCAAAAACAATAAGCTTCTTCCTTAGGACAAACTCTACCATGTGGTAAAGTTTCGTGAAGATTGGTTTAAAATTGTGACCTGGAGTCAATAAACAGACAGAAAGACAAACAGAGAGACAGAATAACAAAATCGACTAACCAATATACTTGAAAATCTTCGATTTTGCAAGTAATAAGACACTGGAGGGGCAAGTTTGAGCTGTTCAGGGGTTTGAAGAGACCCAATTGCTTGAGACTAAAGTCACAAATACCAATCTGCAAAATGTGGGCCTTGTGCACTGCCAAGTTGATCTGAAGGAGGAACACCCCTTTAGTTAACATCAGCCGGTGTTTGTTATTGATGGCCTACCGTAATATACAGTATGCACGAGATTGGTGTGATTATTCACCTGTGATCATAGTTTTATATGCCTGGTGTTGGCTTAATGGTTCGTTATATGCTTGGTGTTTGCTTAATGGTTTGGGTGGTGGGCTTGGGATCTGAGGATCCTGAGTTCAAATCCAATTAATACTGTTGAATTAATAGCAGATGGGGTTGACTCTGCCTGTCATCCTTCCGAGGTTGGGAAATGAAATGAAATGATAACATCCTTGCTGTTATCCTGTGTTGGAGTGGCGACCCATCCAGGATTGTGTCCAACAGCCTAGGAGACTGCTTTGTTAGCACCAATGCTCTGCACAGAGTATGGTCCCGATGGATGGATGGATCATAGTTTTGTTCAATCAGCAGGGTTCCCTTGGCATCCCAGGAAACTGAGGCCATGATCGTTCTGCTTGATGGTTGTGTGTGAAATTTATTGGGTGGTGGAGATTCCTTGTGGTTGCATTGCATCGTGTCCAATATGGTTTCAGGATCCCAGTGGTGAAGCCACTTTTCATCATGAATTACCGGATGAGGAATAATGTCAGAGTAGCTGAATTGAGCAGTTTGAGATGATCATGACAATAATTATTAGTAGATTATTATGAAACCATGACCTTGATGAATTCCAAGATATGTGGATATTTTGGCAATTTTAATGCGGTGATCCACTGTGATTAATGTCTCGACTCAAGCTACGGCTTCAGCGTCGTTTGCATCTGCCAGTCATCCTGACTTGAGGTCATATTCTAGGGCTCATGTCCATTCTTAAACAACCACCCATTTGGCCACTAGGAAATATGAGGGCTGCAAATTAACTGCACATGGTCACCATGGTGCGTTCGCGGATTTCTTTGGAGCTGAAAACTTATTTGCATAAAAATTTGATGATTAAAGTTTACACTTGGTGCTCTGTGTCCATCAGAGTGATGGAACTTTCGGCATGATCCAATTGTCTGAAGACATATGTACCACACTGCTGCATCCATATTACATAGTTTCCAACTCTACCGCTATTTCTTCCCTTAATGTTGGCAACTATGATATTACCTTCCATCACATGCCATCGGAAGATGGAATTTCAGAAACTCCACAGTGTTGTTATAATAAATCGTGAGAAGCGCGATGCAACAAGGGAAACTCTGACAAGCCTGGTGTTGGCTTAACAGTTTAGGTGGCTGGCTTCAGATCTTAGGGTCTTGAGTTTCAGCCCGTCAAGTCGTTGAAATAACACCAGGTGGGTTGACTCAGCTTGTCATCCTTCCGAGGTTAGCAAAATTAGCACCAGCTTACTGGTAACAGGGGCACTGCATCAGCGGCATGGCCGTGCTTCCAGAAATGACGCAACCAGCAGCCACAGGCTGCATACGAAACAAATCTGACTTTGCTTGTTTTCGTTATCATCCACCAGATGGCGAGCGGTCACTTTAATATTTTAGCATGGCGATTAAATATATACAGTATATATATATATATATATATATATATATATATATATATATATATTATACATATTTATATATAAAAACATATTATATATATACATATTTATATATATATAACATATTTATATATATATACATATTTATATATATACATAATTTATATATATATACTATTTATATATATATAACATATTTAATATATATAAATAATTATATAATACATATATATATATAATATATATATATATATATATATATATATATATGTATACACACATATATTTTAAATCACCATTCAGAAATAGACATTTGACTTTCATATACTGTTTATTGAAGGTGTGGAAAAGTTAAATTAAAAAAGCGTTTTTAAGGATCCAGTATGGACATAAGAAGTAGGCATCTGTTGAAGGAAAAGTAAGCATCTCTGCGTGCCGAGCACAGCGTTCTTCCAATTGACGAACCAGTATGTGTACTTTAAAATGCATTACAGAGGGATTCATTCTTCACTTGCTCCTCTTTATGGGTCTCTTCATTAAAATGTAAACAATTCAATTAAAATGATAACTGTCTCATAATTAATGTAATGTTTATTCGACATTAAGTTCAGAGATCAGTGTGTAATCATGGCTTACCTACTGCTTTAAGTTCACCCCCTTCACCTTCCAATACACCACACATTCATCTTCATTGAGAATCTAACAAAGCGCTGTTGTACCTCTTTGTCTGAGGAATTTTTCTTCCATGTGTATGTAGTTGTTTGGCGTGCTTAATATTATAAATTTGCGATTGCACCATAATTCGAAATCCATTGAATCCTACTATATTAAATAAGGGAAATGTATGTATGTGTGTATGTATACAGGTAGTGTAATATATATATATATATGTGTGTGTGTGTGTTTTGTGTTCCATCACCCTGAGCAAGTGGTTCGTGCTCTGTATCCCTGAGCGAGTGGTTCGTGCTCTGTCTCCTTGAGTGAGTGGTTCGTGCTCTGTCATTCTGAGTGAGTTGTGAAATAACACCCGATTTCCAAGCCGTTTGCCACATTAATGTGTTTTCTAAATTACCAAGCCAAATTTTTTTTCCCACCCATCGCATGCATGTGTGAACATGAACATCCACCCATAAAGAATAACATGTGTGAACATATTGTTACGATTGTGGGGGTAGATGGAAGAATCTAATAGGGAATATAGCATTGTGTAGAGTTGCTTGGGTCATGGACGAGTAGGAGCCATCTCGATGTGAGTAAGTGGGGAATCTGTGAGCTTAAGTGTTACGTGTCACCACACGAGGGGTGGTGCGGTGTTAATTAGCCTCGGGAGTAAGAATAAGTTCCCCAGGATATGATTGCCCTCTACGATTTTTCCCTATGTTTTTATATTTCAATATCGGCAATAAAGGTGGGGAACGTGTTCCTGAAACCACAACAAACAGGCAGAAAGCCCCACCATCAAAGGTTGACAACAAGTGAAGTCACGCTCCCGAGGGACGATTGGTGGGCGTGACGTCAGAAGCGAGCCGAGCAGGAGAAGCCCCGCCTTCCCGGGTTTGGTGCGAGCAGGCCACGCCTGGAGGCGCAGGATATATAGGACAGAGGAGAGAGGGGAGAAAGAGAGAGTGCACAGGAAAGGTTGCACATCTTAAGAGGAAGAAGGAGTGGGCTTGTGCATGATGGGCTTCCGACTATTGTAGAGGGCGATATATTGGCGTGATCGAGGTCAAAGGGAAGAGGTTGCGCATTTTAGGAGGAAGAAGGAGTTGGCTTGGCATTTTGAGAGAGCCATGATACGAGGTGCATTGTTTGGAGAGGCGAGAGTGGAGGTTGAGTGCACACCGAAGAGGATGACACGGCCATTGAATTTGTGTTGAGGCGATTTGGCTCGCAGGGTGAAGTAAGACGCTGACCTTTTGCTTCTTATTGGGTCGATGAGGATGATCGGAGCACCCGAAGCCGTTACACTGGGGCTTTGAGCCTTTATGTGGAGTGCCACTCGCGGATTGCCTGGTGTGTGTTCGTCCTGCTACGAGAGAAGCGCCTCGATTCCATTTCCACAAGGATCAGCTCTGGGCCAGGCTAAGTAAAGGAATAGTTTTTAGGGAAGGTTTTTCTTTTCATTTTGTGTCACCTTTGTCTGTATTTGAGTCTGTGTGAGGAGGAGCCTCAACTGTAGGATCTATTATTTTATTATTGTTGTTATTATCTTCTGAATTATTGTCCATTGTTTTATTCATTTGTTTTCATTAAATGTATTCCTTTTAAGACACTGTAGCATTGTGCTGTCTTAGTGCAGCGCCCCTGTGGTGTGTTCCTCCCCGTGCTCCTCCCGGGTGGATCGTCTCTCTGCCATTACGCCCCATTAATGCGTGTGCATTAATCTCCGAGTCTCGGTTGTAGGCTTAAGGGAGAAGCTTTGCCATCCGTCCAGGTAGGGTTAAACCCCCTGGACACGAAAATATCCCTGAAACATCTATATAAATGCAACGTTGTTTTTCAGTGAAAGCTACTCAAGCTTTCTTTCTGGGTTGTATTCGGAAAGTACTGCAGTTGGTAATCACACTAACTCCAACCTGCAATTCCCCAAAAATTGCCGATATTGGCCAAGTGCGTGTGTGTGTGTGTGTGTGTGTGTGTGTGTGTGTGTGTGTGTGTGTGTGTGCGTGCGTGCGTGCGTGCGTGCTTACGTGCGTTGTTCATAAAGCTAACATATTTCTCTTGCTAACTCCCCTACCCACTCTCTCTCTCTCTCTCTCTCTCTCTCTCTCTCTCTCTCTCTCTCTCTCTCTCTCTCCTCTCTCTCTTCTCCATATCCGGACTGTGGTTATGGCTGGAAAAGTGTCTGTCTCCAGACGTGTCCGGGGGTTTGTCTCCGGAGTGTCTGGACAGGGTTTGCCTCTGGACGTGTCCAGGCAGGGTTTGTCTCTGGATGTGTCCGGGCAGGGTTTGTCTCTGGGAGTGTCCGAGCAGGGTTTGGCTCCGGACATGTCCGGGCAGGGTTTGTCTTCGGACGTGTTCGACAGGGTTTGTCTCTGTGTCTGGGTGTGATTATGTTGGACGGGGTGTGTCTCTGGACAAGTCCGAGCGGTTGTTTATCTTCAGCCAGCTTGGCTCTGGACGGTTCCTGGCGGTGTTTGTCTCCAGACAGCTTTGCTCCAGACACGTTCGGGCGGTATTTATGTCTGGATGGGAGTTTGTCTCTGGACCATGTTTTGTAGTATGATGGTAGAAAATGGATTTCAGACATTACTGTGAATTGTTTCCTTTCACTGTTATTACAATGCAGAATCATTTTGATGAGACAGTATGAATCGTAATTAACGCTCCAATTATCATACTGTATTCCTTTCCCCACCCTCCTCACTTCTCTCCCTCCTCTCTCCTTTCCCTCCACTCTTCACTCTCCCTGCTCTCTCTCCTCTTTCCCTCTTTTACTCCCTCCTTTCGTATTACCCTCAGTGACGTGATGGGTGGTATTTGCTAGTACATATATATATATATATCCATATTTATTCTAATAGAAGCCCCCTTCTAATAAAGGCCCCCCCCCTCTTTGAGAAAATTTCATGTTTCAAGGGTGTCTTTCAAGGTATTACACCTTGAAAACATGTTTCATGTTTTCAAGGGTGTATAATAGCCCCCTCCCCATCACTGGTGTGAAACAATTGAGACAGCTGTAGCCTGTAGAGGGAGCCTGGCCCGTGGCCAGGCCGGGACCCGGCTTTTGTTGACAGGTGTGTTTGACGGTGGTCAAGTCAGTGTGGTGTCGTATTCTGCAAATTTATACCCTCTACCTTGACAATCTTGTATCTTCATAATAAAACAAATAAATAATAAATAAAAAATTGTATGTTTGTAGATTGTCTCTAATAAAGGCCCCTCCCCTCCTTGATCAAACTGGTATTCTAATAACACCCAGGGCTTATATTAGAATAAATACTGTGTGATATTATATATATTATATATATATATATATAATATAAATATATTATATATATATATATATATATTATTTATATATATACATACATATATCTAATAGTGTCTGAAATACATTTTCTACCGGTCATACTATAAATAATGCTTGGAGATAAACACCGTCCAGACACATCCGGAGACAACCACTGTCTGGACATGTCCAGAAACAAACGCCGTTTCAATACTTCCGGAGATAAACACCGCCCAGAGATAAACACCACCCGGAAATGTCCGGAGACAGACATCGCTTGGACACGTCTGGAGAAAACCATCGTGTGCACACATCCAGAGACAACCACCACTCAGAGACAACCACCACCCGGACATGTCCGGAGACAAACACTGTCCGGACACGTTATGAGACAAACACAGTACAGACACATCTGGAGACAAACACTGCCCGAAGACAAACACCACCCGGACATGTCGAAACAACTGCTGCCCAGACATGTCCGGAGACAAACACCACCTCAAGATAAACACCACCCGAACACGTCCAAAGACAACCACCGCCCTGACATGTACGGAGACAACCATCGTCAGGGCACATCCGGAGTATCAAATAATATGCGAATACATCTCTCTGGGCACTCATAAGCATTCCAGCTGAAATGTGATAAGCTTGAGAATTTCTTAACCTGAACTGAATTTCCAAATTTAAACAGTGTAATTGACCTTAGCAGCAGTTCTGATTGCTAAAGAAGTTTTCATTTGTCCATTTTGCACATTGTTTGACACTCTTCTCTGGATGGTGTTTAACATGACTACACTGGCTTGGCAAGCGATAAGCGACTGGTTCTAACAAACATCATCCGGAGCCGCATGGAATGTCAAACAATGTCTGAATTGTACAAATGAACACTTTGTTAGTAGTTGGAACTGCTGCTGAGCTCAATGCTGCAGTTTAAATTTTGAACTTCGGCTTAGGTTCAGAGATTATAAAGTTTATCGAAGGTGCGGAAATGAAATAAGGCCATGAACACTGGCTAGTGTATAAGCATCGCCGGGCGTTTATAAACATTCCGATGTATCCAGCGATTTATATATATGATGGATGACCAGGCATTCGATGATATGAGTGAGGAAAGGGGAAAAAAATCATGAGCATTTTATTTTTAAGAAACCATTGTGGCCTGTTCCAGTCAAGGCATTGTTGAGCAGGCCAAACAAAATGGCAAATTAAGACCCCAGCAAGCTGACAGAGGGCTGACACCTTGATAAAGGATAATAAATAATGCCGTTAATTATCTTCAACAGGGGTGTTTAAATGAACCGAAACACCCAATTTTCATTCATGCACTAACTTGGAGTTCTCTTAGTATGAGTGCAAAGTTTCAGGCCATTAGGTTTCATAGTTTTGGAGTTATGGAGAAGACACCAGGAAAAATCCTTTCCTCTCCCTTCCTTCTCTCTCCCACCCCTCCCCCTGCTTCCCCAACCCTCTCCCTCTGTTAAGAGGACTGTGAAGGGGACTGTTAAGGACTGACAGTTTAGTTATGAATTGAAAACTTTTTCTCCATAGGGTAGCATGTACAAATCAGTAGGGTGGATATACTGATTCTGGCTCACTTTTCCCCATGTAAATGAATGGGGGATTTTCAGCGACGAAATTCAAATTTTTTTTCCCCTAAAATTACACCCCTTTTTATCCCAAGGTATATTTGTTTGTCTCCCCTTTTAACCTAGGGGCATTCTATTCAAAATAACCAATGCGACAAGATAAAGATTGTTCAAGTAGCAACGTAGTAATGTGGTTTGTTCAAGGTGATTCTGAAGAGATATCTGAAACCTGTAAGCCTAGGGACACTCATTTTCAAATAACCAATGCATATTGTTTAGCTCAATCATTGAACCTATAAAGATTTGTTATCATTCTCAATTCCTTCAATAGTTTAATTTTTCTTTGCACACATAATCCCATCTAAAATATTTAAAATAAAACATTTGATCTTTATATTTTTCAAGATACCCTTTTGTGCCATTACGAAATGATATACTTCTCTTAATGATCTCATCTGACCACCTCCTGAGCCACATATATATTTGAGATTATAGTAAATTGTTTTTTCCATGTTCATTGATAACCATCGAAGTTTCAGTCCATTCAAGGATATTATATTATTTCTTTACATCCTCCAACTCATTGGTTTTTAAATTGATTCGCTATTTGTTTTATTTACTTTGTTTTAGTTATTTTTTCAATAAGACTTATTTGATATTTTCACATTCATTATGTTTTCCATTTATATACAAGACTGAGATTTTCTCCACCTTTAGTTTGATTAATACTTGGTTCGACCATTTATATACCGTGAAAAACGTGGCGGTAGCCCTTAAAAACCCTAACCCATCTCCATCGTTAAAAACTTGTGTCCATAATGGAACACAATCTATTCTATTCACTCTATCATACAATATCCATATGGAGCACAATCTATTCCATTTTCTAAAATAAATCTCATCATCAAAGGCTCCTAATGCCTTTTTATTTACTTCTTCACTATATATCTTTATGTTTATAACTTCTTATTGTATTCATTTTCCTATATTCTTCTTTCTTATTCATCAAACAATTATAATAATTTCTAAAAGTTATTGATTTCTTTATTACATATTTCTTTATTCCTTTAACCTTTTATCAATCTGATCACCATACTTATAAGCATATGCCTTTGCTCTCTCAATACCACATCAATACTCACTCATTACTTTTCCACCCAACTCATCCTTAAACTTACCAATAACCTTTTATATTCTTTTTGAAAGTAACTCACTCTTCTTACTAAAATTACTTGTATCATACACTCCAATATTTTTCTTCATATCGTTATAAACATCATCAGTTTTTATATCTAGAATAAAGCTATCAGTGTCCATATACAACAATGAAAGCATTTTCAACCATACTCTTTCTTTAAGTCATTATACAAATAATAATACATCAATATCTTTGATAAATCAAGAACTGCTGTTCCAATATAAATTGGTTATCCATTACAATACTTTCCTTTTTCATATGAATAGCAGAAAAGTTCTCTGAAAAAACCTCTTCTCTCTCAAACTTGGTTTATTTATCAATCTAGAAGCTTCTTTCCAAATGTTGCGAATCTAATGTTTTGCCTGTTTCTAACATTTTCCATAGTCTTTCAAATACAGCATTATTCATTAAATTTATAAAAGTCTCTTCAAATTTTATTTTGTATTTTGCTCTCATATCTGTATTGAATTTAATATACTTTTTCATCCAAGGACTTTGTTTAAATTTTAAAACTCTATGAATTTTAGCTACTCTCAACCCAGCAGATAAATATTGTCTCAAGTTCCTTTGATGCAAAACATATCCTCTTTATCATAAAATGTTGTTAATAACTTTTCTGTTGATTTTCCTTTAATATTAAAAACTTTTATGATAATCACTTAACCATTCTTTCTTTGGGGTTTCTTTCTCACATGCAAAAGAAGATCTTTATGCTTATTATGAAGATTACTTGGGTACTTCAAATCAAACTTCAAAATAATAACCTTCTTCTCCTCATTCAATTCCTCTTGAGAAGAATAAAAATATTCATCAAAAGCCTTTTCATAATCCTTTTCTTCACCCACTCTAATTTACCATAAGGCAGAGATTGAGACATTTGCCCATCCATACAAATTATTAGCATCAAATACAATCAAATAATTACTATCTTTTCACTCTTATAATTTGGAGATATTTTATTATTTGCTTTAGCATATCTTTTTGAACATACTTGTGATATTCCAACCTCTCTAGACTTCTCAATCATCAAAAGCATATCTACATCACTGATTAAATCAATATCTTGTTTTGTCATTTTTCAACATTGCACTCGCAAGCTAAACCAGGAGCTGTGAAATAGTGGCAGGATCTAATCCATAACAATTTTATTATGACAGAGTGATCTAAATGCTTCAAACACATCAGCTAACAATAAAACATCTGTTTTTAGATACAATCATGATATTCTCCAAGGTTCTTTATCTTAAATATTTTCCAAATTTCTTTTGCGTGTTTATATTCCTTATCACTTATCTCTTCTTCATAAAGGTTATTATAAGAAACTTTCTTTTGAAGGAAGTTGTGTTTCTTTAAATCTCATAAATGAATTCATATAATCATTATAAGGATAATTCCCTTCCTTGTAAGAATTTTTCTCTTTACTTTGATTTCATTCCTTGTTTGAATTTCCTCTCGAGTTAGAATTCCCTCTTTAACCAGAATTTCATCTATAATCAGAATTTCCTCTTTAGTTGAATTTCATTCATTGTTTGAATTTTTTTACAATTAGAAATTTCATCTTCAGTAAGAATTCTTCATTAATTTCCTCATTAATTAGAATTTCCTCTTTACTTTGAATTCTCTCTTTAATCTGATTTCTCTTTAGTTAGAATTTCCTCTTTGGAAAGAATGAATTAAGATTTGGAAAAGAGACCTGTGGAGCTTAGATTTGATGCTAGGTTGGCTAGTGGTGTTCCATAAACTTGTAAAGAAAATCTAGAAACCTAATACGAGTTATAGGTTTTGTGAATATCATTTGCAAATGAAAATATAGCTTTTGACTTGTGTTTGTTATGGCAGAAATATTCCCTGGTGTTTTTGAAAGTTCATCTTATAAAATAGATGTGTAATCATAGTTGGCGCTGTTGTGAAGAAAGACTGGAATAAAGAAGGTAATCTTATAATTAAGATTACACAAGGAATGAGCGGGACCTCTATATTTACCAGTAAGATGACAATGATCCCTAAACTTTAGACTCCTCAATTTCCTCCTCACAAATATGACAGATATTGTTCTTTCTAAATTCTAATTTTTCTTCCTTGGTTAATTTCATCGGTTCATTTGTTCCTTTCATAATTTAGTTAGTCTTATACAATCGTTTTCTAATCGTTTTACAAACTCTTGTGAAGCATTTTTTCCACGATAATGGTTCAAGTTTATTATAGTTTTCTCCAACAGATGATTTGATATAATAACAGAAGCCACAGGAAATATGTTTTGATGTTTAATTTGTATACTGAATTCTTTTGGATAAGGAGAAGCAGTATTTATCTTTTAGGATACACTCAAAAATCCACGTTAGTTACAAATGGGTGCACTGAATAGATTTATTAAATCTTCAAAGAAATTCTTTTCACCAAGGTTTAAGCATTGGTAAATTACAGCTGAATTTATGAATTACTACAATATTTTGAATGTTGTTCTAGATCGTTCTTTTGTTGAAATCGAATTAGACATCGCTTACAAGGTATTATTTTGTTTGCTGTTCTGAATACCTGAGCAAGACGATAATCTTGATAAATTATTGATGTTTGTGTATGTGAATTCTTTCCACACACTAAAATATGAAAAATCATGTGTGTTCTTCATTTTTATAGTGTTTGAAATTTTTAATATTTGAACTTTGTTTGTATCCGTTAAATCATATACAATTAAATAAAAGATTATTGCCTTTTTTCTCAATTTAGGCAATATCTGTTATCGGCATTTGGGAATTTAAAATCTTTAATGTCCAGGTAATTCTCCAATATTCATATATTGTTTACCTCTTTTGAATTACATTTTGGTGAATGTACAGTGAGCAAAGAACAGACCAGAGAAAACAATTTTTCATTGGTTCTTAATATTAACACTGCCTTCTTTAGTTTTATTTCTTTGGTAATTCAATATAAGAAGAAGCTTTAAGAGGGTTTGATTTTAGAATGTGTATATCTAAAAAGATGATTTTTTAAATATTGAATCACACTTCTACCACTGTATATCAACATCCTCTCTCTTGTCTTGATAGTCTCATAAACCACTATTCAAAAATCTTGAAATGATGTTAATAAAATGAAGATCTGTTCTCCTTAAGGAGTTTGTTCTTCATCTTGTCTTTCATATTCATTTTCACTCCCATATAACAACTTTAAAGTTTCATATTCTTTAATGTCTTTTTAATAACTTTTTCAACATCAGGTTCACTATTTCAATTGTTCAGCTATTGATGATGAGCGGGTTCTCCAATTGGAAAAATCCTTAATTTTTATATGCCTTTAAATGCCCCATCAGTGTTTTCAATAATGAATAGTCTCCTTACTTATAAACTCATTTTTCTTGTGTTTTGTGTGATTGAAGATGTCTATTATAAACTAACTCTCAAATCACATCCTTTGAGCAAGATATCACAATGTTTTCTTCACTCAAAGAGGAGATATTTTAATGAATACGATAAAATGTGTGTTTGTTGGTTCGGAGGTGTTTTCTTAATGTTTATATTCCGTGATTACAAACATCGCAGTACGTTGTATTCACCATATTTATATAAATAAAACTTTGGGCTGAACTAAAATTTTCTTGATGAAAATTCGTTTTTATTTTACAGGGAATCTGTGCTTAAACTAAAATTTTCTTGATAGAAAATTTCGTTGATTTACAGGTGAATCTCTGCTTAAAACTAAAAATTTCTTGATGAAAATTTCGTTTATTTTACAGTGAATCTGTGGCTTAAACTATTCAAAATTTTCTTGATGAAAATTTCGTTGATTTTACAGGTGAATCTCTGCTTAAACTAAAATTTTTCGTTGATGAAAATTCGGGTTTTTATTTTCACAGGTGAATCTGTGCTTAAACTAAAATTTCTTGATGAAATTTTCGTTGATTTGTACAGGTGAATCCTGCTAAACTAAAATTTTCTGATGAGAAATTGTTTATTTACAGGTGAATCTGTGCTTAAAACTCAAAATTTTTCTTGATGAAAATTTCGTTCAATTTTACAGGTGAATCTGTTGCTTACAAACCATTTTATCCTCCAACTTTTTCACTTAATAAATACAATGTTTCAGACACAAAAGCACCAAGTTTCAATCAATCTCTTCATTTGTTTAAAGATACTGAGAAATATGTTCAAGGATGTAATTGAACAAAGATAAATAAACAACATTGGATAAAAACAATTATGGCGAATGAATATGAGCTTTCTTCAATTACTTCAGTGGAAGGGCTTTTAGTATACTGGAAGAAACATCAATTAAAGTAGCTCTAACAAAGTTCACTCTCCTCTGGCAAATAAATTCAAACAGAAAAGGCAATGAAACAAGAAAAGTATCAAAAAATAAACCTTCTGGATAAGCTTTTAGAAAAGAAAAGATAAGACCACTGTAATATGCAATGGAGAAAATTCTGTATTTTTTCAACAACCTCAAAGATATAATCCTGATGAAATAAAGGGAATGTTAACACTACAGGTGAAATGACATTTCGTTCATTTGTAGTTAAGGATCATTTTTAAAATACCTTTAATATAAAAATGTGGCAGTTGAACTCTGTTAATCGAAAAAAAGTAGATAGATATCGCATGGTAATGTTTTTTTCTACTAATTAAATATGACAGTAAATATTCAACTGAAGATTTTGAAAGATTATGAAGTGATTATGAACCGAGAGTTTGCATTCAAACGATGGTTAATGATACCGAGAGTTGGTGTTCAAACGATAGTTATGAAAAGTAATAGATGAATTCTGAAAAGTATCGAAGATGATATCGAAGTGAATATCGAAGATGATATCGAAGATGAAGTAAATTTTTATTTATCAAATATGAAATAGTTTTACTGCGATTTTTGAGCCCTCTTGAATTCCCTGAATTCTCCAGTAGACAAATTTGAGAATTTGTCTGCGTGTGAAAGACGGGGATTAAAACACAGAAGTCAAAAGCCTATAAACAATGTATAATTCTGTATCATCTTCCTAATTAATGATATAAAAAATTAAAAAGAAAATAATTCCTTTTAGATTCACCAAAATGAATTACTTTACAAGATTGATTAGAAATGAAGTAAAGTATGAGGGTGATAGAACACACCTTCTTACAAGGAAGAACTGAACGTAAATTGGAAATGTTCAAAGGATTGTTGTTAATTATTATCTCATGGATGTGATTTTCCAGGGAAATATCAACACAGTCAGATATTGCATAAATAAAAATAAGGATTAATCTTGAAATTAAACTGAACTTAGGTAATAAATACAGAGTTCCTAAAAAAAGGCCAATGAATAATTAAATAACCTGTTTTCCAAAATATAATAATGAATGATTTTACCCATTTGGGAAAATAAGATAAAATTTAACGAATGCAATAAAAAATCTCCCAATATTCATTAAGATGCCTCATAGTTGGTTCAGTGGATGTGGAGAAAAAACCTGCCTTACTTTAAAGATGCTCCTCACTCCAACCTTTTTAGATTATGAATAATTTTAATAATTTTCACAAAGTCGAAGTTTTTCAAACCAGAATATCACTACTCTCACAAGGTTTTAATGCTGGAACTTCAAAAAGAGATATAATCAGTTATTTAAACTTCAAAAAAAACCTTAAATGATTATACATTGAAGATTAATACAACTATTTTTGTGATAACACAGAGATGTAAAAAGAAATCAAAACCGATAAACTTGTATTCTTAGTGAATAATACGATGAATATACCGTCTCCCCAAGATTTGGATAAACCAAAAAGAACCTCGTTATCTTTGATGATTGTGTTAATGAGAGAAACCAAACGGGTAATGGACAGCTACACACAAGAGGGAGACATATCTTCTTGTAAATTGTATTTATCTTAGTCAATCGTACTTTCAACTTCCCTCGTCGTTCCATCAGAAACAATGCTAATACTTTTATTTTATTCAAGTTAATTCAATAGATATTCACAAATTTTGGAAGAGACAATTGTTCTCATTATGAGTAAAAAAGGAATTTGGGGATTACATGAAACACACGACTGAAAAATATAAATATAATGTTTGTGAAACAAGATGAGATATTTTAAATGATATTTTTCAATAAATAAATGGATGCGAAAAGAAAGAGCAAGAAGATTTAGGGAACATTCAAGAGTTGGTTTCAAAAAGTTGTAAAACAACAGGAAGAAACATAAAGAAGAAACGCAGGCAAAAAACTCATGGGTGAAGAAGCATTGAAAGAAAAAAAAGAGAAATTTTTAAAACACCACTTTTAAAAAAATCCTTTCTTCAACAAGAAAAAATTATAGATGTTTCACAGTTCCCAAATAAAATATACTCCTAGAAAGCTTCCCAAATGTTAAAAGATTTCAGTCAAATGACGGAGGAAGAATTAGAGCATATAGGAGAATTAGAATATGATGATGAAGGATTATTTCTAACAACTGGAAGAGATGAATCGACCCCCTGATTAATTGTGAATGCTCTTCAAAACGAATGAATATTCAGCGGATTCAAAAACAGCAGGGCTCATTCCAACAGAACAATCAGCAAATATTTCATCTTGTTCGAAAGGTATTGATATTCTAATGATGAATTAAAGGTTCTTGAGTTCTGCTCGATCCCGCCTGTCAAACTAACTCGAGATTAATGTTTCTTCTCACAAAAAGATGGAAGACAAGGTTCAACCTGTGAGGGATGAATCAAAGTATATTGATAAAACCATTGATATGAGAAAATAATGATGATAAAGTAATATTGAATCTGCTGAACTGCCTGTTGGATTATAGGGTTATTCTTCTGGTAAAAGTAGGAGAATGAGAAGGAAAACACATTATTCAGGCTTTAAAGTATCTTGGTTCAGGTGTAGTTTTCTTCAAATGACTCCATCACAATTATGTTAATAGACTGTTATTGTTGTTCAGGCAGTAAGAAAAGGCCTGGAAATAACAATTGTTTTAATGAAGCATCAGCCATTCTAGGAACCAGTTGATGAAACATGAAAATAATTAATAACAT
>CM068957.1:116206879-116220077 GCA_035128595.1 Eptatretus atami
GAGAAGAGATGAACATCCAATTAGTATCTACAAAGTTTCTCCTCTCCTTCTGGCATAAATTCAAAACTAGAAAAAGCAATGAAAAAGAAAAGTATCAAAAAATAAAAACCTTCTGATGAAGCTTAGAAGAAAAGATAAGACCATCTGTGAATAATGCAAGGAGAATTTGTATTTTTTTCAACAACCTCAAAGATATAAATCCTGATGAAATAAAGGATGATACAATCAGGTGAAATGACATTTCGTTCATTGTAGTTAAGGATCATTAAAATTACCTTAATATAAAAATTAGCAGTTGAATCTGTTAATGAAAAAAAGTAGATAGATATCGATGGTAATTTTTTTCTACTAATTAAATATGAGTAAATATTCAACTGAAGATTTTGAAGATTAATGAGAGTGTTATGATACCGAGAGTTTTGCATTCAAACGATGGTTATGAATACCGAAGTTGTGTTCAAAACGATAGTTATGAAAGTAATAGATGATTCTGAAAGTATCGAAGATATATCGAAGATGATATCGAAGAACTGATATGACGAGATGAAGAGTAAAGTTTACTTTATAAATATGAATAGTTTACTCGATTTGAGCTCTTGAATTCCCTGATCTCCATATGACAAATTTGAGAATTGTCCTGCGTGTGAAGACGGGGATTAAACACAGAGTCAAAAGCCTATAAACAATGTATATTCTGTGATCATCTTCTAATTAATGATAATAAAATATAAAAAGGAAAATAATTCTTTTAGATTTACACCAAAAATGAATTATTTACAAGAATTGATTAGAGAAATGACATGTAAAGTATGAGGGTGATAACACACCTTTCCTTACAAGGAAGAAAATGAACGTATTAGAGAGAATGGTTTCAAGGATTGTTGTTTATATATTAATTCAGGATGTGATTTTCAGGGTAAATATCAACACACAGATATTGCAGTAAATAAAATAAGTGGATTATCTTGAAATTAAACCTGAACTTAGGATAAAATACAGAGTTTCTAAAAAAGCCAATGAATAAGATTAAATAACCTGTTTTCCAAATATATAAATGAATGATTTTTACCCATTTGGGAAAATAAGATAAAATTTAACAATCATAAAAATCTCCCAAATTCATTTAGATGCGTATAGTTGGTTCAAGTGGATGTGGAAAAACCTTGCTTATTTTTAAAGATGCTCCTCACTCCAAACTTTTTAGATTATGATAATTTAATAATTTTTTCACAAAGTCGAGTTTTCAACCAGAATATCAAACTACTCTCACAAGGTTTTAATCTGGACTTGCAAAAAAGAAGATATAATCAGTTTTATTTAAACTTCAAAAAACCTAAATGTTATAACATTGAAGATATATACAACTATTTTGTGATACACAGAGATGTAAAGAAATCAAAACCGATAACTTGTAGTTCTTAGTGATAATACGGATATATACCGTCTCCCCAAGAATTTGGATAAATCAAAAGAGAACCCTCGTTATCTTTGATGATTGTGTTAATGAGAGAAACCAAACGTAATGGACAGCTACTACACAAGAGGGAGACATTTTTGTAATTGTATTTATCTTTAGTCAATGTACTTTCAACTTCCTCGTCCGTTCCATCAGAAACAATTGCCAATTACTTTTATTTATTCAAGTTAATTCAATAGATTTTAAACATTTTTGGAGAGACAATTGTATTCTACATTAATTAGTAAAGGAATTTGGGATTACATGAACACACGACTGAAAATTATAATATATTGTTTTTGTGAAACAGATGGAGATTATTAAATGATATTTTTCAATAAATAAAATGGAGTCGAAAGAAAGAGCAAGAAGATTTAGGGAACATCAAGAGTTGGTTTCAAAAGTTGTAAAACAACAGGAAGACATAAAGAAGAAACGCAGGCAAAAACTAATGGGTGAAGAAGCATTTGAAGAGAAAAAAAGAGAAATTTTTTAAACCACTTTAAAAAACTTCCAAGAAAAAATTATAGATGTTTCCACAGTTCCCACATAATATACTCCTAGAAAGCTCCAAATGTTAAAGAGATTTCAGTCAAATGACGGAGGAAGAATTAGAGGCATATGAGGAGAATTAGAATATGATGATGAAGGATATTTCAACAACTGGAAGAGATGAATCGCACCTGATTATATTGTGAATGCTCTTCAAAACAATGAAATTCAGCGGATTCAAAAACCAAAGCAGGGCTCATTCCAACAGAACAATACAATATTTCATCTTGTTCAAGAAAAGGTATTGATATTTAATGATGAATTAAGGTTCTTGAGTTCTGCTCGACCCCCTGTCAAACTAACTCCGAGATTAATGTTTCTTCTCACAAAAGATGGAGACAAGGTTCAACTGTGAGGATGAATCAAAGTATATGATAAACCATTGATATGAAAATATGAATGATAAAGTATATATTGATCTGCTGAACTCTGTTGATTATAGGGTTATTCTTTCTGGTAAAAGTAGGAAGAATGAGAAGGAGAAACACATTATTCAGGCTTTAAGTATCCTTGTTCAGGTGTTAGTTTTCTTCCAAATGACCCATCACAATTAGTTAATAGACTGTTATTGTTGTTAGGCAGTAAGAAGGCTGGAAATAACAATTTGTTAAATGAAGCATCAGCCATTTTAAGACCAGTTGATGAACATGAAAATAATTAATAAACATCAATATAAAGACATTTATTCTCAATATTAAATAAGATGAGAAGCCACAATCCTTAGTTTCAATTTCACACAAGCGACCACACATCTTCATTCCATACCCACTACAACTTGACACAACAACAGAATATGAGGCATCTTTATGTCCATGGAAACTTATAATACCTATTTAATATAACTGATAAAAATTACAAGTTTAGTTATAATCCGGGAAGTGATCCAAAACGATAACAGTCTCACCCGGAGCATATGAGATTTCTCAATATCTTCCGAAATTGCTCGTCTTATGAAAGAACAGGGTGATGAACCAAAAAATATTGTCATAGACATTCAAAAACATACTTCAAAATCAACGATTAAACTTAAAAATAACTACAAGGTTGATTTCACAATTGATAATAATTCATTTAGAGAGTTTATTGGGTTTCTCCTCAAAAAAGATTGAAACTAATGGGACGTTTTACAGTGATAATGTCATTCAAATATCCTCAGGAATAAATTCGTGTATAATTCACTGCGATTTGATTGATGGTGCTTATAATGATGGAATAAAAACAAATACAATATTTTCATTCAGCGCATACTCAACCCCAATTGGTTATAAATTCAATATGGAACCCAAAAATTTGGTTTATCTCCCTGTGTCAGGAAAAACCTACACAGAGTAAATTTTAGGATACGACCAAGATAATCGTATTATTTCTTTTAATGGAGAAGTTATATCCATCAGAATTCACCTACGTGAAGTTTTCCAAATAAATAAATACGATGGTTATTGTGAGGAACACGAGTTGGGAAAATATAAAATAATTACAGGGGATGGGATGTTCTTTCCCCATACTACAAGGGCGAAGGTAATGTATCTTGGTAGAGGATACTATAAACCTATGAGACAAAGGGGTGTCGGACATCAATTTCGAGGAGATGGGATAATTGATACTCTAATGGTATCGGTTCAACTATTCTTAAACATAAAGACCTAATTGGTTCAACTCCTTCTGCTGTGGAAATGTAGCAGTGCTATGAAGAGTATAAAAGATGCCCAAAAGGAATCTCATAAATTACAAGAAAATAAAAGAAATTAAGAAAGGCAAAACTCAGTTGTCTCCCCAAGAACGACAGAAAATATTCGAATACTTGGATCAGGGTTTCAAAAGTTTAACATCTTTTTTCCTAAAATAATACAAGTATGGAAGCAATTGATAGTTCTATGATTTGGATGATACTATTTTATCTCAAACTCCACTAAAAAAGAAGATTACTTCAAGGTAAATGCAATAACTGGAACAGACTGGAATACAAATGGTACAAAAAGTTTGGAAATAAATAATCAACAAACCTATTTGAATCTATCCGAAAAGTTTCTTGTTGTGTAAATTTTACATTCACTAAGGCTGGGAATAACACAAACGCCACACTCGTAAATGATTTTTTTCTGGAAAATGTTTGATAGTGTTCGTTTGTACATTGGAACACAAGAAGTTTGAAGCGGTTGATTATGTCTCTGCTGTATCTGAAATGAAGAAATTTACACTATATTCATTCGGTGATAGAATGGGAAAGGGGGCTGTCGAAGGTTTTATTCCTGATATGTCAACGGGAACAAACACAGACCTGGATATAATCAAAGGAAAGGAATGTATATATGATGATACAAAAGCAGGTAATAGTTTTACTGTGGCAGTCCTCTTAAAGGTATATTTGGATTTTTTGTGATCATGATAAAGTTCTGTATGGTCTTAAAATTAGATTTCAACTACAAAGGAATGATAATGAAATAGATTACTTTTTGGTGTTGGTAGTGCTTTTGGTGATCAGAATAAATTGTAATTGATGAAATTGAGTTGGTATATTAGTGAATATACTCCTAATCTTAAAAACAGAAGAGATGTTGAATAGAAGACTTAACTCAAAGAAACCACTCGGTGTATCATACCTCAAACGAAGATGCCAACACGTTAAACTCAACCAAACCACTTACACGTGGAATTTGGGTGTTCTGGAAGGAAAGCCACGATATCTGTGGATCATTTTTAAAAAGCCAGATGGTGATACTGCGACTGATAAGAATAATGCATTGAGTGATAATGCTAAGGTGAAACAACTTCGTGTTTCTCTAGATGGAACATTTTATCCACGAGATAGATTGGAAATTAATTGGAAAAAAATGATTTTGCTGAAGCATACAAGTCTTACCAAGGTGTGTGAAAGTAATGGAAATAAAGAACTATTTTGGATATGACAGCATTTAAAAGTTTTGTATACAATCTATGCGTTTGACCTGAGCGCTCAAAAAGGAAACTATAAAGTCTAATCGAGTGGATACTTCCCTATACATTGAAAGAGGAGAGAGTGAAGAAGTTGATACATATTGTTTGCTTTTGGAAGAAACAGAATTGCAGATTAATACAGATAATGGTGTTATGATTAGTCTCACGTAATTTTTTGTTAAATAAATGAGTGGCAAAGTACCAACTGGGGTATATGTTAATCAAATCAATCTTCATAAATATCATCTGTGTGTTCAAAATCAAAAGCTTGTACGATTAAGGTTAATACATTTCAGAGAAAAGGAGCAGTAAGAATTGATGTTTGCTCACAAGAGAACAGGTTAAAATCTTGAATGATACTGGCTCACTTAAAATTAAAATGACAAAACCAATGTTGAAAAAATATTCAATAAGAGAGACGAGTGGAGGATTTCTCCCATTTCTAATTCCTTTATTTGCTGGTTTAAGTGCGGTTGGAGCATTGACGGTGGTATTTCAACAGCGGTGAAAACTGCCAATGAAAGGAAGGCTCAACTCCAGGCTCAAAAAGAATTGGAAAGACATAACAAAGAGTTGGAGAAACAAATTAGTGGAAGTGGTGTAATTGTAGATTTTGCTGAAAAACTTGAAGTTCTGCCTGATAAAGCGAGATTGTTAGTTGGAGATATGCTTTCTTCAATCGCACAAGCAGGTGTAAAATTAACTAAAAGGGGTAATGGATTATATCTTTCTAATAAATAAATGAGCATTGATGAGTGGTTTAAAGAATTTGGAAAGAATACAACATCAAATTTACAACTTGTCAATATTGTTAGAAATTAAAAATTCATAATGTGGTTATTTGTATGAGAGATGAATTAACAAATGTGCCGAACATACAAAGAATATATTATGAACTTCGAAGATATTAATGGGAACGGTTCTCATTGGGTTTGTATTTTTAATAGTCAAGACAAATATTATTTTGATAGTTTTGGTCTTCCCACCTGTTGAAGTTAAAAATTCTTACAGAATGGTGTTTATCAAACATTTCAAGTCCAAGAATTAAATTCTAAGTGTTGTGGTCAATTATGTCTATATGTGTTATTCAACTCAACAAAAATAAAAAATTTTATGATATTATTTTTAATCTAATATAAATGACTTATGTTGGTAAAGATGGTTCTATCTTTGGTGTATTCAAGAACTGGATTTGATTTATCAAAATTATCACAAAGGCACAGACTGAACGACATAAATATAATATAACCAAAAATATTAACATGAAAAATGCTTATAAATTAAAAAATTATCCAAGCCCGACTGACGCGAATGACTTGGTGAGATTAAGCGATTTATCACAATATATATCCTTAAATAAACGGCCGTGTATGCCAAAGATACAGAAGTGTTGATATTATCTCCAGGTCATACAGAATTCACAGTTCGAATTAAAATAAATTTTTATAAAGAAGGGCGTATCATTTGTATGAGAATCGAACAATGGGGTATGATATGAATGATTTAGGGTATAATTGGTCATTTAAAATTAACCTCGAAGACCTGGAACAATTAAATCAGTCTCGAAAGGAAGAATATTATCCACTTGGTATCGAGAATGAGTTTTGTGGGTCCACGATTAGTAAACAACAATAAAAGAATTTAATAAGGGTAAATATAATAATGGTTTTGCTCTTGTTATATCATGAAAAACAGAAAAACAGGATTAATGTAATAAGTAGGAAATACAAAATGATTTAACTATGGGAAGATGGGGAGGTGTTTCGTGTCATAATATTATTCTAACATATATTTCTAATACATAAATGACGGCAAGAAGGCTTCAAGAAAATTATCATTTCTGTGTCCAAGCATACCTTCAAGAAAAGGGTATTCGGTATTTTAATAAATATGTTCTACAACATAAGAATGATGTATTTTCAATAAAAGATTGGCTTTATGCTGATGTTGATAAACCGACAACTTTGGAATTAACTAAAATGTTAAATAATGAAAAAATTATAAAGTTAAGAAAAAGTAAGGCTCTTTTAGAAATTCAAAAGAAATTTTATTGGTTTCCTGTTGTAAAAAAAATTATTTTGGATACAGGAATAACAAGAAATCCTGATGAATATATGTATGATCTATGGGGTGTAAGTGATTCAAGGATAGTAAGGGACGAGGAAGGAGTTGAAGAGAGAGAGAGGAGGAAAAGAAGAAGAGAGAGAAGGAGGAAAGAGAGAAGAAAGAGAAGGAGGAGAGGGAGAATAGAGAGAAGAGAGAGGGAGGAAAGGGAGAAGAGAGAGAAGGAGAGAGGGGAAAGAGAGAGAGAGAGAGGGAGGAGAGGGAGGAAAGAGAGAGAATGAATAATATCAAAATATGGAAACCGGTGAGATTAAAAAAAGAAAGGGGTATTAAAGAAAATAACTCAACCCACCGAGGAGGAAAACAAAGAATTGACAAGTCTATTTGCAATACTTTCGACAAGACTATTGACATCGTTTTCAGGGAGAGGATATTGATGTTAATTCAAGTTTTTCATTTTTTTTTTCTTAAATATGCAGGAGAGAGTGAAGGCATTTCTAAGGATTCTTTATGTTTTAAAAATTAAGATTCAAATGTGCATGTTGGAAACTAAAAAGGTTTTTGCACTCTGTAGGAATTTTTCTCATAATAAAATGAGTTATTGTCTCAAATGTAAAAAGAAAACTAATACTAAAAATATTTCATATATTAAAAGTAAAAATAACAGGGTTATACAAAAAGGTATATGTTCGGTGTGTGGTTCAAAAAAAAAAATCAATTTATCTCCAAACACAAACTCGGAGGAGATATACAAAAGTTTTTCAGGAAGTAAATTTACAACGACTGGAATACCGGGGAATTACATCTACCAGGGTATTCTTTCTGTGGTCCAGGCACAAACTTGGATAAAAGATTAGATGAGGCAGACAATCCTAAACCATGGAGTAAACCTATCAATAGGGTTGATGAAGTGTGCATGAGGCACGATATTGATTATGGAATACCACAACTTTAGAAGAAAAGCATGAAGCCGATAGAGAAATGTTGTATAATTTGTCTCTGATACAAAATCCAACCTTGAGAGAAAAAGTTGATAGGTTCATCGTGAAGAAGATGATCAGTGCTAAATTGAAACTTGACTTGGAAATTCAAAAAACGTATAGGCTCTAATGATGTCATTAAGACTGAAGAGCAATTAGCTGATGAATTACATAAACCAATTATCACAAAGTTTCAGAGAAGGAAAGTTTATTCCAAGGAAGTTGATTATATCTGGTCTGCTGATTTGATTGAACTCAATAATGATAAGGGGTAAAAGTATGCTTTAACCGTTATTGATTTGAGGAGTAGATACGCCTGGGTTGCCCCTTTAAAAAACAAAACAGGTAATACTCTTATGTTAGCCTTTCAACAGATATTTAATAAAAGTAAGAGAAAAACCTAAAAAATTGTGGACTGATGAGGGTAGAGAGTTTTATAACAAGACATTTATGAATTTTCTAAAAATAACAGTATTACATTATACAGTACTTTAATGAAGGGAAGGCGGTTGTTGTTGAAAGATTTAATCGTACCTTAAAAGAGAGACTATTATAAAAATTCACACAACTCGGTTCACAACAATGGTCATCTTTTATTCAGGATATTGTGGATAAGTATAATAACACGATTCATACGTCAACAAATATGAAACCATCAGAAACATTTCAAAATTAAAATATGAAAAAGAGATTAATGTCAGAAAACCTAAGTTCAAAGTTGGTGATATCGTAAGAATATACAGGTGGAAATCTCATTTTGAAAAAGGTTTTCGTAAACGATGGACTAACGAACTTTTTAAAATTGTTGATGTAATAGATACGGTTCCTTGGACTTATAAGATATATGATTTGGAAGGGGAAGAGATTTTAGGTTCATTTTATTCACAGGAATTACAAAAGACAAAACTAAGCAGATAATACCCATGGGAGCAATGGGTTGTCCCTTCACTCCCTCCTACTATACACCTTTGTGGACACTAGAGGGCCAAGTCCGAGTTGTATAACAGTATATAAATGTGTGTCAAGGGGGACGTTCTTAGATCTGTGAACCCAAACACAGAATCCTCAACTGAATCGTCAAGGCTTAACATTGTTTTGTTGATGTGTGGTGTGTGTGTGTGTGTGTGTGTGTGCGTGTGTGTGCGTATGTATGTATGTATGTGTGTGTGCGTGTGTGTGTGTGCGTGTGTGTGTGTATGCGTGTGTGTGTATGCGTGTGTGTGTGCGCGTGTGGTGTGCGTGTGTGTGTGTGTGTGTGTGTGCGTGTGTGTGCGTGTGTGTGTGTGCGTGTGTGTGTGTGCGTGTGTGTGTGCGCGTGTGTGTGTGTGTGTGTGCGTATGTATGTATGTGTGTGTGCGTGTGTGTGGTATGCGTGTGTGTGTGTGTGCGTGTGTGTGTGTGCGTGTGTGTGTGTGTGCGTGTGGTGTGCGCGTGTGGTGTGCGTGTGTGTGTGTGTGTGTGTGTGCAATGGGAGCAATGGGTTGGCGCTTCACTCCCTCCTGCTATACACCATTGTGGACACCCGAGGGCCAAGTCCGAGATGTATAACAGTATATAATGTGTGTGCAATGGGAGCAATGGGTTGGCGCTTCACTCCCTCCTGCTATACACCATTGTGGACACCCGAGGGCCAAGTCCGAGATGTATAACAGTATATAATGTGTGTGCAATGGGAGCAATGGGTTGGCGCTTCACTCCCTCCTGCTATACACCATTGTGGACACTCGAGGGCCAAGTCCGAGATGTATAACAGTATATAATGTGTGTGCAATGGGAGCAATGGGTTGGCGTTCACTCCCTCCTGCTATACACCATTGTGGACACTCGAGGGCCAAGTCCGAGATGTATAACAGTATATAATGTGTGTGCAATGGGAGCAATGGGTTGGCGCTTCACTCCTCCTGCTATACACCATTGTGGACACTCGAGGCCAAGTCCGAGGTGTATAACAGAATATAATGTGTCAAGGGGGACGTTCTTAGATCTGTGAACCCCAAACACAGAATCTCAACTGAATAGTCAAGGCTTAACTTTGTTTGTTGATGTGTGGTGTGTGCGTGTGCGTGTGCGTGTGTGTATGCGTGTGTGCGTGTGTGCGTGTGTGTGTATGCGTGTGCGTGTGTGTGGTGTGGCGTGTGTGTGTATGCGTGTGTGTGTGCGTGTGTGTGTATGCGTGTGTGTGTGTGTGCGTGTGTGTGTTGTGTGCGTGTGTGTGTATGCATTTGTGTGTGTGTGTGGTGTGTGCGTGTGTGCGTGTGCGTGTGTGTGTATGCGTGTGTGTGTGTGTGTGTGCGTGCGTGTGTGTGTATGCGTGTGTGTGTGTGTGTGTGCGTGTGTGTGTATGCGTGTGTGTGTGCGTGTGTGTGTACGTGTTGTGTGCGTGTGCGTGTGTGTGTGTGGTGGTGTGTCCCAACCCTCACATTCAAAAAATCTCAACCCCAACTCAATCCTCGCCCAACACAATGTCTTTTTTCAAAATGAGATTTCCACCTATATATATTTTTTACGTTTTTTTTTTCTCTTCTTCAATTCTGTCTTTTAAGGCTTTCAGGTTTGATGACGTAGAAAGGGGGAGTAAGCCTGCACTTTCTTCCAGAACTTTCTTGATCTTGTCCCATCAAGCACCATCAACAAAGAACTACATCGATAGGTTTAGATCCCAAAGAGTGATAGCATTTCAAGTCTCCAAAATAAACCCAACTTTCCAAGTCTCAAGGTATAACTCTTTGGTTGGGTCATCAAGGACGAACTCGTTCTGTGGGTCTTGGTCGCTCATGAGGTCTTCAACCAAGCCAACAATTTCGCCCAAAGTTGTGGCAAAATCGGTATTTTGATATTGCATTTCAGATACAATTTCCTGTGAAAGAAAATAATAATGTATTAATTAAGTTATTTAATTATTAAATGAGTCGATGTTTAAAAGGAACTGAAAATAGGAAAATAAAAATCTTACCTCAACAGATAATAGGTTTGAATCCAGTACATCAAGTTGTAGGTTTAGTTCCATACAAAGAGTCGATATCCAAGGAACCCCAAAGTCATCCCACTCAAGGCCTAGCTCGTTCTGTGGGTCTTGGTCCGCTCATGAGATCACCAACGTATAACTCTTTGTTGGGTCATCAAGATCGAGCTTGTTCTGTGGGTCTTGGTCGCTCATGAGGTCTTCAACCAAGCCAACAATTTCGCCCCAAGTTGTGGCAAAATCGGTATTTTGATATTGCATTTCAGATACAATTTCCTGTGAGAGAAAATAATAATGTATTAATTAAGTTATTTAATTATTAAATGAGTCGATGTTTAAAAGGAACTGAAAATAGGAAAATAAAAATCTTACCTCAACAGATAATAGGTTTGAATCCAGTACATCAAGTTGTAGGTTTAGTTCCATACAAATATTCGAACTGCAAACAAGCTCATCCCACTCAAGGCCTAGCTCGTTCTGTGGGTCTTGGTCGCTCATGAGGTCTCCAACGTATAACTCTTTGGTTGGGTCATCAAGATCGAGCTCGTTCTGTGGGTCTTGGTCGCTCATAAGGTTTCAACCAAGCCAACAATTTCGCCCCAAGTTGTGGCAAATCGGTATTTTTGATATTGCATTTCAGATACAATTTCCTGTGAGAGAAAATAATAATGTATTAATTAAGTTATTAAATTATTAAATGAGTCGATGTTTAAAAGGAACTGAAAATAGGAAAATAAAAATCTTACCTCAACAGATATATAGGTTTGAATCCAGTACATCAAGTTGTAGGTTTAGTTCCATACAAATATTCGAACTGCAAACAAGCTCATGCCACTGAAGGACAGTACAGTACACCATTGCCAGCAAAAAAATGTTTAAAATGGAGCCTGGCTCGAGACCTTGGATCGCAGAATAGTTCCTGTTTTTTTCACAGCATGACTGTGCAAAACAGTTCCTCATTTTTACGGCACGGCCGTGTGGAAAAACACTTCCTCATTTTCACGGCACGGACTGAAACTTCGATGGTTATCAATTGAACAATGGAAAACAATTTACTATAATCTCAAATGATATGCAACTCAGGAGGTGGTCAGATGAGATCATTAAGAGAAGTATATCATTTCATAATGGCACAAAAGGGGTATCTGGAAAAATATAAAGATTCAAATGTTTGTTTTTAAATATTTTAGATGGGGATTATTGTGCAAGAAAATTAAACTATTGAAGGAATTTGAGAATGAACAAATCTTTATAGGTTCAATGAGTGAGCTAAACAATATGCATTGGTTATTTGAAAATGAGTGTCCCTAGGCTTACAGGTTTCAGATATCTCTTCAGAATCACCTTGCAAACCACATTACTACGTTGCTACTTGAACCAATCTTTATCTTGTCGCATTGGTTATTTGAATAGAATGCCCCTCGGTTAAAAGGGGAGACAAACAAATATACCTTGGGATAAAAAGGGGGTGTAATTTTAGGGAAAAAAAATGTGAATCGCTGAAAATCCCCCATTCATTTACATGGGGAAAAGTGAGCCAGAATCAGTATATCCACCCTACTCAAATCATATTCGGAGTGAGCCGACCAGAGGGGTGCAAAGGTCACTGCATTTGCACGCATGCATGTTTGCCAGGTAGATAGGGTTGGTTTTAAATGCTTCTGCCCAATTTTATATAGAACCCGCTAGTTAAAAAGAAAATGGTGCTGTTTGGGCACTTTTCATCACCGTTCCCTTCCCCATCCCACACACTGCTGTAGAAGAATTCTCAATTCCTCCTGTACATTTGAGTCATTTATTAAAACAAAACATATGCGCATATGGAGAACCAGAGGTGACACAAACAAGTAACATGCTCTTCCTCTGATTCTGCCAAACATGGACTTTTTGATTTCTTATATAACATGAAGGGAAAAATTGGGGTGGGGGAGATGATTAAAATATCTGGTCAACCTCGAGATAATATGGCACCAAAGCTGACGTTTTGGAGTTCAGGGGAGCGATCACTCATAGCCTTATTGCAGCGACCATTCGGAGGTCAGCTTAAATTTAAAGGGCTGGGAAATATTTATGACCTGCAGATTGATAGGAGTTCTGGACATTAGCTTCACACACATTCAATTTAAGCTAGACTCCTGCTTCCAGCCAGACTTTCAGGCAGCAATATATAATTATTTATAGATAAGAATCCCTGAATAAGCTAAATAAAACAATAGATGATTCTATTCCACTGAATAAAGATTAAAGATT
>CM068957.1:116226853-116244200 GCA_035128595.1 Eptatretus atami
TGAACACAAGAAGTTGAAGCGGTTGATATGTCCTGCTGTATCTGAAATGATGAAATTTACACTATATTCATTCGGTGATAGGATGGGAAAGGGGGCTGCAGGTTTTATTTCCTGATATGTCAACGGGAACAAACACAGACCCTGGATATAATCAAAGGAAAGGAATGTATTTAATGATGATACAAAAAGCAGGTCAATAGTTTACTGTGGCAGTCCTGCCTTAAAGGTATATTTGGATTTTGGATCATGATAAATGTTCTGTATGGTCTTAAAATTAGATTCAACTACAAAGAATGATAATGAAAATAAGATTACTTTTTGGTGTTGGGGGTTAGTAGCTTTTGTGAGCAGAATTAAATGTAATTAGAATGAGTTGGTATAATTAGTGAATATACTCCCTAATCTTAAAAACAGAAGAGATGTTGATAAAGACTTTAACTCAAAGAAACCACTCGGATGTATCATACTCAAACGAAGATGTGCCAACACTGTTTAAAACTAACCAAACCACTTACACGTGCGTAATCTTGGGTGTTTCCTGGAAAGAAAGCCACAATATCTGTGGATCATTTTTTAAAAAAAGCCAGATGGTGATACTTGCGACTGATAACAAGAATAATGCATGATGATAATGCTAAGGTGAAACAACTTCTGTGGTTCTCTAGATGGCCCACATTTTACCCACTGAGATAGATGGAAATTAATCGGGGGAAAAAAAATGATTTTGCTGAAAGCATACAAGTCTTACCAAAAGGTGTGTGAAAGTAAATGAAATAAAGAACCTATGTTGGGATGACAGCATTTTAAAAGTTTGTATACAATCTATGCCGGTTTGACCTGAGTGCTCAAAAAGGAAAACTTAAAGTCTAATGCGAGTGGATACTTCCGATAACATTTGAAAGAGGAGATGAGAGAAAGTTGATGCATATGTTTGCTTTTGGAAGAAACAGAAATTACAGATTAATACCAGGATAATGGTGTTATGAATTAGTTCTCACTTAATTTTTTGTTAAATATAAATGAGTGGCAAAGTACCAACTTGGGTATATGTTAAATCAAATCAAATCTTCCAGTAAACTATCATCTTGTGTTCAAAATCAAAAGCCTTTGTACGATTAACGTTAATACAATTCAGAGAAAAGGAGCAGTAAGAATTGATGTTTGCTCACAGAAACAGTGTTAAAATCTTGAACGAACTGGCTCACTTAAAATTTAAAGACAAAACCAATGTTGAAAAAATATTCAATAAGAGTAGACGAGTGGAAGTTTTAAATCCCCACTAATTCCTTATGATGCGTTAAGTACGGTTGGAGCATTGACGCGGTGGTTATATTCAACAGCCGGGTGAAAACTGCCAACGAAAGGAATGGGCTCAACTCCGGGCTCAAAAAGAATTGGAAATACATAACAAAGAGTTGCTGTGATTAAAAAATTAGTTGAAGTGGTGTAATTGTAGATATTTCTGAAAAAACTATGAAGTGTCTGCCCTGATTAAAGCGAATGTTAGTGAGAGATATGCTTTCTTCTATCGCACAAGCAGGTGTTAAAATTAACTAAAAGGGGTTATGGATTATATTCTTTCTAATAAACTAAATGAGCATTGATGAGTGGTTTAAAGAATTTGGAGAATACAACATCAAATTTACAACTTGTCAAATATATGTAGGAAATTAAAAACATAATGTGGTTATTTTTGTATGAGATGATGAATTTAAACAACATGTGCCGAAACATAACAAAGAATATATTATGAACTTAGAAGATAATAATGCCTCAGTAGGGAACGGTTCTCATGCGGTTTGTATTTAATTAATTCAAGACAAAATATTATTTTTGATAGTTTTGCGTCTGGCCACCACCTGTTGAAGTCATAAATTCTTACAGAATGGTGTTTATTTCAAAAACATTTTCAAGTCCAAGAATTATAAATTTCTTAAGTGTTGTCCGGCAAATTATGTCTAGATGTGTTATTCAACTCAACAAAAATAAAAAATTTTATGTATTTATTTTTAATCTAATATAAATGACTTATGTTGCGTAAGATTGTTCTATCTTTGGGTTGTATTTCTCTTCAAGAAACTGGATATTGATTTATCAAATTATTACACAATAGCACAGAATCTGAACGACATAAATATAATTATAACCAAAAATATGTAAACATGAAAAATTATGTGCTTATAAATTAAAAAAATTATCCCAAGCCCGACTGACGCGAATGACTTTGGTGAGATTTAATGTGATTTTATCACAATATATATCCTTAAATAAACTGGCTGTGTATTCTCCAAAGATACAAGAAGTGTTGATATTATCTCCCAGGTCATACAGAATTCACAGTTCGAATTAAAATAAATTTTCTATAAAGAAAGGGCCGTATCATTTGTATGAGAATAGAACAATGGGGTTATTGATTATGAATGATTAGGGTATAATTGGTCTCATTAAAATTAACCTCGAAGACCCTGGGAACAATTAAATCAGTCTCTAAGGAAGAATCATTATCCACTTGGTATCGAGAATGATTTGGGGTCCACGGATTAGTAAACAACAAATAAAAGAATTTAATAAGGGGGTAAATTATAATAATGGTTTTGCGTCTTGTTAATATCCATGAAACAGAAAAACAGGGGATTATATGTGAATAAGTAGGAAATACAAAATGATTTAACTATGGGAAGCGATGGAGGTGTTTCGTGTTCATAATATTATTTTCTAACATATATTTCTAATACTATAAAGTGACGGCAAGAAGCGCTTCAGAAAAATTATCATTTCTGTGTCCCAAGCAATACCTTCAAGGAAAAAGGCGTATTCGGTATTTTTAATTAAATATAGTTCTACCAACATAAAGAATGATGTATTTTCAAATAAAAGATTGGCTTTATGCTGATGTTGAACCGACAACTTGGAAATTAAACTAAAATGTTAAATAATGAAAAAAATTTATAAAGTTTAAGAAAAAAGTAAGGCTCTTTTAGAAATCAAAAGAAAATTGTATGCCAGTTTCCTTTGTAAAAAATAATTTTGCGATTACAGAATAACTAAGAAAATCCTGATGAATATTATGTATGATATTCCTTATGCGGGCTGTAAGCGATTCAAGTATAAGTAAGGGGGACGAGGAAGAGTGAAGAGAGAGAGGGGAGCGAGCAGAGAGAAGGAAGAGAAAGAGGAAGGGAGGAAAGAGAGAAGAAGGAGGAGGAAGGAGAAGAAAGAGAAGGAGGAGAGGGAGAAAGAGAGAGAACAAGAGAGAGCAAGGAGGAGAGGGAAGAAGAGAGAGAAGAGAGAGAAAGAGGAGAGGGAGGAAAGAGAAACGAGGACAAAATAACATATCAAAATATGGAAACCATGAGATTCAAAAAGATTGGTGGTATTACAGAAAATAACTCAACCCACGCGAGGAGGAAACAAAGAATTTGACAAGTCTATTTGCCAAATTGTTCTCAAGCACTATTGACATCGTCCAAGCTATCATTTTAATTCAAGTTTTTTCTTAAATTTAAATGCAGGAGAGAAGTGAAGGCATTTCTAAGGATTCTTTATGTTTTATAAAATTTAAGATTCAAATGTGCATGTTGAAACTAAAAAGGTTTTTGCCACTCTGTAGAATTTTTCTCATAAATAAATGAGTTATTGTCTCAAATGTAAAAAGAAAAACTAATACCTAAAAATATTTTCATACATTTAAAAGTTAAAAATAAACAGGGTTTACAAAAAAGGTATTATGTTCGGTTGTGTGATACAAATTTCAAAAAAAAAAATCATTTTATCTCCAAACACAAACTCGGAGGAATATACAAAAGTTTTTATCAGGAAGTAAATTTACAACGACTGGAATACCTGGGGAATTACCAATCTACCGGGTATTCTTCTGTTGCCAGGCACCAAACTTGCGATAAAAGATTAGATGAGGCAGACAATCCTAAACCATGGAGTAAACCTATCAATAGGGTTGGATGAAGTTGTGCATGAGGCACGATATTGATTTATGGAAATACCACAACTTTAGAAGAAAAGCATGAAAGCGATAGAGAAAATGTTGTATATATTTGTCTCTGATACAAATCCAACCTGAGATAAAAAGATGAAAAGTTGATCCGCGTCATCTTGAAAGATGTCAGTGCTAAATTGAAAACTTGGACCTTGGGAAATTCAAAACGTATAGGCTCTAATGATGTCATTACAGACTGAAGAGCAAATTAGCTTGATGAATTACATAAACCAATTATCACAAAGTTTCAGAGATAGGGGAAAGTTTATTCCAAGGAAGTTGATTATAACTGTGTCTGCTGATTTGATTGAACTCAATAATGATAATGGGTTACAAGTATGCTTTAACCGTTATTGATTTTGAGGAGTAATACGCATGGGTTGCCCCTTTAAAAAACAAAACAGGTAAATACTCTTATGTTAGCCTCTTCAACAATATTTAATAAAAAGTAAGAGAAAAACCTAAAAAATTGGTGGTACTGATGAGGTGCGGTTAGAGAGTTTTATAACAAAACATTTATGAATTTTCTAAAGAATAACAGTATACATTATACAGTACCTTTGAAGAAGGGAAGGCCGTAGTTGGCTCGAACGTTTTTAATCGTACCTTAAAGAAAAGAGAACTATATAAAAAATTCCACACAATCTCGGGTTCACAACAAATGGTTATCCTTTTTATTTCAGGATATTGCTGGAAAAGTTATAATAACACGATTCATACTGTTCACAAATATGGAAACCATCAGAAAACATTTTACAAAATTAAAATATGAAAAGAGATTAATGTCAGAAAACCTAAGTTCAAAGTTGGTGATATCGTAGAATATACAGGTAGGAAATCTCATTTTGAAAAAGGTTTTCGTTAAACGATGGACTAACGAACTTTTTTAAAATTGTTGATGTAATAGATACGGTTCCTTGACTTATAGATATATGATTTGGAAGTGGGAAGAGATTTTAGGTTCATTATTCACCAGGAATTACAAAAAGACAAAACTAAGCAGATAATACCCATGGAGCAATTGGCTCGTTGCCCCTTTCACTCCATCCTACTATACACCTTTTGTGGGACACTAGAGGGCCCAAGTCGAGGTGGTTAGTAAACAGTATATAATGTGTGTCAGGGACGTTCTAGATCTATTTTTTTTCTTTATGTGAACCCCCAAACACAGAATCCTCAACTGAATTCGTCAAGGCTCCTAACATTTGTTTTGTTGATGTGAGTGTGTGTGTGTGTGTTGTGTGCGTTAGTGTGCGTATGTTATGCTATGTGTTGACGTGTGTGTGTGTGCGTGTGTTGGGTATCGTGTGTGTATGCGTATGCTGTGTGCACCCGAGTACGCCGTGTGTGTGTAGTGCATTGCGTGTGTGTAGTGTGTGTTATATTATGTGTGTGTGCGTGTGGTGCTGTGGTGTGCGTGTGTGCGTGTGTGTGTGTGCCGTTGTCGTGCCGTCGTCGTGTCGCGTGTGTGTGCATGTGTGTGTTATGCGTTGTGTGCGCTGTGGCGTGTGCGTGTGTGTGTGTGTGTAATGTGTGTGTGTGTTGTGCAATGGGCCAGCAATGGTTGGCGCTTCACTCCTCCTGCATACACCATAATGTGCGACACTCGAGGGCCAAGTCCGAGATGCTTTATAACAGTATATAATGTGTGTGCAATGGGGAGCAATGGTGTCTTGGCGCTCACTCCCTTCCTGCTATACCACCATTGTGGACACTCGCAGCGGCCAAGTCCGAGATGATTATAACAGTATATAATGTGTGTGCAATGGAGCAATGCGGTTGCCGCTTCACTCCCTCCTCTATACACCATTGTGGAAACACTCGCAGGGCCAAGTCCGAGATGTATATAACCAGTATATAATGTTGTGTGTTGCACATGGGAGCAATGGGTTGGCGCTCACTCCCATCGCCTAGCTATACACCATTGTGACACCTCGACGGGCCAAGTCCGAGATGTATAACCAGTATATAATGTGTGATGCAATTGGCGGAGCAATGGTGTTTGGCGCTTCACTCCCTCCTGCTATACACCATTCGGGACACTCGAGATGGCCAAGTCCGAGGTGTTTATAACAGAATCATAATGCTGTTCAAGGGGGACGTTCTTTAAGCATCTTCGTGAACCCCAAACACACGAATCCTCAACGAATAGTCAAGGCTTAACTTTGTTTGTTGATGTGCGTGTGGTTGTGCAGTGGCTGTGTGTGTGTGCGTGTGTCGAAATTGTGGTATGCGTGTTGTATGCTTCCGTGTGCGTGTGTGTGTGGTGCGCTGTGTTGTATGGTGTATGTGTGTGTGTGCGTGTGCTGTGTGTGCTGTGCGTGTGCGTGCGTGTGTTAGCTGCGTGCATGCGTGTGCTGTTGTGTGTGCGTGCGTGTGATGGCGTCGTGTGTATGCGTGTGTGTGTGTGCTGCGCTGTCGTGTGTATGCGTGTGTGTGTGCGTGGCATGTGTGCACGTGTGTGTGTTGTGTGTAGTGTGGTGTGTGTCCCAACCCTCACATCAAAAATCTCAACCCAACTCAAATCCTCGCCCAACCACAATGTCTTTTTTCAAAAATGAGATTTCCCACCTATGTATATTGTTTACGTTTTTTTTTTTTCTTCTTCTTCCCAATTCTTGTCTTTTTTAAGGCTTTCAGTTTGATGATGTAGAAAGGTGGGAGTAAGTCTGCACTTTCTTCCCAGAACTAACAATATATATTTTATGTTTTTTTTCTCTTCTCCAATTCTGTCTTTTCAGGCTTTCAGGCTATTTGATGATGTAGAAAGGCGGATGTCAGAACTTTTCTTGATAGTTTAGATCCCAAAGAGTGGTAGCATTTCAAGTCTCCAAATAAACCCAACTTTCCAAGTCTCCAAGTGGTATAACTCTCTTTGGTCTGGTTCATCAAGATACGAACTCGTTCTGCTGGGTTCTGGATCGCTCATGAGCGTCTTTCAACCAAAGCCAACGAAATTTCGCCCAAGTTGTGGCAAAATCGGTATTTTCAGATTTACCAATTTCCTGTGAGAAGAAAAATTAATAATGTAATTAATTAAGTTATTTAATTATTAAATGAGTCAATGTTTTAAAAGAACTGAAAATAGGAAAATAAAAATCTTTAACCTCAAAACAGATAATTAGGTTTTGAATCAGTAACATCAAGTTGTAGGTTTAGTTCCATACAAAAATAGTCGAATCAAGGAACCCCAAAGTCATTCCCACTCAAGATCATAGGCTCGTTCTCGTGGGTCGTTTGGTCGCTCATGAGATTCACCAACGTATAAATCTTTGGTTGGTCATTCTCAAGATCGAGCTTGTTGTCTCGTGGGTCTTATCTGGGTCGCTCATGAGGCTTCTTCAACCAGCCAACAATTCGCCCAAAGTTGTGGCAAAACGGTATTTGATATGCATTCCAGATACAATCTCTGTGAGAGAAAATATAATGTATTAATTAACGTTATTTAATTATTAAATTGAGTCCGATGTTAAAAAGGTACTGAAAAATAGTGGAAAATAAAAAATCTTTACCTCAAAACAGATTAATAGGTTTTGAATCCAGTACATCAAGTTGTAAGCTTTAGTTCCATACAAAAATATTCGAACGCAAGGAACCCCAAAGTCATCCCACTCAAGGTCTCGCTCGTTCTTGGCGTCTTGAGTCGCCTGCATGCAGCCGTTCTCCAACGTATAACTCTTTGGTTGGTGTCAATCAAGGACGCAGCTCGTTCTGTGGTCTTAGGTCGCTCATGAGGTCTCCAACGTATAAACTCTTTGGTTGGGTCATCAAGGACGAGCTTGGTCTGTGGGTCTGGGTCGCTCATGACGCGTCTTCAACCAAGCCAACAATTTCGCCCCAAGTTGTGGCAAAACGGTATTTTGATATTGCCATTTCAGATACAATTTCTCTGTGAGAGAAAATAATAAATGTATTAATTAAGGTATTTAAGTATTTAAATGACCGTTGTCGATGTTTAAAAGGAACTGAAAATAGAAAAATAAAAATCTATACCTCAACAGATAATAGGTTTGAATCCTAGTACATCAAGTTGTAAGTTATTCCATACAAATATTCGAACTGCAAGAACCAAAAGTCATTCCCACTCAAGCATTCTTAGCATTCGTTCTGTGGCCGTCTTTGGTCGCTCATGAAGTCTCCAACGTATAACTCTTTGGTTAGGGTCATCAAGTGACGAGCTCGTTCTTGTGGTTCTTGGTACGCTCATGAGGTCTCCAACGTATAACTCTTTGGTTGGGTCATCAAAGGTACGAGCTCGTTTCTGATGGGTCTGGTCGCTCATAAGGTTCTTCAACCAGCCAACAATTTCGCCCAAGTTGTGGCAAAAATCGGTATTTGATATTGCATTTCAGATACAATTATCCTGTGAGAGAAAATAATATGTATTAATTAAGTTATTAATTAAAAAATTAAAATGAGTCGATGTTAAAAGGAACTGAAAATGGAAAATAAAAAATCTTACCTCAACAGATAATAAGGTTTGAATCCAGTACATCAAGTTGTAAGTTTAGTTCCATACAAAATATTCGAACAATGCAAGCAAGCCTCATGCCACTGAAGCGACAGTACAGTACACCATGCCAGCAAAAAAATGTTAAAATGGAGGCCTGGGCTCGAGAACCTTGGATCGCAGAATAGTTCCTGTTTTTTCACAGCTGACTGTGCAAAAAACAGTTCCTCATTTTTACGGCACGCGCACGTGTTGGAAAAACACTTCCTCATTTTCCACGGCCACGGACTGAAACTTCGATGGTTATCAATTGAAACAATGGGAAAAAACAATTACTTATAATCTCAAAATGATATGGCAACTCAGGAGGTGGTCAGATTGAGATCATTAAGAGAAGTATATCATCATAATTGGCACCAAAAGGGTGTATCTGGAAAAATATAAAGATTCAAATTTTTGTTTAAATATTTTTAGATGGGGATATTTAGCAAGAAAATTAAAAAACTATTGCAAGGAATTGAGAATGAAACAAATTCTTATAGGTTCAATGAGTGAGCTAAACCAATATGCATTGCGTTATTTGAAAATGAGTGTCCCTAGGCTACAGGTTTCAGATTCTCTTCAGAATCACTTGAACAAACCACATTACTACGTTGCTACTTGAACCAATTCTTTTATCTTTGTCGCATTGCGTTATTTGAATAGAATGCCCTCGCGTTTAAAATGGGAGACAAACAAATATACCTTGGATAAAAAAAGGGGGTTATTTTAGGGAAAAAAAAAGTGAATCGCTTGAAAAATCCCCCCCATTCAATTTTACATGGGGAAAAGTGAGGACCAGAATCAGTGTATATCCACCCTACTCAAATCATATTCGGAAGTGAGCGAACCAAGAGGCTGGTGCAAGGTCACTTGCATTTGCACGGCATTGCATGTGTTGCCAGTTAATTAGGGTTGGTTTTAAATGCTTCTGCCAATTTTATATAGCAAACCCGCTAGTTAAAAAGAAAATGCGCGTGCTGTTTGGCACCTCTTCAATCACCTTTATCCCCTCCCCATCCCACCACACATGCTGTAGAAGGAATCTCACATTCCTCCGTACATTTGATCATTTATTAAACAAACATATGCGCATATGGAGAACAGAGGTGACACAAAACAAAGTAACATGCTTCTTCTCTGATTCTGCCAAACATGGACTTTTTGATTTCTTATATAACATGAAGGGAAAAATTGGGGTGGGGGAGATGATTAAAATATACTCGGTCAACCTCGCAATAATATGCCACCAAAGCTGACGTTTTGGAGTTTCAGCGGAGCGATCACTCATAGCCCTTATTGCAGCGACATTCGGAGGTCAGCTTAAATTTAAAGGCTGGCGCAATACTTATGAACCTGCAGATTGATAGAGTTCTGGACATTAGCTTCACACCACATTCAATTTAAGCAGACTCCTGCTTCCAGCCAGACTTTTCAGGCAGGCAATATATAATTATGTATACATAAGAATCCCTGAAAAGCTTAAATAAAACAATAGATGATTCTATTCACTGAATAAAGATTAAAGATTATTTGGGAAGGCCAATCTGTTGGGAGAGGGGTGTTTTTTCTTATCGAACTAGGTAACCTCCAATTTGCAATCAAGAGATATAAGGTGGTTTAAAATGCAAAATATATATTATTTAAAAATAGATACATGTTCGAGCACATAGATATAATAAATCATGTTTGATTTGAAAATATATTTACCGTTAAAGGGTATAAACAATATATTCTGCTACATGCTAAAAACTTTTACTTTTTAAGTTAATTAGGACAATCAAGTTTAATGGCAACATTTTTAACATCTTTTTATCACCCTTAAGCCCATCATTGCTAATTTGGGAGAAAATTTGCATCCACACTTGCTTTCCATCCCGCCCCTCTGTCCTTCCCTGCTTCCCTTCCCCTGCCTTCCCCTTCCCACACGCTGCCTTTCTTTCCCCGGCCCCTCAACACCACATTCTTCTTTCTCTTCATGCTGCTTTGCCTCTCTTGCCCTCACACTATTGCCTTCCCTTCTCATCACGCTGCCCTTCCCTGGACACCTCCAGGCCAGGTCTCTGCATGCTGTATAAACATGCGTTTTAATGTACCCCATTTCATTCAATCCTGCACCCCCCCCCCAACTCTCCAACAAGACCAACTACCAAACACAAGTCCAGAACCCCTCCCCTTACACTTACCTTTCCTCCCAAACCCATCCCCATGTCCACTTCCCCCTTCCTCCCTCCCACCCCTCCCGGAGTGTATAGCGGCGTTTTGGCTGAGGCGATCGCCTCTCCACAAATCCCCCCCCCCCTCCTCGCTCTTTCCCCCTTCCTACTCCCCTTCCTAGAGAGGTAGTGCGAGAGGAAAGGATGGAAGATAGAGAGATATAGGAGAGGAGAGAGAGGGGAAGAGGGAGAGGATGAGTGAGAAAGGGGAGAGGGATGAGTGCAGAGAGGGAGAGGGCGTGGGAGATAGAGAGCAGTGGCGAAAGGGGTGAGAGAGCAGAGGGTGTGAGAGCATGGGGAGGGGAGGAGAGGGCGAAGCGGTTAAAGAAAATCTACTGGCATGCAAAATTTGGCAAGCAGCGACTTAATTGGTGTCCATTGCAGCGAAGCGCACGGCTATTGCTCGATGCTGGTACTCTGTATATAATAAAATGTCTACTACTTGATTTACATATGGTTGTGCGTACAACTTTATCGACATGCTCACATTGTATTGGTACTGTACAATACTTTAAGATGCGATGTAACATGTAACAGGCCTGCAAAAGATTCACCCCCTCCCTACAGAGTTTCACATTTCTTGATGCCACCTGAGCTTATTCCATGATGCTTCAATCAAATCTTAAAATATAGAGTCTTCACAAACGAACTCTCAAGTGATTTAAAGCTTAAAAAATGAGATTAAAATGTTGAATTAAGTTTCATTAACAGAGGAAAATCAGATGTATTTTCAATATTATATGTATTCAAACCCTTTACCTAATTAAACCTGGAAATCAATTCATGGAGTAAATTAATTGTTTGAAAGGTTACAAAATAAATGTAAAATTAGGTTTCACCTGTATGGATTCAGTGTTTAACTTAAATATTAAGCTTTTTCTTTTCTAACTTAAAAATTCCTCCTGATGACTCAATTCTTTGCCTCTTACTTCTCCGGTTCCTTTTGGTCTTCCGTTTCATTTATGTTTGTGCCAATATCCTGATGCTGTGTGGATTGGTGCTTCTTCGCTGACGGAACTCTGTAGCTTGTACATATTTCTGAAGTTTGCAGCTCTGGTAGAGTAACTGCTTGAAATCTATCTGTCCGGGTTCTTCTGACATTCTGTTACTTGTCCTTTCACAATTCTTTCTTATTTTATTTTATTTATTTTATAATTCATCTTTATTTCCATTCGAATTCTTGCTTTTTCTTTCTTTCATCTCTCTGTTCCTCTCTTTCATTATCTTATCTCTCGAAGGAGAAGTGAATTCTTGCAGAAATTTTTCTGGTGAGGCTCACATGGCTGCGCCTGGTGGGTTTGAGGGTGGTGGAGTAGCGGCTGAAAAACCCGAATCCTATCCAGGTGTCCTCTGATGACGACCATCTTTGCTCTTTACTTCTTCCGGTTCCTTCTTGGTCGTCCGTTTCATTATCTAAGGGATTTACGGTTGCAAAACTCACTTGGTCAACCAGCAAGGTAAACATGAAGACCATGGAGCTTTCCAAGAAGTAGACATCAAGTGGTGGAGAAGCACCGTTCAGAAGAGGGTAAAAAAAGTTTCAACGTCACTCATTTCCTTTGAGCAACAACAAATCTATCATTAAGGAAGTGGTAGACGTATTCATACCACCCAGACCATACCAGATTCAGGGTCACCACATTCAAACCCAGCAACCGGGAAAGCAGGATCTTTGGTTCTGGTGATGTCATTTAAAATCCAACAATGGCTTTTGAAAGATCTGCAAGGTCTATGTCAAGAGATTGGTGTCAGTGTTATCAATCAATTACTTCAAGATTATTCCCCCTGACTCCGTAGTATCTCTTCCTGGCTTACTCCGCGCCTCCATATGACAGCGACCAGCCTCCATCCTGGTGGCGGAGTTTGCTCTCTTCCATCAAAGACTCTATTCCTCTCTCACCATTGCACTGCTCTCTCTTCCCTTAACATCCCAGGAATATTCTCTCGGCTACATCTTTCCACCACTCCCACCTCATGTTTATATATGTGTTGGTACCATCCACCAAACAGTGATGACTCCATTTACATCTCGCTCTCTGACAACATGGCCACACTTTGTACCCTCTCATCCAACTCTCTCTTCCTATATCGTTGTGGACTTCAATGTCATCATGCCAGGTGGCTGGGTTGGGTACCTCGTCTACCTTCCATGGCACTTCAGCAAAAGACTTCTGTGACTCATTGGGTATGACTCAATCAGTCAACTTCCCAACTTGGCATCTCAACCGATGCGTACTCTATCTCATCTGGATCGGGATTTTTGACCAATTTTCCCTGAAAATATCTGCCGTCTTCCTCTGCTCAAAAATTGGTTTATTCTACCACACGCTTGCAAAGTGACATTTCTCTCTGGCTGTTACAAGGAGTACACCTCAGTGCCTTGATGGGGCATTTTTGCATCAGCTGACAGGCAGGGACATCAGGCAGCCATCAAAACTTATAGACTGGTTCTCCATTTCTACTTCCTCCGACATCAACTCGGACCTTGGGAATTCTTTCAAAGAACTTGCTGCTCTTTCTCTCTCTCTCTCCCTCTCTCTTCTCTCTCTCTTCTCCTCTCTCTCTCATGCACAGATTTTATCCCACCTCGTCTTCAGTTGTTCCTACCCTTCTCCCGCCCACAGTACACTGAATGCTTGTGGCAGGCAGTGTTGAAACCAAGGCATTTTATGAGGTCATTGTTATCTCCGCGATGAGCGCGAAGTCTTTGGTTTCTCACTCTCTCACCGCAGGCAGGTCGGTGTCTTTTCTGTCTTTTACCATATCCTCTCTGGCCTGGACCCCCTTGCTCTGTCTGAGAGATATGCTTACCCCCCCTGCCTCCCTACCGCAGGGCGCTCAAGCTGTCTAGCCAGCAGAACACTCTTCTGAGTCTAAAACTACCAAAATCAAGTAATCACTGCTCACCTCACTCTTTCATCCTCTTTTTTTCTGCCTTTGAACAAAAACTCTCACCAATTCTCTTCAATCCCAACTCTTTCCCTCCAGGTCTTCAAAACAAGCTGTTCAACACAACTCTTATCTGTCCCCATCCGAACCACGATCTTTTTACCCCCATATCCACCCCAACCCCACCTCCATTCAAATCCTTGGCTTTCCTTTCTGAAAGTCCCAGTCGTGTTAAGGACCCTGTAATGTCGCTGTAGTGTACATCTTGTTTTTACCGTGTGTACCCCGCCCCATTCCCTCTCCCTTCCACAGAATCTCCTCATGTTGTTCCACACTTTTTTTTCCTCCCTCTCGCTCTCCTCTTGTCTCCTTGCTCCCCTTGTTGTTACGTTCTGTGGTGTTGTTAAGCGCCCTGTCACACCTTGACGTTTTAGCCAGCGTAGGCAGGTATCAAAATGTATGTAAAACGTCGTTCTCAGATATGACAAATATGTTCTCAAATATGACAAACTTTCTATGTGGTGGTTACTTTGGTTGGTCTAGCCTGTTTAGTCTAATTACATGTTATTGTTCAGGTCTAAATGTTCGGTCCGCTACACTATTATTTACATATGCAGTTGCAGGTGCCTTCTAATGTTTCTTTTGATTCATATTACAGAGCATAATGATTTATATAAATGCATCATAATCATTGTTTCTCTACCATAAAGCAAAGGGTCTTCATTGCACAGGCTTCGATGTAATACTGCTCTACATTACTGGCTCCCATGCCTCATACTTGTCTACTTCTTGATGCTCTGTAAATTCAAGGCCTTCATAATCATTGGGAATCTACTGGCAGTGAAGCTCGAGTTTCTTGAGCTTGCTTCTCTTCACATTGCAGACAGGTTGGTGGCCTGTGTCTCTGTCTCTCTGTCTCTGTTCTGCTCTATCTTCTGTACGTTCTCTCTGTCTGTCTCTGTCTCTCTGTGTCTGTTGACCTGGTTCTGTCTTCTCTCTCCCCTCTCCACCTAGTTTTTTAGTATTGTACCCTCTGCCCATTTCCTTGCTCTGCCCCCCCCCCCCGCCCCAGGTTTTCTAAGGGTGTACTCAATTCAGCTCGTAACCACTTTTCGTAAAATACCCCAAAATCCCCAAATCCAGGCTTACTGGAGTCACTCCACTCGTTTGTTCCTTTTTTCCCCCTCTCATCTGTGGAACGAACTTCCTCAGTCTGTTCAATCCCATTCTTCACTCCAGACTTCAAGACTGCTGGTTCACCACCACCTCAGGTTCACCCTCAACCACACTCATGATTTCTTTTTTACTCTCATTAAAGCATATTTTATGCATTACAATGAAACCTATTGGCTTTGCCTGGGATGGGTAGGGTGGATTGTAATTTATTGTCAGTCAGTGAGACCACACCTAGACCTATTTTCTATAATGCCCCTGTGTGCTACTTTAATATTATGCAGCCCAATTCCAGACAAGCACAGATTTTACAACGTTTGAACTAATGTAACTAAACATTAACATCTTTACATGTAATTTATTTCCAATGTGGATTTGACCTTTGAATGTGGATTGCCGTCAAAAGTTATCCGTTGCCCTATTCTGAGTGCGTGTTTGATTATCAGCCACTCATTTGTTTAAGACATGCTGCACGGCCTGACAGGCTCGACTAGAGCATCCAACTGGTCTTTGGCATACGTCGACAAGGCTTCTTTCATTGTGAACCATAATATTTTAATCCTAATTAACCCATATGCTCAGTGTTGTGTTTTTTTTTTACCTTAAATGCTGAATATTCCAAGTGGGAAACCATTTAATCCTGTTTTATTAATGGACTAGCAGGTATGCTTACAACACATTGTAGTAAAGTAACGAACCTGCTTCCCTGGTCTTGGGTCGCTCACCTGCATTTGTTTTTTTTTTCACTTTTTTTTCATTTTATTTATTTTTATTTTCTTTATAGATGATTCTGAGCGGCTCTGGATTTTTTTTTTCCTGGTTGGATTGGCTACGATGTCATTGGCACGCAAAAATTACCATGCTATCCCCAATTTGTCTCGGGTCGCTCACCCCGTACATTTTTTTCACATTATTTATTATTTAATTAGGGTACCCAGCCAAAGGCTGAGTTAACCTATTGTTTTTCTGCTGTTTATTATTTTTCTTCCGCCTGGCAATTTCGCGGGGTTTTTTTTCGCTTTAAAATTCATTTTCTTAGCAATTCGTAAGTCTGATCGACCAAAAATTTTCACTCTGGTATGTATCTTTTTTGATAGCATACTTAATTGGATATTATGACGTCATGAGTCAACGTTGGTACGAACCGTTCTTTGTGAAAAACCGAAAAACTTTGCGACTTCTGTATCTCTGAAACCACCACAATGGAAAAAATTGAAACTTTGGCCACGTGCGCATAACTCCCCATGGGGAAGAAGTGTGATTTTTTGTGATTGTCATCAGTGGAAGTGGTGTGTCTCAGTGACTAATATTGACACGTGTAGAATGCTTGCATTGGAAAATTTGAAAATTTCTTGAGCGTTCATCTACGCAAACAACTCACCAAATGAAAAAAATTATGTATGATGTCTATTGTTGCGGACCGGGTATCAGCTGCGAGGCACGCCATAGGTGGGTAGTGTAACGGCGACTCTACGACACCCGGAAATCTGAGATCGTACCTTTCGAGGAAAGCTCCGAGGGTACGGGTCCCTTACCGACCGTGAATCGTCAAATAATTCCACCACGGTGGTACAGGGTTATTTGCCAATCTTCAAATACCTAGAGATCCACGTGGTGAGTTACTGAGTATTCACACCCTCGACAGCACTCGTCGGCCGATGCTGTTAGCATGCCCGACCCAGTGCGCAACCGAGGCATGTTGTCATATCTCCATCGGTTCCAAATGTACAATTTACAGTGGCAACAGCCATTATAATTCTCACCAACATGTCACCATTGCTTAAGCATGGAAGAAACAGCCAACAAACTGATACATTTTAACAAATGTATTTCTTTTTATATATGGGGTGCCTCTTTACTTATCTGATTGTTATTTATTAAAGGAAAGAGGAGCATGCAAGTAAGCAGAATTATCCGACTATAGAGATGCAAGTATGTCCAGCAAAGAGCACTTAACAATTTCCTACTTACAGACGGGCCAACCGACAGACACACACACACACACCACACACAGATACCCAGAAGGCATGGACCTGTTCCACCTCGTTGTGGTTCGTGGCTGACACGGGCGAAACCAGGGCCAGCATGTCGAGATGGCGATGATAGAATCCAGAGCTCCCTCAGCGCTCGTCCCGGCACCACAAAACTTCCTCTGTGTCCCAAAACTGTCGAGAAGGAGGAGGTTGCTCTTGCTCACGTCTCCAAGTCTTTGAGGTGAACATCAAAGCGAGGGCTGATAACTCCACACTCGTTTCAACCTGCCGTCAGATTGACCACAACCTTCCTGCTCGATGGTCATCAACTATCTCAAAAGCTCTTTCTCTCCTTCGTACGATCGAGAGAGCGCGCAACCGACTGCGGGCTTGCGGTTCTTGTGGAGGAAGATCCCTCGTCGTCCAATCGCGCCGCAACCTTATTCACCCTTCTTCAGGGGGGAGGGGACGCCTCCGCCCTCCCTGCTTCTCCCTCACTGGACCGTTTTGATGCGCAGAATCGCTCGTCGCCCTGTCATTGGCCAAAACGAGCGGCAAGTCCGTCAATTGGCCCGGGGGTGTGGTGACGTCACGCGGACCCCTTTCTCACCGT
>CM068957.1:116253646-116266817 GCA_035128595.1 Eptatretus atami
AAATCTCGAAATGCGCAAGGTGTGCGCAAAGATGGTCCCAAAGCTGTTGTCCGAGGACCAGAAACAGTAAAGAGTCACTGTCTGTCAAGACATTATCAAGCGCCTCGAGGACGATCCAGACCTGCTCGGGAGAGTCATTACTGGCGATGATCAATGGATATTCGAATACAATCCCGCAGACGAAATCGGCAGAGTCACCAGTGGAAAAGTCTGGCATCACCAAGAGCAAAGAAAGCAAGGATGTCGAAGTGGAAGGTCAAGGTGATGCTCATCGCGTTTTTTGATATCAACGTCCACTTCGAGTTTTACCACAGGGTCAAACAGTGAATCAATATGTGTACAAAGAGATTCTCCGGCGCCTCATGAGATCAGTCTGGACAAGAGGAGGGAACTGGGAAGAACAACGCCTGGGTGCTCCACCATGACAATGCCCCTGCTCACAGTGCCCTGAGCATCCGACAGTTTCTGGCGAGAGAAACGTGCCAACTCTGGAGCAACCCCCGTATTCGCCAGACTTGGCCCCTTGTGATTTTTTTCCTATTCCCCAAGCTCAGGGGGTGATCAAGGGACCCATTTACTGATGTGGAGGCCATCAAAAGGGCCGTGACGACGGAGCTCCGGAGGATTCCAGAAGAAGCCTTCCGGGGGTGCATCGAAGCATGGAAGAAGAGGATGGACAAGTGTGTGAGACTGGAGGGAAACTATTTTGAAGGGGACAAGCTGTGATTTCAACATATTTTTTTGGAATAAAATTTCTGTGAAGTCAGTCCCGTTACTTTTTAGACGGACCTTGTATATAACTGGCAAAGCAGAGCTGGGATGGGAGGCAGAGAAGAGCTCGTCACCTTTTGCGGTTTTTTTGCTTTGCTCTGGGTAGCGCCTTGCCTGTGTGTAAGGCCTAAGTCACATTTGCTCTACGGCGAGGATACGGCGGCCGTACCCCCCCTGAATTGACAGAAACGTGCGGCGGCCGCAGAGTTTCTGCGGTGGCCCCAGGGTGGCCCTACGCCGTTTGGCTATCTTTTGCAGGCCGTAGGGGTCGCCGTGGAATTATAACGCGGAGTTATAACTTTATTCATTTCTACGTTCGCCATAGCAATTCGACAAGCCGAAACAAAATAAAATAAAAAAGAACCCACTCGTTACCGTCCGTCTGGCCGCACGTTCGCCTTAGGGCCCCGCTGCGGTCGCCTTGCGGCCACCTTGCTCTGCCTTTGAAAATTTATGGCGCCGCAGGGCCCCTTAAGGTCACCGTGAACATCAAATCAAAGACCATACGGCAACCCCACGTTTTCGTCTCCACAATTATAAAATACGCCGTGCAGCTCCCGAAAAATAAAAACATATGTGACTGCTACATTATGTGACCGTGGAAATACTGCGGCCGCCGTATAATTGCTAGTGGCGTAGATTTTGGAGACACCCACGGCCGCCGTGGCAAATGTGACTTAGGCCTTATCCCTATAATACACTAAAGCTTGGATTACACCTGAGCTGTTGGTTATACATCTATTGATCAAAAAGCTTAGACTGGAGTGAACTACTTTGTTCTGCAGTGGACTGGAATAGGCTGCTTTGTTCTGGCGTTGACTGGAATTTTAGGGGAGGGTGTTTACAAACTCCATTTGTTGGGATCGACAAGAATACTTTTCCAGTTGATTACAGGTTGGCTCTTTATATCACAAGTAAATAATAATCAACTAAAAATGCAAAAGGCTTTTGGGATTGTGTCACAAAACCCTTTGGTCTTTAATCAATTGAAGTGCAACTGGCAGGGGTGGTTGGTGGGAGGGTCTTTAACATGAGGAGAGGAACTGTTTATGACCTCAGAAGACATTAATCAAGCCACTGGATCAACAAGAGATATGCAAAGAAGTGGATATCCCAGGATAATGACTCCCACTCAGGACCGATACATTCACATGACTCATCTACGCAATCGGTTTCAAAATGTCCAGAGGACTGCAAACACACTCCCTGAACTTCGGAGGATTCGTGTCAACACTGTGTTGAGGCATTTTCATGATGTAAGGATCTGCGCTCGTTGTCTTGTTCAGCCCCAAAACTTACATGCAAATATTGGTGTTACACAAAAAGCCCCGCAATGCATCCAAGCACACTTGCAGTGGTCAAATCTGCATAGCCAATGGATATGGAAGCAATGGGAAAGTGTAATGTTCAGTGATGAATCCAGGTTTCTACTTGAAAGACATGATGGCCATGCATGAGTCTATGGAAGACTCAATGAGCGATATGCCCCCTGTCTGTTTCCAGAAGCTGCAAATTTTGGACATGGAAGGGTCAGGAAGTGGGGTGGAATTGTTGAAACCATTCGCACCAATTTCATCCATGTCCATGTAACTCTGCTGGCAAATAGATACATTAATGAGATCTTACAGCAACATGTTACCTACCCTTCAACAACATGGCCCAGGAATCATCTTTATGCCCGATAATGCTCCTGCTCACAGGGCCAAACAAGGAACGTTCTTGACAGTGCCAATGTTAATATCATGACATCCTGGTCTGCCATCTTGTTAGACTTCAATCCAATTGAACAGCTCTGGGTTATTGTTGTTCGTCACATTCAAACCTTATGCAGACAACCGCAGACTCTCGATGAGTTGGAACAGAAGCTGGTTCTGGCATGGAATGCCATTCCCCGGGCACAGATTTCAGTGCTCATATGGTCATTGCAACAATGGTGCAATGCAGCGGCTGGTGCTAGAGGTGGACATACCCAGTATTGAGATTTTTACTTCCATGTTGGATCTCAATGTGAAAACATTCGCCACAACACAGCATTACATGATTTGGTCACAATGAAATGGGCATGTAATTATTCAGCATTTACAGTATCTCTGTCAGAGGTTTGCACCTAATCTGTGTATCATGATTTTACAGAAATAAGTCGCATCATCAACAATCACGAATTTATTTATTTATCACGGATAGTATTGACAAAGCACAAGTGATACATGAAGCACTGCGGCACATCATGTCGTTGCATATCAACTGTTGACTGGCTGTTCTTCTCCCCTTCTCACTCTCACTCTGCCTGACTACTTATATATATACATGTAGCAAGAACATGCACAATGGCCCCTTGTTCTACAAACTCCTCGTAATTATTAGATGGTTCTATATCTGCAGTAAACAAAAATTTTCCAAACTCGTGCGATCTTTCCTCAAAGCTTAGTCTAACGAAAATATATTAAGTTTTCAACCTTTTACTTTACTCAACCTGAACAATAAACCTCTCAGATCAGCAAACATTATACACAGATATAATGATGATCCTTTATGTCAGACAGAAAGTCCATACATCAATCATCACTGTGCAGTATTATTATTACACGAAAAGGCGGTTATTCCACCTCTGCACAAGTGATGAAGCACTAAGGCCAACAACAATGAATGATTTCATGAGCATGTTATCAATGAGAATGACAGTTTCTGAAGCTATGCACTGACATCCCGAGCAATTCTTGAGAAGACATCAATCACCTTGTGATTAACAAAAGTTTGGGAAGTGCTGTGCCGGCGAGTAAGGCCCAACAACTATCAAAGGGCATTGTTACAGCAGGCAGTGATTTTACGCAAGGATGACTTAACAAAATTGCTCCACAAAGTTGAACAATACAGGTTGCGACAGTCGGATCGAAACAAACGACAATTTCATCAGAACAGATGAAAAACATACGAAGCAGCGTGTTTGCTTGCACACAGAGGTCGCTTAATGTCGCGATCGTCACGCATGTCATTACTGATGATGTGACTGAGGTATGTATACTTGTCAACATACTTCAATAGGTCAATCAGGTAAGTGGTCAAACCTAATCTGTCGAGTCTGAAGCAACACGCATACCAATTTAGTGGTGCTGTACACAATATCAAGTTCAGCAGCTTTCTGTTCACAAATCAATAACATCTATAAGGCAAACATAGAAGGAGCCAGGAGACTCATCTCGTCAACATAACAAATGTTATTGACAGACATCCCTGAGACTTTACAACCAACCTTTGCACGATTCAAACTTTTTGACAGATCATCTGTGTACATGTTAAACAGAAAGGGGGGAAATGACACCACCCTGTCTGACCCCATTAGACAACTAAAAGGCATCAGAGAACATGTCCCTGTCCCCCCACCGAACCATAGACATTTGTTTCCCAAACCAGTTTGGCAAATGACGTACAAGGCACGTAGACACCCCACACTCCAACAACTTTTTGAGCAGTGTGTGTGTGTATATATATCTATATATCATAAACAATTTATTCTATATCACTTCACAAGTATACAAGCGTTAACATCACGCTGAACCAATACACTGCTTAACAGTCACTCGTAAAGAATTTGTGACAGATGGCAATGCCAAAAAATATGCAATTTCTTTTGCATGTTCTCTTGAAAAAAATGATGCTATTGTGTGATATTCTACTGGAGTGCAAGTACATTTAGATAAGGAAACACACTTGAGAGATGTGTGGCATTCCACTGTATTTCAAAGATGAAGGAAGGAACACACTTGAGGAAACCTGTGAGGTCAAATAGCTGGGATTGCATTCCTGGTCAGTTGGGAAAGACCCCCCTTTGATATGAGGCTATTTTGCAGGCCAACAGGGCTTCTTTTTTTTGTATACACTGTCGAGGCTCGTATGAGAGCTAACACACAGAACGTACAACAAGGGGAGCAGGAGACAAGAGGGGTGGGAGAGGGAAGGAAAAAACAGTGTGGAACAGAGACATGAGGAGATCTGTGGAAGGGAGAGGGAGGGATGGGGCAGGGGTACACAGGGACTTTCAGGTCCTTACTGACAGGGACTTTCAGGAAGGAAAGCAGGGAATTTTGACGGAGGTGTGTTTGGGGTGGATTAGCAGGGCTAGAAAAGATCGTGGTTTTGGATGGGGGAAGATAATAGATGGTGGTGAACATCTGTTTTGAATACCTGGAGGGAAAAGTGGGATTGAAGAGAGTGTGGAAGTTTGTCCAAGGTGGGTAAAAAGATGAATGAAAGAGTGAAGGTGAGCAGTGATTCTTTATTTTGGTAGTTTTACCAGAAGGGGGATTACTGGTGGAACGTCAGCGCCCTGTCTCCGTGTCCTTTTTCTCCCGACAAGGTGGAGAGCTTGCTGTCAAACCTCGACTCAGATTCTGCAACCGGTCCAGACGGCATCAGCCCAAGTTCCTAAAAACCTGCCTCCTCTTGCTCTTGCTCACCCTCTCTCTGTTCTATTCACCCTCTCATTTGCCTCAAGTCATTCTGCCATCTGCTTGGAAATCAGCAAACATTACTGTTCCTGCATAAAAAGGTGCAAAAACAGATCCCTGCAACTACAGACCAATCAGCCTTCTGCCAATCATCAGCAAGTTATGGAATCCATCATCGCTTCAGACATGAAATCCTTCCTCTTCTTCAATCGCTTGATTTCCGATCATCAATTTGGTTTCAGCCAAGGTCATTCTACCCTGGATATGCTGCTTCTGCTCTCCCAACAATGGATGGAGGTCCTCAATGCCGGACATGAAATCCGAAGCCGTATCCCTAGACATATCGCGTGCTTTTTGACCAACGGTCTGGGCACCCTGCCCTGCTCACCAAACTCCCTTCCTATGGTATCAAGGCCATCTCCACTCATGGCTCGCAGACTTCCACTCCTGTCGCAGTCAACGTGTGGCCCGAAATGGAGTTCTTTCATCACGCAAATGTTATAACTTTTTTTTTAAAATGTTCCGTTTTTTACCAGATTTGCTTTGCTTCCCTGTAGAGCACCTCCACAAAACCTCCGAAAATTATAGACACAGATCTGGAAACGCTATGGAGTGCAGTCCCTCTGAGGGACAGGGTGCGAAGTCTTGCAGTGATGCATTAAATCATATAGCTCAATGAGATGGTTAATTTTGGTCTGTTCCTAAATTTTTTGTTCACAATATATTCCCCAAAACAGTAGAAAAGATAAGTTTAATGCTTTGGAAATTTCACATTTACTTGTGTATGTATTGAAGAAGGAGGACCAGGGCCTCGCCTGCTTAAAGTAAATACGTATATCGACTTAGTTTTAGACTCGTTATTCCTTTAAATTATCAGATTTCGCAACTATTTCGACACATTTAGTCCGGACGATATCCGCTCCTCAAAACCGAAATAATAATTTCGATGATGTACTTTAATTAGCCCGTGGAAAATCATGGAATCGCTCCAGGCTCCTAGTTGAAAACTATAGTACTAACAAAAGCGATGTACACAGCGATTCGTAGCTATGATGAACAGGCATTCGATAGTATGAGTGAGAAAAATGAAAAAGAAAAACTTATCTTTAAAAAATCGTCACGGCATGGTTGAGCAGGCCAAAAAAACATGGCGGCTTCAGACCCAGGCGAGGTTACCCAGGAAACGCCTTCAGGACCCAGAGAGTTGAGTGTGGCCGCAGATTTCCTGATGAAGGATATAATTAAATAATGCCGTTAATTATCTTCAAAGGGGTGTTTTAATTAACCCAAACACCCAATTTTCACTCTTGCACTTCGTTGTAGTTTTCTTATTACGTATGCAAAGTTTCAGGCTGCTAGGTTTTATGGTTTTGGAGTTATGGAGGACACACACACACACACACACACACACACACACACACACACACACGGACTAGCCTACAAAATTGAGAATATAATTCTCTTCCTGTTAGTGGCTACAGTACATGTTATGGACCACAGGGGGCTGTAGCTCCATGAAGGTCCATGCTTAATAGGCAAGCTTACGCAAATGTTTTGGCAGCAGTGACTCTTTTAAATTTAAGTTGTTCCTGGCTGCCTCCCAGAACTGTTTTGTGTATCACAGACAGGTTAATGTATGGCAGGTGTATTTCCTGTTGGTCAAGATGCCTGCAGCAATGGTTGGTGTGACATTTTGATTTCTGGTACCAACTATATGATGGGGTCTCTTCTCAATACACACAAATTACCACTTTAACAAACCTCCCAATTATATTAATTTGTTATTTGCGTTCTAGATTTGTTATTCATTAGCCATATCATAATTATTTTTCAGTTTTGCTCTACATTCTTGCAGAGTTGTTGGTATTCTGAGATGCACATCCGTTGATCAGGTGCATGTTAAAAAGTTTCTCCTCGTTCCATTGCTGCCTTAGGTACTTTATGGCAAACTGCTCTTTCCAAAGGGGCAATAAAACCAAGCTTGTGCTCATTATAGCTTCTGGCTCTCGTTGGTAACAAAAGCAAAGAGGCATCCCAGATCCCCGTGCACATGAAGAGGTGTCCCGGGGATCCCACACACAAATGCGACATTCGGAGTCTCATGGGTGTTCAAAACATCCCAAGTTCCAGTCGTGTCTTCGCAAAGGCAAACGTGCAGAGCCCACAAGTGAGAGGTGCCACATTCACGTCGTTTCCCCAAATAAGTAGCAATCAATAAAATGCAATATGCTGTATGGATCAAAAAAAAATTTTTTGTGAGTAACCAAAATTAGTCAACTCTTTATGCAGTGTATAATCTTCACAAATGACAAAGCAGCAATTTTCAAGACTGATATTGCTTCTGTTTGTTGATTTATCCCGCACCATTGATGAACCCGCACCTTTCAACATTTGCAATAGCAACGTGCGCCCGTCTCAAACCATCGATCGAGGGCAGTGAGGGGGTTATGTTATGCCTGCAGATCTTCTTTCCATGGCAACTGACCCACCTTTGATTCAAACTGGTTAGAGTACATCAGCTTCACCAGATGCGCTCCTTGTTGTCCCTCATTTGAGAAACAAGCCAAAGAGACTGTGCCAGTGACAAATAGGTCCGATGAACCTCAGTATCACAAACGGTTTTAACGAGTGAGATTGACTATTGTACAGCTATTAGAGGATGCCAACTGTTATGCAACATGGGGAAGTTGCATGGGTAAACACAAAGTTGTATTAGACTCCGTCAGATTTGCCGAGCCAAGGTTCCACCTGAAAGCCTGTTATTATCTTCCTTTTGTGACAAATTATTGTGCATCACACAACTATCCTACAGCCATAATATAATCAGTCGGCAGAACTTTGTAGTGTAGGATGGCCTTGGAAAAATTGCCAAACAAAAATCTTGAAAAGTCAACAAAGTAGTAAAACTTATAGACTTTATAAAGGAAACTATCATTTATCTTCAGTGGTCAAGTTGAACAGCACTCCTTAAAGTGTGAGGCTTAGTTATAAATCATCACTCACACAAAAACAGGCAATATTAGCTGAATATGAACAGGTTCTTCTTTCTTTCTTTCTTTCTTTCTTTTTCTTTCTTTCTTTTTCTTCTTTCTTTCTTCAGAGAGACCAACTCCAAATTGGCTCCAGCTCAATAAGTGGTTTTAACACAAATCATCTACATTTTAATCCATGAAGTACTACATCAACTTGGCATTTTTTTTGAAAGTATAAATTATCTGCAGCTGCATTGACTCCATTCAGAATGAGAATTGCTGTCTCGCCTGTATTACCAAATTGAGCTGATGCAATCTCCCCCCCCTTTTAAGTAATAATTGTGGAAGTCAGAAACGAAGAATATTTTTTCAAGTTAGCCACAGTATGCATGGTACATGTAGGATTAGAGAACATATGGCCTTCAGTAAATGTCAACTTGTGTATTTGCTTTATCCACAAACTGCCTCACTATATTGAGAGTTAGTAGAGTCTGTTATGTAGAGATGGTCCAGCAAAAATTTCCCCACCGATATTTGTAATAGAAGTTAACTAGAATGTTGGCACTCGGTGGAGGCATACCTCTGCCAGGCTGAACCAGTTTGTTTTGTACCCACTGTTAGGGCAGATCTGTATCCGGACCTTAACCAAAATCGAATCGGCTTCTCCTTGTCACCTTACCAATTCATCCTCCAAGTTTTGTCCAAATCCGTCCATAACTTTTTGAGATATTCGGGCTTTACAACAGACAGACAGACAGACAAACAGAGGTAAAAATATAACCTTCAGTGGCAGAGGCAAAAACTGCAAATAGTCTACGAAGGTAATGTAATGTGCTTTAAAAGCATTTATCTTTCTTCTTCAGTGGTTTTTCAACTCAAACACCACTCCAAAAGTATTTTTATCACAGGTAAGCAGAACACTGCCAAACATCTAAATCAACAGATCTTTCTTTCTTTTGACAGGTGTACACAATTTGCCTTCAAGCTCAGCAGATGCTTTTCATGCAAATAAACAGCATTTTATCATGTGAAAGTTCACATCGACACAGCGTTTTCTGAAGTTGAAGTTATTGCCACAAAGTCATTTTCCAGCACAATCCGGCCTCGTTCTTTGTGTCCAACGCCCATTTTTTATTTCAACATGCCCACGATAGTCCTGTCCTATACCCGACCTCTTTTAGCACGTTCCAGAGACTGGTTAGGCATCTGTTACTCTGTTTCTGGAATGAAATACCAGTTATTTCACCAGTTTTTTCACTGCATTATAACTTTGAATTCTGTCCAGGAAATGCCAACTCCTAATACTGTTTTTAGCTGATGATGTACCAGTTCTTTCACTGCTATAATCTTCGAGTTATACCCAAGATTGGCAAGTTAAATAAGGTATTGTCACGGGTTAGACCAGTGGTTTCCCAACCTTGTTCTGATTGAGTACCACTTGGAGGTCCCATACCGTCGCCGCGTACACCTGTTCCAGAAAAACTTCAATTCGAATAAGATATCAATTTATTCACAAGTTTAGAACACACAAATGAACTAACTGTCAACAAAGAACAAATTTAATGCGAGGGCTGCATCTGTTTCTCTCCACCAGCTGCGTCGATGCGGGCATAACTTTGCTCACAGACACATCGAAATCATGCCCGGGTGCCAGCAAGACGGTTCCAAGCTCTTTGACTTGATGGTCATCATGGCCTGAGAACCCGCTGCTCGCACTCCCACGTAGAGGGGAAAATCAGTAGCTGGGGAACAGCGTGCGGGCTAGTGTCGGTACGAGGAGGCCATGGTCACCCAGAAGTTCATAGAGAGCATTCCTTGTGCTTTGTCTTTTGCGGCTGTGTCAGGGTTCCCAGATGTATCAGGCCAAATCATTTTTTTTAAAGGTTGAGCCGAAAGTGCTCGCGAACCACCTGGAAGGCCCTCGCGTACCACAGGTTGGGAACCACTGGGTTAGACGGTTTAAGTTAATCCCCTATGCCCAATTGTGGTGGGCGGGTGGTTAACACTGGCCAGCCCGGATAGCTGAGCGGTTCCTTTGGAGGAGGACACGTGTTCCTCAGAGATAATGGTGCGCGCTGGAGGCGCATTCTGCACTGGCGGAGCGATGGGACACAGATGGATTGAAGCACAAGGGGTTTATACTCGAACCCCACAACAAATACAGACATAGCAACTTAAAATAAATGTGGATTTAATGAAAATAGACAAATATTTACAAGGGGCAATAATCAGAATTTAATAATAATAACGTGAAGTAAATTAAAGTCTAAAGCCAAGGCGCCTCCACACACAGACTTAGATACAGACAAGGGGAAAACAAAATGAAAGAAAATCCTCCCTTTATTCTGGCATTAGCTTGGTCCAGAGATGTCTCTATGGAACTTTGGAATTGAGGTTCTTCGTCCTGCACTTGCCCAAAAATAGCGCCAAGCTGCCCTTTCACAGTGGGAATCATACATGAGGTAATTTGGTGAGCAGTATTCAATGCTCAAGGTTCAGAGGACTGCTGCGTGGCTTCCTCGTCAATCGCGTTTGCAGACACACACTCTGCAGAATGGCACCGCTCTCTTCGGTGACATACATGAGGCTTCGAGGGCCGTCTCTCAAACCAGCCAAGAGTCGATGGCCAGCGTCTTTGCTCAGTACGTGAGCTAATTTACAGCACAACGAGAATCACGCAGCCATTTCGTCGTGAGAGGAGAGCAAAGCAAGATCCTCATCCCAGCCACATTCCTCTCATAACTACAACTCCAACCTCAGCCTTCTTCTACCTCTGGGCGTGGCTTGCTGGCACGAAACCGGGGAGCAGGGCCTCTGCCTGCTCAGCACGCCTGGCTCGCTTGTTGTTATGGTGGTTGTTGTTATAAAAACGCAACTCCTTCATGGCTGGCTTTTAAATGCAAAAACGTAGAGAGAAGTCACAGGAGGCACACACATATGGGGAATTATCCTTATATCCCTATCTAATTTAACACTGCACCACCACCCATTTGGTGATATAACACTGAAGCTCACAGTTTCCTACTTAATTACATCACGATATCTTCTACATGTCCATGGACCAAGCAACTCTTATTCAATCCTAACTTTGCTATGAAATTCCTCCATCTACCCCCACAACCCTAACAGTATAAGACTTTGAATTTTGAAACCTGCAGCACAGTGTGCATAGTGTATTGTTATACTCATGTGGCGTTTGTTCCAGTTGCCTGGTGCGATCCCGCGTGACTCACTTCATCGTGACCATAATGGCCAGTTGGGTCGGCAGCCCCAGGCTGAATTACGGGTCTTCCACTCGATAGCATTCTCGGGGATCGTTAATCAGCTACGCATTACACTAATTGGTGCCAGACAGCAGACAGAGTAAAAATATTATCTCATCCTTTCTACGCATTTGCAATCGGGTTGAATTCAAAGCCAAATTACAGGTAAAATGAGAACCTGTCTTCCTATTTATGTTCCGATTCGTGTTCGAAATATAACATTCGATTTAAATAAGTTGTTCCTCGATCATACACTCACAATCATAAACTGATAAGACGACAGATGGACAGGACATGAACTAATTGCTTAACCCCACTTTTCACTTCACGCGTGCAGGGTATTAAAAAACCTAAACCCATACCGATAAGTACCACAAACCAACAAACAAATGGGAACCACAATCATCTAAATCCTTAATCTGGATCCACATTGACATCACAATGGAGAAAGACAGAGGGAATCCACAAGACAGAAATATGGCGTTTCCTCAGCAGACTCCCACAGGATCAATCGTTAGCACAGTCTTGGTTGCTCGACAGGGAAATGGCCTAATTGGCATCCAATGTGGCTGGGGCATCGAGGAAAGAAGAGAGGGTGTGGCTCTGGCATGGTGTGGTGTAGTTGTGGCATGGCTCTGGCGGGACAAGAGCTGGCGAGGAAGCGCAACTTTCCTCCAGGCTGATTCCGGACAACCACCCCCCCCCCCTCCCCCGCGCCCCCAAACGCCACTTCTGCTCTCCCAACAATGGATGGAGATCCTCAACGCCAGACATGAAATCAGAGACATCTCCCTATAAAACATTGCATGCTTTTGATACGGTCTGGAACCCTGCCCTGCTCACCAAAACTCTCTTCCTATGGTCTCCCAAGGACATCTCCACTCAGGCTCGCAAACTTCCTCTCCTGTCACAGCTGACATGTGGCCTTTATAGACTGCTCTCATCCCCTCTTCCTGTACAGGCTGGAGTTCCTCAAGGCAGTGTTCTGCGGACCCTGTTCTTTTTCTGCTTTCATCAATGATCTCTCTGACTCTTCTGGAAAATCCTCTTTGTCTCTTTGATGATGACTCCACCCTCTGCCGTACCATCTGTCATCCCTCAGATCGGCAAGCAGACTTCTTCACTCTCTGCAGATCTGGATAAAATCACAAACTGGTCCAACAGTGGAACATGTCTTTCAATCCTGACAAATCTCACACTCTCACTATAGCCTTCCCCGAGAGGACCATCTGGAAACCCCCTCATCTACTTTCTCAACAATCCTCTTGAAGAAGTCCGTTCATTTCAAGCTTCTGCGGTCTTACTTTCTGCTATGATCTTTCCTGGGAAAGCCGCATTTCCAAGCTGGCCTCCAAAGCCAGTTGCTAAATCGGCATCCTCTGCCATGCAAGTCCTTCCTTGGCCCACCTGAGCTCCTGACCATACAAAGCTTTCGTCCACAGCTTGATGGAGTACTGCTCTCCCCTCTGGGCTGGTGCTCCTGCCTCCACCTTTCTCGGCTTCACTCTGTGGAAACTAAGGCATTTAGGATCATTGGTATCTCCCACGATGTGGCTGAAGTCTTTGGGTCTTTCACTCTCTCACCGCAGCATGTCAGTGGTCTTTCTATCTTATACCATCTCCTCACCAGCCTGCCACCCCCCCCCCCCCTGCTCTGTCTGAGATATGTCCAACCCTCCGCTCTGTCTGAGATATGTCCCCCCCCCCCAATATTTCCACA
>CM068957.1:116266842-116284558 GCA_035128595.1 Eptatretus atami
AGGCAGGAGCACCAGCCCAGAGGGGAGAGCAGTACTCCATCAAGCTGTGGACGAAAGCTTTGTATGGTCAGGAGCTCAGGTGGGCCAAGGAAGGACTTTGCATGGCAGAGGATGCCGATTTAGCAACTGGCTTTGGAGGCCAGCTTGGAAATGCGGCTTTCCCAGGAAAGATCATAGCAGAAAGTAAAGACCGCAGAACTTGAAATGAACGGACTTCTTCAAGAGGATTGTTGAGAAAGTAGATGAGGGGGTTTTCCAGATGGTCCCTCTCGGGGAGGCATAGTGAGAGTGTGAGATTTTGTCAGGATTGAAAGACATGTTCCACGTGTTGGACCAGTTTGTGATTTTATCCAGATCTGCAGAGAGTGAAGAAGCTGCTGCTTGCCGACATCTGAGGGATGACAATGGTACGGCAGAGGGTGGAGTCATCATCAAAGAGACAAAGAGGAATTTTCCAGAGAGTCAGAGAGATCATTGATGAAAAGCAGAAAAAGAACAGGGTCCCAGAACACTGCCTTGAGGAACTCCAGCCTGTACAGGAAGAGGGGATGAGAGCAGTCTATTAAAGGCCACATGTCAGCTGTGACAGGAGAGGAAGTTTGCGAGCCATGAGTGGAGATGTCCTTGGAGACCATAGGAAGAGAGTTTGGTGAGCAGGGCAGGGTTCCAGACCGTATCAAAAGCATGGTGAAATAACTGGTATTTTCATTCCAGAAACAGAGTAACAGATGCTAACCAGTCTCTGGAACGTGCTAAAAGAGGTCGGGTATAGGACAGGACTATCGTGGGCATGTTAAATAAAAAATGGCGTTGGACACAAAGAAGAGGCCGGATTGTGCTGGAAAATGACTTTGTGCAATAACTTCAACTTCAGAAAACGCTGTGTCGATGTGAAACTTTCACATGATAAAATGCTGTTTATTTGCATGAAAAGCATCTGCTGAGCTTGAGGCAAATTTGTGTACACCTGTCAAAAGAAGAAAGATCTGTTGATTTAGATGTTTGGCAGTGTTCTGCTTACCTGTGATAAAAATACTTTGGAGTGGTGTTTGAGTTGAAAAACCCTGAGAAGAAGATAAATGCTTTTAAAGCACATTACATTACCTTCGTAGACTATTTGCAGTTTTTGCCTCTGCCACTGAAGGTTATATTTTTACCTCTGTTTGTCTGTCTGTCTGTCTGTCTGTAAGCCCGATATCTCAAAAAGTTATGGACGGATTTGGACAAAACTTGGAGGATGAATTGGTAAGGTGACAAGGAGAAGCCGATTCGATTTTGGTTAAGGTCCGGATACAGATCTGCCCTAACAGTGGGTACAAAACAAACTGTTCAGCCTGGCAGAGGTATGCGCTCCACCGAGTGCCACATTCTAGTTAACTTCTATTACAAATATCGGTGGGGAAATTTTTGCTGGACCATCTCTACATACAGACTCTACTAACTCTCAAATATAGTGAGCAGTTTGTGGAATAAAGCAAATACACAAGTTGACATTTACTGAAGGCCATATGTTCTCTAATCTACATGTACCATGCATACTGTGGCTAACTTGAAAAAATATTCTTCGTTTCTGACTTCCACAATTATTACTTAAAAGGGGGGGGGGAGATTGCATCAGCTCAATTTGGTAATACAGGCGAGACAGCAATTCTCATTCTGAATGGAGTCATGCAGCTGCAGATAATTTATACTTTCAAAAAAAATGCCAAGTTGATGTAGTACTTCATGGATTAAAATGTAGATGATTTGTGTTAAAACCACTTATTGAGCTGGAGCCAATTTGGAGTTGGTCTCTCTGAAGAAAGAAAGAAGAAAAAGAAAGAAAGAAAAAGAAAGAAAGAAAGAAAGAAAGAAGAACCTGTTCATATTCAGCTAATATTGCCTGTTTTTGTGTGAGTGATGATTTATACTAAGCCTCACACTTTAGGAGTGCTGTTCAACTTGACCACTGAAGATAAATGATAGTTTCTTTATAAAGTCTATAAGTTTTACTACTTTGTTGACTTTTTCAAGATTTTTGTTTGGCAATTTTTCCAGCCATCCTAACATACAAAGTTCTGCCGACTGATTATATTATGGCTGTAGGATAGTTGTGTGATGCACAATAATTTGTCACAAAGGAAGATAATAACAGGCTTTCAGGTGGACCTTGGCTCGGCAAATCTGACGGAGTCTAATACACTTTGTGTTTACCCATGCAATTCTTCCCCATGTTGCATAACAGTTTGGCATCCTCATAATAGCTGTACAATAGTCAATCTCACTCGTTAAAACCGTTTGTGATACTGAGGTTCATCGGACCTATTTGTCACTGGCACAGTCTCTTTGCTTGTTTCTCAAATGAGGGACAAAACAAGGAGCGCATCTGGTGAAGCTGATGTACTCTAAGCCAGTTTGAATCAAAGGTGGGTCAGTTGCCATGGAAAGAAGATCTGCAGGCATAAATAACCCCCTCACTGCACCTCGATCGATGGTTTGAGACGGGCGCACGTTGCTATTGCAAATGTTGAAAGGTGCGGGTTCATCAATGGTGCGGGATAAATCAACAAACAGAAGCAATATCAGTCTTGAAAATTGCTGCTTTGTCATTTGAAGATTATACACTGCATAAAGAGTTGACTAATTTTGGTTATCAAAAAAATTTTTTTTTGATCCATACAGCATATTGCATTTTATTGATTGCTACTTATTTGGGGAAACGACGTGAATGTGGCACCTCTCACTTGTGGCTCTGCACGTTTGCCTTGCGAAGACACGACTGGGAACTTGGGATGTTTTGAACACCCATGAGACTCCGAATGTCGCATTTTGTGTGTGGGATCCCCGGGACACCTCTTCATGTGCACGGGAATCTGGGATGCTCTTTGCTTTTGTTACCAACGAGAGCCAGAAGCTATAATGAGCACAAGCTTGGTTTTATTGCCCTTTGGAAAGAGCAGTTTGCCATAAAGTACCTAAGGCAGCAATGGAACGAGGAGAAACTTTTTAACATGCACCTGATCAACGGATGTGCCTCTCAGAATCCCAACAACTCTGCAAGAATGTAGAGCAAAACTGAAAAATAATTATGATATGGCTAATGAATAACAAATCTAGAACGCAAATAACAAATTAATATATTGGGAGGTTTGTTAAAGTGGTAATTTGTGTGTATTGAGATGAGACCCCATCACTATAGTTGGTACCAGAAATCAAATGTCACACCAACCATTGCTGCAGGCATCTTGACCAACAGGAAATACACCTGCCATACATTAACCTGTCTGTGATACACAAAACAGTTCTGGGAGCAGCAGGAACAACTTAAATTTAAAAGAGTCACTGCTGCCAAAACATTTGCGTAAGCTCTGCCTATTAAGCATGGATTCATGGAGCTACAGCCCCCTGTGGTCCATAACATTGTACTGTAGCCACTAACAGGAAGAGAATTATATTCTCAATTTTGTAGGCTAGTCCGTGTGTGTGTTGTGTGTGTGTGTGTGTGTGTGTGTGTGTGTGTGTCCTCCATAACTCCAAAACCATAAAACCTAGCAGCCTGAAACTTTGCATACGTAATAAGAAAACTACAACGAAGTGCAAGAGTGAAAATTGGGTGTTTGGGTTAATTAAAACACCTTTGAAGATAATTAACGGCATTATTTAATTATATCCTTCATCAGGAAATCTGCGGCCACACTCAACTCTCTGGGTCTGAAGGCGTTTCCTGGGAACCTCGCCTGGGTCTGAAGCCGCCATGTTTTTTTGGCCTGCTCAACCATGCCGTGACGATTTTTTAAAGATAAGTTTTTCTTTTTCATTTTTCTCACTCATACTATCGAATGCCTGTTCATCATAGCTACGAATCGCTGTGTACATCGCTTTTGTTAGTACTATAGTTTTCAAAATTAGGAGCCTGGAGCGATTCCATGATTTTCCACGGGCTAATTAAAGTACATCATCGAAATTATTATTTCGGTTTGAGGAGCGGATATCGTCCGGACTAAATGTGTCGAAATAGTTGCGAAATCTGATAATTTAAAGGAATAACGAGTCTAAAAACTAAGTCGATATACGTATTTACTTTAAGCAGGCGAGGCCCTGGTCCCTCCTTCTTCATACATACACAAGTAAATGTGAAATTTCCAAAGCATTAAACTTATCTTTTTCTAACTGTTTTGGGGAATTATATTGTGAACAAAAAATTTAGGAACAGACCAAAATTAACCATCTCATTGAGCTATATGATTTAATGCATTCACTGCAAGACTTCGCACCCTGTCCCTCAGAGGGACTGCCACTCCATAGCGTTTCCAGATCTGTGTCTATATTTTCGGAGGTTTTGTGAGGTGCTCTACAGGGAAGCAAAGCAAATCTGGTAAAAAACGGACATTTTAAAAAAAAAGTTATAACATTTGCGTGGATGAAAGAACTCCATTTCGATATTTCTGTCTTGTGGATTCCCTCTGTCTTCTCCATTGTGATGTCAATGTGGATCCAGATTAAGGATTTAGATGATTGTGGTTCCCATTTGTTTGTTGGTTTGTGGTACTTATCGGTATGGGTTTAGGGTTTTTTAATACCCTGCACGCGTGAAGTGAAAAGTGGGGTTAAGCAATTAGTTCATGTCTGTCCATCTGTCTGTCTTATCAGTTTATGATTGTGAGTGTATGATCGAGGAACAACTTATTTAAATCGAATGTTATATTTCGAACACGAATCGGAACATAAATAGGAAGACAAGGTTCTCATTTTACTGTAATTTGGCTTTGAATTCAACCCGATTGCAAATGCGTAGAAAGGAATGAGATAATATTTTTACTCTGTCTGCCTGTCTGGCACCAATTAGTGTAATGCGTAGCTGATTCAACGATCCCACGAGAATGCTATCGGAGTGGAAAGACCCGTAATTCAGCCTGGGGCTGCCGACCCAACTGGCCATTATGGTCACGATGAAGTGAGTCACCGGGATCGCACCAGGCAACTGGAACAAACCCACATGAGTATAACAATACACTATGCACACTGTGCTGCCAGGTTTCAAAATTCAAAGTCTTATACTGTTAGGGTTGTGGGGGTAGATGGAGGAATTTCATAGCAAAGTTAGGATTGAATAGAGTTGCTTGGTCCATGGACATGTAGAAGATATCGTGATGTAAATTAAGTAGGGAAACTGTGAGCTTCAGTGTTATATCACCAAATGGGTGGTGGTGCAGTGTTAATATTAGATAGGGATTAAGGATAATTTCCCCCAATATGTGTGTGCCTCCTGTGACTTTCTCCTACGTTTTTGCATTTAAAAGCCAGCCATGAAGGAGTTGCGTTTTTATAACAACAACCACCATAACAACAAGCGAGCCAGGCGTGCTGAGCAGGCAGAGGCCCTGCCTCCCCGGGTTTCGTGCCAGCAAGCCACGCCCAGAGGTAGAAGAAGGCTGAGGTTGGAGTTGTAGTTATGAGAGGAATGTGGCTGGGATGAAGGATCTTGCTTTGCTCTCCTCTCACGACGAAATGGCTGCGTGATTCTCAGTTTGTGCTGTAAATTAGCTCACGTACTGAGCAAGACGCTGGCCATCGACTCTTGGCTGGTTGTGAGAGACGGCCCTCGAAGCCTCATGTATGTCACCGAAGAGAGCGGTGCCATTCTGCAGAGTGTGTGTCTGCAAACGCGATTGACGAGGAAGCCACGCAGCAGTCTCTGAACCTTGGCATTGAATACTGCTCACAAATTACCTCATGTATGATTCCCACTGTGAAAGGGCAGCTTGGCGCTATTTTTGGGCAAGTGCAGGACGAAGAACCTCAATTCCAAAGTTCCATAGAGACCATCTCTGGACCAAGCTAAGTGCCAGAATAAAGGGAGGATTTTCTTTCATTTTGTTTTCCCCTTGTCTGTATCTAAGTCTGTGTGTGGAGGCGCCTTGGCTTTAGACTTTAATTTACTTCACGTTATTATTATTAAATTCTGAATTATTGCCCCTTGTAAATATTTGTCTATTTTCATTAAATCCACATTTATTTTAAGTTGCTATGTCTGTGTATTTGTTGTGGGGTTCGAGTATAAACCCCTTGTGCTTCAATCCATCTGTGTCCCATCGCTCCGCCAGTGCAGAATGCGCCTCCAGCGCGCACCATTATCTCTGAGGAACACGTGTCCTCCTCCAAAGGAAAACCGCTCAGCTATCCGGGCTGGCCAGTGTTAACCACCCGCCCACCACAATTGGGCATAGGGGATTAACTTAACCGTCTAACCCAGTGGTTCCCAACCTGTGGTACGCGAGGGCCTTCCAGGTGGTTCGCGAGCACTTTCGGGCTCAACCTAGGGATCCACAATGGACGAAATTCATGCTCTAATCATCACAAATCCCGCTTGACAGACTTCATCTGGTAGTCACGTCATGGCGCAACATGCACCAGCAGCAATAGAAACTTTCAGATCACCAAGAAAAGCGGATCTATTTGGCTGGTGGCTCTCTGATGGTTCGCATACAGATGCCTTTCATCTGCAGGAATGTTCATGACAGTCACTAATTCGCATCAATGCAGGAAGAGGCAGAATTCTCAGATATTTCTTCAAGTGAAGCATGCGATGATGAGTTTCAGACATAACAAGTGGTGTGGGTCCATTACAATCAAATCAAGCAGACACTGATGTGCTTTCTTAGAAGTCGCCTACTTTTCCAAGTTTGCGGGACCTGCCCGAATATGGATAAAGAAAAGAACATCAGCAGGGATTGCAAACTTATCCCGGTCCATCAGATATGTTACAGCTTTGGCTTCCAGAAACTTGTACCCGGCTTCCTGCGTTTCATGCCCTGACAGATTGACTCTGTATCAGCCATTCTTGGCCTATGGTAAAAAGGAAACATGGAAAGCTATGAAGACACTGCATTCTTCAGAATAATGGTCCACACCTCGAAGTCCTCGCCACTGATATTCTCGGCAGGAGCAGTGGCTGCTTCAAGAACATTTAAGTCAGTGCCATGTATGATTCTCAAGGAATATTGGATGCACACAAAAATTTGAATGATCTTCGGGAGAAACATCGAGCGACCAAGATGTCCGCAGTGCATAAGTTGCCCCTCCGTCCGAACCAGCCTTTTCTCAAACATGTGAAGAGATCCGTCACGCAAACCTCGAGTAATGGATGAATGCCCTACCTGGCAAATCCAGAAATTCCACACCAGAGGGTCGTGGATGGTACAGAGGAGAAGGTGTGCTGCATTCCAACATTGTTTGATGGACCCACATTCAGCGGAGATGTTAGATGGTCTTGTGTGTTCATAGCCCGTGGTTAGTGAACATGTACAACAGCTTGCAGCTGCTCAGCAAGACAGTTTGTTGCACTAACGAGTGCAATGTGTGCGCCACCAGTGACAGGCAGTGTGGCACGAACTGTCACATGTGTGAACCAAAAATGACACTGACAGTGATGGTTGAAACCATATCGAGGACATCGCTCAAATAAATGTTTAGTTCATTTCTCTGTAGAACAATGTGTATTGGTGGTAACATATAGTTATCACATTCAACTTGTGCACTTCAGTCATATATATCGTATAATTTGCTGGTAGAAATATTTATTTTATTAATTAAATTATTATGTTATTTATAATTATATTTTTTTATAATTATTTATTATTTTTATTTTATAATTATATTTTTTTTTTTTTTTAACTTTTTATTTTTATTTATAAAAATTATAATATTTTTTTATTATAATAATTTATTAATTATTTTAAATTTTTATTTATGTTATTAAATCTTAATATTTTATTTTATTTTATTTAATAAATTAATTTTTAAAAATTTTATATTAATTTTAATATATTAATTATATTTTTAATGTTTTTTATATTAATTATTTTAATTTTTAATTTATTTATAATATATTTAATTTATTTTTATATTTTAATTATATTTTTATATTTATTTATATTTTAATATAAATAATATTTTTTAAATTTATTATTATATATTTATATTATTTTATTTAAATATTTTATTTATATTTTTAAATATTATAATATTATATTTTATATTTAAAATATTATTTTATTATTTTAATTATATATTTATTTATAATTATTATAATTATTTATATTATTATTTATTATTATTTTTATTTAATATTATTAATTTTAATTTTTTATTATTTTGGTTTCAAATATTCTCTTATATTTGATATGGTAAACTGAACACATATAAATAAGAAAAAATATGACAATTGGCAAATGTTTGTTTCTGTAGTTGATGTTTCGAAGTTAGCGGTCCGGAAATTACGTCTTTTTCTATTAAAAATACTCCAAATGTACATAATATTTATTAGAAAGTATTCCATTAAGTAACTAGTAGTATTCCCAGCTGTCATTCTGCACATTTCAATACCAATTATGTAAAAATGGGCGGCATTGCTTTGTAGTTATGGCTAATTCACTGATTTTCCGGAAATGGTCAAAATTTTCTAATGGGGGTATCCTTCAGGTGTGAATATTTCATGGGCCGCACACCAAAACAATGAGGACAACCAGGGCAAAATGAGTTACTGAGAATCCCCATCTTTCATATGAGAACCTCTTGTAGCTTTATGTCAAGCCGGTTGATTAAGTACCAAAATCTGACCTATACCGCTGCCTATAACAGGTCGTGCTTTACACGTTGTCTAGTCTAAATCGTCGCGCTATGATCGTGAGCAGAGAGCCAATCTGAAGTTTCTTTTGCAAGCTTGGCAAAACACCCTTCCGAATCCCATCGCAATGCTGGCAGCAAGTCAACGGGGAAGAAACGGTGTCATGTACACGTGCATTTGAATGTCAAAGAGGTTCAAAGAGGGACAGGAGGTGGTTGAGATGATCCACGTCTGGAAGACCTTCAACGAGCAGAACGGTGGACAACATCGAGCGTGTGAAGCAAGATGGTGCACACAGATCGTCGACTCACGGTGCAGATGATTTATGAGGAACTTTCCATCAACAAGGACACTGTCTGGAGTATCAATCACATGAAAACTCGAAATGGCGCAAGGTGTGCGCAAAGATGGCCCAAACTGATGTCCAGGAACCAAGAAACAGTAAAGATGTCACTGTCTGTCAATAAAGAACATTATCAAGCGCCTCGAGGACGATCGACTGCTCGGAGAGTCATTACTGGCGATGATCAATGGATATTCCGAATACATCCCGAGACGAAATCGGCAGAGTCAACCAGTGGAAAAGTCTGGCATCAACCCCAAGAGCAAAGAAAGCAAGGATGTCGAAGTGGAAGGTCAAGGTGATGCTCATCGCGTTTTTTTGATATCAACGTCCACTTCGAGTTTTACGGCACAGGGTCAAACAGTGAATCAAATTATGTGTAACAAAGAGATTCTCCGGCGCCTCATGAGATCAGTCTGGGCAAGAGGAGGGAACTTGGGAAGAACAACGCCTGGGTGCTCCACCATGACAATGCCCTGCTCACAGTGCCCTGAGCATCCGACAGTTTCTGGCGAGAGAAACGTGGCAACCTCTGGAGCAACCCCCGTATCGCCAGACTTGGCCCCTTGTGATTTTTTTCCTATTCCCAAGCTCACGGGGGTGATCAAGGGGACCCGATTTACTGAATGTGGAGGCCATCAAAGGGCCGTGACGACGGAGCTCCGAGGATCCAGAAGAAGCTTCCGGGGGTGGCATCGAAAGCATTGGAAGAAGAGGAGGAAAGTGTGTGAGACTGGAGGGAAACTATTTTGAAGGGGACAAGCTGTGATTTCAACATATTTTTTTGTGAATAAAATTTCTGTGAAAGTCAGTCCCGTTACTTTTTAGACGGGACGCTTGTATATACTGGCAAAGCAGAGCTGGGATGGGAAGGCAGAGAAGAGCTCGTCACCTTTGCAGGTTTTTTTTGCTTTTGCTCTGGGTAGCGCCTTGCCTGTGTGTAGGCCTAAGTCACATTTGCTCTAACGTGCGAGGTATACGGCGGCCGTACCGCCCCCTGAATGACAGAAACGTTGCGGCGGCCGCAGAGTTCTGGGTGGCCCCAGGTGGCCCTACGCCGTTTGGCTATCTTTGCAGGCCGTAGGGGTCGCCGTGGAATTAAACGCGGAGTTATAAAACTTATTCATTTCTTACGTTCGCACATAAGCAATTCGACAAGCCGAAACAAAAATAAAATAAAAAAGAACCCACTCGTTTAACGTCCGTCTGGCCGCACGTTCGCCTTAAGGGCCGCGCTGCGGTCGGCCTTGCGGGCACCTTTGCGTCTGCCCTTGAAAATTCATATGGCTCGCCGCAGGGCTCCCCTAAGGTCACCGTGTAACATCAAATCAAAGCCATACGGCAACCCACGTTTTCGAGTCTCCACAATTATAAAATACCGCCGTGCAGCTCCTGCGAAAAATAAAACATATGTGATCTGCTAACATTATGTGACCGTGGAAATACTTGCGGCCTGCCGTATAATTGCTAGTGGCCGTAGATTTGGAGACACCCACGGCCGCCGTGGCAAATGTGACTTAGGCCTTATCCCTATAATACACTAAAAGCATTGATTACACCTGAGCTGTTGGTTATACATCTATTGACATCAAAAAGCTTAGACTGTGAGTGAACTACTTTGTTCTGCAAGTGGACTGGAATAGGCTGCCTTTGTTCTGGCGTTGACTGGAATCTTTAGGGGGGGTGTTTACAAACTCCATTTGTTGGGATCGACAAGAATACTTTTCGCAGTTGATTACAAGGTTGGCTCTTATAAAATGCAAAGTAAATAAAATCAACTAAAATGCAACAGGCTTTTGGGAATTGTGTCACACAAAACCCTTCGGCTTTAATCAATTGAAGTGCACTGGCAGGGGTGGTTGGTGGGAGGGTCTTTAACATGAGGAGAGGAACTGTTTTATGACCTCAGAAGACATTAATCAAGCCACTGGATCAACAAGAGATATGCAAAAGAAGTGGATATCCAGGATAATGACTCCCAATCAGGACGATACATTCACATGACTCATCTACGCAATCGGTTCAAATGTCCAGAGGACTGCAAACACCTCCCTGAACTTCGGAGGAATTCGTGTCAACAACTGTGTTGAGGCATTTTTCAATGATGTTAGGATCTGCCGCTCGTTGTCTTGTTCAGCCCAAAACTTAACATGCCAATATTGGTGTTACACAAAAAATGCCCCCAATGCATCCAAGCAACTTGCCAGTGGTCACAAATCTGCATAGCCAATGATATGGTAAGCAATGGGAAAGTGTAATGTTAGTGATGAAATCTCAAGTTTCTATAACTTGAAGACATGATGGCCATGCATGAGTCCTATGGAAGCTCAATGAGGCGATATGCCCCCTGCTGTTTCAGAAGCTGCAAATTTTGGACATGGAAGGTCAGGAAGTGGGGTGGAATTGTTGAAACGCATTCGCACAGAATTTCAATCCAGGTCCATGTAACTCTGCTGGCAATAGATACATAATGAGATCTTACAGCACATTTTACCTACCCTTCACAACAATGGCCCAGGAATCATCTTTTATGCCGATAATGCTCCCTGCTCACAGGGCCAAACAAAGGAACGTTTTTGACAGTGCCAATGTTAATATCATGAATGCCTGGTCTGCATCTTGTTAGACTTCAAATCCAATTGAACAGCTATGGTTATTGTTGTTTCGTCACATTCAAACGCTTATGCAACAACCGCAGACTCTCGAATGGAGTTATGAAGAGAGCTGGATTCTGGCATGGAATGCCATTCCCGCGGGCACGAGTTATCAGTGCTCATTGGTCATTGCAACAATGGTGCAAATGCACAGGCGGCTGGTGCTAGAGTGACACCCAGTATTGAGATTTTTACTTCCATGTTTGGATCTCAATGTGAAAAACATTCGCCACAACACAGCATTACAATGATTTGGTCCACAATGAAATGGGCAATGTAATTATCAGGCATTTACAGTATCTCTGTCAGAGGTTTGCACCTAATCTGTGTATCATGATTTTACAGAAATAAGTCGCACAATCAACAATCACGAATTTATTTATTTATCCGGATAGTATGACAAGCACAAGTGATACATGAAGCACTGCGGCACATCATGTCGTTTGCAATCAACTGTTGACTGGCTGTTCTTCTCCCGCTTCTTACTCTCACTCTGCCGACTACTATATATATATATATTATATTATATATTTATATAATTAAAACCGGAGAGAACATGCACAATGGCCCTTTTTACAAACTCCTCGTAATTATTAGGATGGTTCTATATCTGCAGTAACAAAAAATTTTCCAAACTCGTGCGAATCTTTCCCCAACGAAGCTTAGCTAACGAAAATGTATTAAGTTTCAACCTTTTAACTTTACTCACACTGAACAATAAACCTTCTCCAGAAATCACAAACATTATACACAGATATATGATGGATCCTTTATCGGTCAGACAGAAAGGTCCATACATCAAATCATCCACTTGTGGCAGTATTATTTATTACCGAAAAGCGGTTATTCCACCTCTGCACAAGTGATGAAGCACTAAGGCCACACAATGAATGATTTCATCGAGCTGTTATCAATGAGAATGACAGTTTCGAGCTGATGCACTGACATCCCGAGCAATCACTCTGAGAAGAATCAATGCACCTTGTGATTAACAAAAGTTTGGGAAGTGCTGTGCCGCGAGTAAGGCCCAACAACTATCAAAGGGCATTGTTACAGCAGGCAGTGATTTTACGCAAGAGATGACTTAACAAATTGCTCCCACAAAGTTGAACAATACAGGTTGCGACAGTCGGATCGAAACAAACGACAATTTTCTGCACAGAAAGATGAAAAACATACGAAGTCAGCGTGTTGTCTTGCCCACAGAGGTCGCTTAATGTCCGCGAATCGTAACGCATGTCATTACTGATGAGTGACTGGAGTAATGTATAATCTTGTCACATACTTCAATAGGTCAATCAGGTAAGTGGTCAACCTAACTGTCCGAGTCTGAAAGCAACAACGCATACCAATTTAGTGGTGCTGTCACAATATCAAGTTCAGCAGCTTTCTGTTCACAAATCAATAACATCTATAAGGCAAACATAGAAGGAGCCAGGAGACCTCATCTCGTCAACATAACAAATGTTATTGACAAGACATCCCTGAGACTTACAACCAACCTTTGCACGATTCCAACTTTTTGACAGATCATCTGTGTACAGTTAAAACACAAAGGGGGGAAATGAACACCAACCTCGTCTGGCCCCATTTAGACAACTAAAGGCATCAGAGAACATGTGCCCTGTTCCCCCCACGAACCAAGACATATTTGTTTCCCAACCAGTTTGGCAAATGACGTACAAGGGCACGTAGACACCCCACACTCCAACAACTTTTTGAGCAGTGTGTGTTGGTGTATATAATCTACTCATATCATGGAAACAATTTATTCTAATAGTCAGCTTCACAAGTAAACAAGCGTAACATCAGCGCTGAACCATACACTGCTTAGACAGTCACTCGTAAAGAATTTGTGACAGATTGGCAATGCCAAAAAATATGCAATTTTTTTGCATGTTCTTTGAAAAATGATGCTATTGTGTGATATTCTAACTGAGTTGCAAGTTACATTTAGATAAGGAAAACACACTTGAGAAGATGTGTGGCCATTCCACCTGTATTTCAAAGATGAAGGAAGAACACACTGAGGAAACCTGTTGAGGTCAAATAGCTGGGATTGCATTCCTGGTCAGTTGGGAAAGAGCCCACCCTTTGATATGAGGCTATTTTGCAGGCCAACAGGGTTCTTTTTTTGTAATAAACTGTCGAGGCCTTGTATGAAGAGCTAACACACCGAACGTACAACAAGGGGAGCAGGAGACTCAAGAGGGTGGGAGAGGGAAGGAAAAACAGTGTGGAAACGAGACATGAGGAGATTGTGGAAGGGAGAGGGAGGGATGGGGCAGGGGTACACACAGGGACTTTCAGGTCTTAGTGACAGGGACTTTCATGGAAGGAAACAGGGAATTTGAGGAGTGTGTTTGGGGTGGATTAGAGGGCTAGAAAAAGATATCGTGGTTTTTGGATGGGGGAAGATAATAGATGGTGGTGAACATCTGTTTTGAATACCTGGGGGAAAGGGGTAAGAGAGTTGGAAGTTTGTCCAAGGGGGTAAAAGATGAATGAAAGAGTGAAGTGAGCATGATTTCTTTATTTTGGTAGTTTTACCAGAAGGGGGATTACTGGTGGAAACGTCAGCGCCTGTGGAAATATTGGGGGGGGGGACATAATTCAGACAGAGAGCGGAAGGGGTTGGACCAATATCTCAGACAGACAGGGGGGGGGGGGTGGCAGGCTGGTGAGGAGATGGTATAAGATAGAAAGACCACTGACATTGCCTGCGGAGTGAGAGAAGTGAAAGACCCAAAGACTCAGCCACATCGTGGGAGATACCAATGATCCTAAATGCCTTAGTTTCCACAGAGTGAGCCGAGGAAAGGTGGAGAGCAGGAAGCACCAGCCAGAGGGGAGAGGCAGTACTCCATCAAGCTGTGGACGAAAGCTTTGTATGGTCAGGAGCTCAGGTGGGCCAAGGAAGGACTTTGCTATGGCAGAGTGCCGATTTAAGCAACTGCTTTGGAGGCCAGCTTGGAAATGCGGCTTTCCAGGAAAGAATCATAGCAGAAAGTAAGACCCAGAAGCTTGAATGAACGGACTTCTTCAAGAGTTGTTTGGAAGAAAGTAGATGAGGGGGTTTTCCAAGATGGTCCCTCTCGGGAGAGGCTATAGTGAGAGTGTGAGAATTTTCAGGATTGGAAAGACATGTTCCACTGTGTTGGACCAGTTTTGTGATTTTATCCAGATCTGGCCAGAGAGTGAAGAAGCTCTGCTTGCCGAATCTGAGGGATGCAGATGGTACGGCAGAGGGTGGAGTCATCATCAAAGAGACAAAGAGTAATGTTCCAGAAGAGTCAGAGAGATCATTGATGACAAGCAGAAAAAGAACAGGGTCCCAGAACAGCTGGCCTTGAGGAATCACAGCCTGTAAGCAGGAAGAGGGATGAGAGCAGTCTATAAAGGCCACATGTCAGCTGTGACAGGAGAGGAAAGTTGCGAGCCTGAGTGGAATTCCCTTGGGAGACCATAGAAAGAGAGTTTTGGTGAGCAAGGGCAGGGTTCCAGACCGTATCCCCAAAAAAGCCTCCATGCAATGTTTTAGAGAGAATGTCTCTGATTTCATGTCATGGCGTGTGAGGATCTCCATCATTGTTGGGAAGAGCAGAAGTGGCTTTGGGGGCGCGGGGAGAGGGGGGGGGGTGTTGTCCGGAATCAGCCCTGGACGGAAAGTTGCGCTTCCTCCGCCAGCTCTTGTCCCGCAGAGCCATGGCCACAACTAGACCCACCCATGCCAAGCCACACCCTCTCTTCTTTCCTCGATGCCCAGCCACATTGGATCCATTAGGCCGTTTTCCCTGTCGAGCAACCAAAGACTGTGCTAACGATTGATCCATGTGGAGTCTGGCGGGAATAAGCCAATATTCTGTCTTGTGGATCCCTCTGTCTTCTCCATGTGTATGTCAGATGTGGATCCAGATTAAGGATTTAGATGATTGTGTGTTCCCATTTGTTTGTTGGTTTGGTGGTACTTATCGTAATGGGTTTAGGTTTTTTATTACCCTGCACGCGTGAAGTGAAAAGTGGGGTTAAGCAATTAGTTCATGGTCTGTCCATCTGTCTGTCTTATCAGTTTATGATGTGAGTGTATGATCGAGGAACAACTTATTTAAATCGAATGTTATATTTCGAACATGAATCGGAACATAAATAGGAAGACAAGGTTCTCATTTTACTGTAATTTGGCTTTGAATTCAACCCGATTGCAAATGCGTAGAAAGGATGAGATAATATTTTTACTCTGTCTGCGTGTCTGGCACCAATTAGTGTAATGCGTAGCTGATTCAACGATCCCCGAGAATGCTATCGAGTGGAAAGACCCGTAATTCAGCCTGGGGCTGCCGACCCAACTGGCCGTTATGGTCACGTTGAAGTGAGTCACCGGGATCGCACCAGGCAACTGGAACAGAACCCACATGAGTATAACAATACACTATGCACACTGTGCTGCCAGGTTTCAAAATTCAAAGTCTTATACTGTTAGGGTTGTGGGGGTAGATGGAGGAATTTCATAGCAAAGTTAGGATTGAATAGAGTTGCTTGGTCCATGGGACATGTAGAAGATATCGTGATGTAAATTAAGTAGGGAAACTGTGAGCTTAGTGTTATATCACAATGGGTGGTGGTGCAGTGTTAATATTAGATAGGGATTAAGGATAATTCCCCCAATATGTGTGTGCCTCCTGTGACTTTCTCCTACGTTTTTGCATTTAAAAGCCAGCCATGAAGGAGTTGCGTTTTTATAACAACAACCACCTAAACAACAAGCGAGCCAGGCGTGCTGAGCAGGCAGAGGCCCTGCCTCCCCGGGTTTCGTGCCAGCAAGCCACGCCCAGAGGTAGAAGAAGGCTGAGGTTGGAGTTGTAGTTATGAGAGGAATGTGGTTGGGATGGAGGATCTTGCTTTTCTCCTCTCACGACGAAATGGCTGCGTGATTCTCATGTTGTGCTGTAAATTAGCTCACGTACTGAGCAAGACGCTGGCCATCGACTCTTGGCTGGTCGTGAGAGACGGCCCTCGAAGCCTCATGTATGTCACCGAAGAGAGCGGTGCCATTCTGCAGAGTGTGTGTCTGCAAACGCGATTGACGAGGAAGCCACGCAGCAGTCTCTGAACCTTGGCATTGAATACTGCTCACAAATTACCTCATGTATGATTCCACTGTGAAAGGGCAGCTTGGCGCTATTTTTGGGCAAGTGCAGGACGAAGCACCTCAATTCCAAAGTTCCATAGAGACCATCTCTGGACCAAGCTAAATGCCAGATAAAGGGAGGATTTTCTTTCATTTTGTTTTCCCCTTGTCTGTATCTAAGTCTGTGTGTGGAGGCGCCTTGGCTTTAGACTTTAATTTACTTCACGTTATTATTATTAAATTCTGAATTATTGCCCCTTGTAAATATTTGTCTATTTTCATTAAATCCACATTTATTTTAAGTTGCTATGTCGTGTATTTGTTGTGGGGTTCGAGTATAAACCCCTTGTGCTTCAATCCATCTGTGTCCCATCGCTCCGCCAGTGCAGAATGCGCCTCCAGCGCGCACCATTATCTCTGAGGAACACGTGTCCTCCTCCAAAAGGAAAACCGCTCAGCTATCCGGGCTGGCCAGTGTTAACCACCCGCCCACCACAATTGGGCATGGGGATTAACTTAACCGTCTAACCAGTGGTTCCCAACCTGTGGTACGCGAGGGCCTTCCAGGTGGTTCGCGAGCACTTTCGGCTCAACCTTTAAAAAAAATGATTTGGCCTGATACATCTGGGAACCCTGACACAGCAGCAAAGACAAAGCACAAGGAATGCTCTCCTATGAACTTCTGGGTGACCATGGCCCTCCTCGTACCCGACACTAGCCCGTCACGCTGTTCCCCAGCTACTGATTTTCCCCTCTACGTGGGAGTGCGAGCAGGGGTTCTCAGCATGATGACCATCAAGTCAAAGAGCTGGAACCGTCTTGCTGGCACCCGGGCATGATTTCCGATGTGTCTGTGAGCAAAGTTATGCCCGCATCGACCAGCTGGTGGAGAAGAAACAGATGCAGCCCTCGCATTAAATTTTGTTCTTTGTTGACAGTTAGTTCATTTGTGTGTTCTAACTTGTGAATAAATTGATATCTTATCG
>CM068957.1:116284583-116295440 GCA_035128595.1 Eptatretus atami
TTAAAAAAAATGATTTGGCCTGATACATCTGGGAACGCCTGGACGAACACAGCAAAGAAAAAAGCACAAGGAGAGCTCTCCTATGAACTTGCTGGGTGACCATACCCGGCCTCTTTCAGGCCTCTACGCGCGATCACTAGCCGTCACGCTGTTCCGTTCAGGCTTATTCTTGTATTTTCCCTCTAGTGTTGGAAGTGCCAGGCTTAGAATCAACCGCAGGCAAGGGTATTGCTAAAGTCTAGTTTGTGTTACCTGCACTAACAAGTGTCACAAGCACTGGTACCCGATTGAAACCGTCTTGAGCTTCGCGCACCCCGGCGCACTGATTTTCGGGGCAGAAGTCGCCTGAGTGAGCAGTTTAGATTAATGGGACGCATTACGGAGCTATGATAGAGACGTGGAGAAGGACAACCAGAGGAGCAGCCAAGCGGAGGCCTGTATGCAGAGGAATTCTGGTGAGGGGGTAGGCTCACAATTTTGTTTGCGTGTACTGGTTGTCTAACGAGTCTAGGGTTTACCATGTGTGGTGTGTTTCGTAGCATTCTGTTGTCGACAAAATCTCCGAATGATCTTATACGAATCTCGCGAGTTATTGTCACTTGGGTGGGCCATGGTTTAACGAGCAGGAGGGAGGGTGGTCGCTTGGAGGCGACAGTGGGATTCCTGAATGAAGGCCGCTTGGCCAGAGGTGGTATTACTTGAGCGTAGTATCCCAGAACAGGTGGGAACCACTGTCTACAGGGGTTGGACTAACCCACTCTTTCGAGTTTGAGCATCGGGCCATAAAAGTCTTGTGGGTTAACATAAACTCGAGTTCATGAGTTGACTGAGCAGATGAAAGAACTGGTACATCATCCTACGCGCGGACACAGGCGTTGAGTTCCCCTTCGGGGCAGGATGTTGGTGGGGAACACGGGCTGCCGGTTGAACCATTGAAACGGGGGCAAAGGCTCAGGGACTGTGGCATCCCTGCTGAACTTCTCAAGGCTGTGGAAATGCTGCACCGTGTCGTTTGCTGCAGTTTTGTGCTCCTGCCTGGACACAGGCCATCATCCCCGATTGAAGAGGGGCTTGTTGTTCCTCTCTGGAAGGGAAGGGTGATACGCCCAAGACTGCAACAACGTACCTGAAAAGGGGGGGGTTTGGACGCGCTCTCAGTGCCGGGAAGGTCTTTGCTCGGATAAATTCTTGAATAGGGTTCGCCACCATCTGCTTGAGCACCAGCGTCCAGAGCAAGCAGGCTTACACAAGAGGTCAACGATTGACCGTATCTGCTCTTCGTGTCCCTCACCGAACGCAGACGAGAGTTTCGCAGGGGCGCTTGCAGGCCTATGTGACTCTGTAAAGCGTTCGATTCAGTGAATCGGATGTCCTCTGGAGGATCTTGGTCTTCGTGGGTGCCACCAAAACTGATCGATTGAATGTCGAACTCTACTCTGGTACTGAGAGGCTGTGAAGTGTGGTGGTACATCCTTGACTATTTCCAGTTGTTACTGGAGTTGGTCAGGGGTGGTACTGCCTCACACTTTTCCAGCACTTGTATGGACTGGATTTTTAAGGGAGGATGTCGAGAGATCAAGCTGCGGTGCAAATCGTTTGGGAAATGTCAGATCTCGGACCTTGATTTTGCAGATGATGCGTCATCTTTGGCGGAGACTTTAGAATATCCTTTGGGGCCTCGAGGTCTGAATGAGGAGTCGGAGCCGCTGGGATTAAGGTTTTTGGTCAAAACTAAGACCCAGGCTTTCGGTGAACATCTTGGATGCTGCGTCTGGCCATTCTCTTGGCTAGCAGGTAGAGTTGAAAGGTGTATTAGATTAGTCAGGAGGTCGTGGAGAAGAAGATAACATGGCTGATTACCATTATACGAGTGAATTTTTCATATCCACGTAGTATCACTGAGCTGGCTAGTAAGTAGAGAGGTCAGGGAGCAGTTAAGCGAGATGTGTCTACCGGCGACGCGTCGGTGGAACGGCTAAAGAGGTCGGGTCATAGGAGGATTTCAGCGCATCGGGGATATGAGGCGAGTCGTGGCATCTGCCGGGTACCTGTGCAGGAGGACGAATCCCGAGTCTTCAGGTCCTTAGGTAACTCCAGCTCTGCTTAAGGAATGCAGACTTGACCTGACAATGGATCTGAGACGGAGACTTAATTCCTTGGTACAGGTTCCTTCGGAGCTTTGGCTATCGCTGGTGATTTTGTGTCCAACGACGGTGCTGAGAGAGACTCGGATGAGATTTTGTTCTGCATGAGTCGTGAGCGGTTCATTGCGGCTGTAGGACATGTGGCCGTTTTCCTGGATGCTGATCCTGCTCACCAATTCTCTCAGCGAGGGAGTCTCATGAGTCGAAGGAGGCCAGTGTGGCCGACCACGTCTCGTCGGTTGCCAGCAAGGTTGACCATCATCCAAGGATGGGGATGGGCTGGCATCTGCCTGGGAATGGCCAGACGAGGCCCCTGGAGTAACGGCGGAAAGTGGACGCAGCGACGTGCTGTTCTGCACATGCTCCCATACTGAACTGACTTTACAAACTTCCAATAAAATTATAGATGTCCCACAGTTCCCACATAAAATATACCCGAGAAAGCCTCAAATGTTAAATGATTCAGTCCCAATGACGGAGGAAGAACTAGAGCATAAGAGAGATTAGAATATGATGATGCAGGATATTTCAACAAACTGGAAGAGATGAAGTGGACACTCAACAATGAATTGAGGTGTTAGGAAGTGCCTATCCCAGAAGAAGGAGTCGAGAGGAATTCAGCATTGCGCAAAAACACTCGCACAATGCGGCCAATACAACCTCAATAGAACATCAGTAAAACAGCTCGATAGAATGTGAACTTCCATATCTATTGTAAATAAAGCTGTTTAGAAAAGGTTGCTATGAGAGAGATCATTTCTTTGACTAGTAGAGTCGTATGTAGGCAATTATTTTGTGTAACGATCCTGCTTCTGATACAAAAGAAGACACACGATCCTGGTCTAGAACTTTAGACGTTTGGCAGCTCGTCTTAGCATTGACATTTATCCTGTCGATCACAAAAAAACATTATGAGATGTGATGGTATGCAGTGATACAAACGCACCGGGTTGGAAGAAGAAAATAAAAAGCGTTATAATTGGAAATGCAACAGCTGATCAGGACACCATATGACATATGAGGGTATGGAAAAGAGGGTCACTATATATTGCAGTTTTGCTCCCTCACACTTGGCCTGACGTGGAAGTATTAGGTTACCTATTTTTTCTTGGGACCTAAAAGTATACACGTGTGATTGTACATGTATGTCTGAAAAGCACACCTTAACTGTATAATCTCAAAAAGTTATGGCATCTTGTATAAGTTAATGCGAATGAGGAGATTTCTAGGAGGAGGTGTGAATTGGGTTATTATTGTCTTTGATGCAAAAAAGATACCGAGAAGTCCCAGAATACTGAGGTTATGAGTATTAAGCGTCTCAAGGTTATGTTGGACTAGATCTAGCCCGGTAACAGTGGGATACCAAAACAAACTGGTTCAGGCAGTGAGGAAGGCTAGCAATTAACAATGGTTTACATGAGCAAGAGGTTACAGCCGATCGTCTTACAGCAAGTTCGATGGGAAGTCGTCCTAAAAAACTAAGTTATCTAAATATCAATATTGGAAATAGACATCTTATCTTTCGGTTATTAAAAAAAGAGTCGAGAAAGGACTAATCACGGGATCCTGGATTTCGAATGTAATACTCTGAGACATAGGGGCGCCAACACCATTCTCCTTTACCATTACTTACGATCATCTACTACACATCTCAACCATATAGCCAGAAGTCTAGATCGACATAAAAAGACAACATAAAGAAAGTATTTGAGCATTCTAACTTCGATAGTGCGCTATCCATATGTTCTCGGACTAATCTACATGTAACTTAAATACACTGCCATTTAATGTGGCTAACTTTAAAAAATATTACCGGGCATGAGTTTACTTACAGCATTGGTATACTCATATAAAAGTGTGTGGTTAGGGAAGGGCGGAGATATGGCTATATCAGCAATCAACCGGATAACACGATACTTCTGCGCTAATACACCGCGCAGGGACAGCAATTAGTCAATTTGCATGAGAATGTTTGCATCAGATCTAGTCTTCACCGCTAAGCAGATCAAGTTTCTTAATACACACTGATAAGGAAATAAAGAGAAATGCAACAAAGTATGAATTTGTTATGATTAACTGTCACATAGGTATATAAAAATGACTAAGTACCTGCATATAATAACGGAGACAACTCTAAAGAAAACTAATGACGAGAGCCAATGTTGGTAGGTAGAGTTCCTCTCTGTAAAGACATTAGAAAAGAATTACGATAAGGAGAAGTTAATAAGTTAAGGAGGATTTTAAAACCACGCACAAAGAAAAGAAAGGAAGTTAGAGACCATGCTTAATTGAGTTGCAGGCCTAAATTGCCTGTTTTGTGTGAGTGATGATTTATAACTTTATAGCACAACCAGATCATTGAAGATGCTGCTAGATTTATCAAGGGAATAACACTTGCACGCAGGCTATGAAGATTACACTATATGATGAGTTTGGCGATTTGGAGGATAAGGGTTGTCATATAAAGATATACTTGAATCTAAGGACTAAAACTTATTTTCTAGACTAGTTGTATTGCGTCACAATCCTTTTCCAGGCCATCCTAACCATAAATAGTTCGGTTGCATCGAACTATTAATACATTATATTATGTTGGGAGCACTAGTAAATTTGTGTGTTATTATTTTGTGTGCTGCTTAGCAAGGAATTCATGGGAACACACACAAAGGGAAAATGTTATAGAGATAACGAAACAGGCTCTAAAGTGGAATTAATCCGGTTCGGCGATTTCCGGCAAATTTTCTGCTACACGGAGTCTCATAATACGCATCCTAATGATGTTATACCTCATCACGCAATACTCGGTGGAAGTCCCTTCATCCAAGTGTTGACAATAACAGTTATAGTTACGGGTCATCTCTCGAGTGAAGATAAGCCATGCTAGCTATATTGGAGTAAATACATCTAACCATTAAAACCGTTAGATAGAATAATACATCGAGTGGCAGTAATCGGACGGGAATATTGTCTTCTCTTTCCGCACACGATACTCTTCGACATGGTGTATAACTCAATGAAGGGGTGACGAAATCAACGGATGTCTGGAATAGATACTATTCAGTAGACAGCTGATGGTCGGAGACACTACTAGAAGGGGTCTTCAGTGCGGTATCGATACTAAAAGGTTGAGGGCAGAGTGTGGCGACATGGAATTGAGTATCCTTGGGCTAGGACAGAGACATTATGTATACCGGCTTTCCACATTCAAAACTAGTCACACGGACTAACGTAGCGGGATTCAAGGTCTCTGATGCATTTCGGTGCGCATGGCGTGGGCTAATGGGTAGCAGGGGTGCGTATAAAGAGTTAGCAAAATTATGTATTGAGGCCCAAAGGTGAAGGAATCTTCATACAGGGTTTCTAAAATCAAAATGGAATGCGAGATAGAAATATAAGTACACAGACAAAAATGCGTATGAGTCGATATACTCAGCCTCAAGACGAGATGCTAGCTTCGGAATATCGTTGCAGTTTCAGGAGATTACTAAAAGGTTTTAAAGAGAACGATCTGTAACTTAAAATTTAAGTATCACATAGGGTACAAAAAATAGAGCATGGATAGTGAGTTTAGATTTTTGAGCTATAAAGCTAAATTGCATTTTTACTTTTAGCTATGCTACTATATTGAGAAAAAGAGAATAACCTGACGTGATGTGCAGCAAGACACCTGTCCTCACCTGTATGATACACGCAGGCGGAAGATGGTCTAATAGTCGGTATATGCACAGAAAAGTATTATTCGAAGACAATTAAATTTATGTGGAATGCAATTTTGACACACACCTCATTGGGGAATGAACTATTCACCCCTCGTATATTGGGTTGGCATTGATTGTTGTACGCAGTTTGATCCAGGGGCTCGGGCACTAGGCGACACAGCAGCTACACCCTCTTCATAGTGCAACTCCGGGTAATGGGAAAACTGGGATGCCTTCTTTGCTTTTTGTCTGAGAAAATGTTTTATTAGTGTCGATATACGTGAAAGCCTTATGAGAAGCTATAATACGAGCCAGCAAGATGGGTGTATTAGTCAGTTGGCCTTTGATTTACCGTTTGGAAAGCGGCTAGTGTTAATGCCATGAAAATGGGAGTAACTTTTACACTACACTAGGAGGCTAGGCATGGACGAGGTTAGGATAGCTATTAGTTTTAACATTTATGCACCTCTGATAAATTTTGTCAACGCGGAGAATCTGACCTCTCAGAATAAAACAAACACTCCTAGGGCACTAGAATATCGATAGAAGCAAAACATGGAGAATTGTGATTATAATGAGATGAGCTAATAGAAATAAACAAAATCTAGAAGCGGAGCAATAAACTTAATAACATAGTTAGGAAGTGGTCCTGCTTAAGGTAATTGGGATATTATAGGTTAGTTTAAAGATATGAAGAGGTATTACTGTGTGTAGTTATAATAATAGTTTACACACACTAAACACGAGCTAATATAGATATGGAGATACTAGAATACTTTGGTGTTTGCTAGTGGGGGCTTTTGGTGATCAAAATAATTTGTAATTGGATGAAATGATGTATATTACTGGGATATACTCCTAATCTTAAAAACAGAAGAGATGAGATAGAATTCAACATTAGTCACTTCAAAAGAAACCACCCATACTCGGTGTAACACATATCGCTTCGACAAGGCCGAAGATCTGAATGCCTAAACACCATGAATCAGCAACCAAACCACTTGCCGATGGAATCATTGAGATTGCTTCTGTCTAGTGATGAACGAACCAGAAGTATTTTAGGGTGAGAGTCAGTTTTTGAAAAATTAACACTCCAGAACGTTCCACTGCTGCGCGAAACGAACATTTCTCAGATATAGCCATTCTAGTCCTAGGCTATGGATAATGCAAAGGGACACAAGGATCTGTTGCATGTCGCGATGGCTGGAAAAATGCCTCACTGTGTGCTCCATAACATTCATGAGTAAACTGATTGAGGCAACACTAAGGCATAGGTATAGGAGAGGATTGAGATCAATACGCAATCACTTACAAAAAAGTGTGCGAAAGTAATGGAAAAAAGGGACATTTGGAATATGACAGCATTTAAAATGTTTGTAAAATCTATGTGATTTGAACCTGAGTGCTCAAAAGGAAACATAAAGTCTAATCGAGTGGATACTGTCTATCATTGAAAGAGGAAGGAGTGAAGAAGTTGATACATATGTTGCTTTGGAAGAAACAGAATTGCAGGTTAATACAAGATAAATGGTGGTAGTGATTCCGTCTCACATAATTTTTTGTTAAATTTTGTAGGCTAGTCCGTGTGTGTGTGTGTGTGTGTGTGTGTGTGTGTGTGTGTCCTCCATAACTCCAAAACCATAAAACCTAGCAGCCTGAAACTTTGCATACGTACTAGAAAACTACAACGAAGTGCAAGAGTGAAAATTGGGTGTTTGGGTTAATTAAAACACCCTTTGAAGATAATTAACGGCATTATTTAATTATATCCTTCATCAGGAAATCTGCGGCCACCTCACTCTCTGGGGTCTGAAGGCGTTTCCTGGGTAACCTCGGCCTGGGTCTGAAGCCGCCATGTTTTTTTGGCCTGCTCAACCATGCCGTGACGATTTTTTAAAGATAAAGTTTTTCTTTTTCATTTTTCTCACTCATACTATCGAATGCCTGTTCATCATAGCTACGAATCGCCTGTGTACATCGCTTTTGTTAGTACTATAGTTTTCAATTAGGAGCCTGGAGCGATTCCATGATTTTCCACGGGCTAATTAAAGTACATCATTGAAATATTATTTCGGTTTTGAGGAGCGATATCGTCCGGACTAAATGTGTCGAAATATGTTGCGAAATCTGATAAATTTAAAGGAATAACGAGTCTAAAAACTAAGTCGATATACGTATTTACTTTAAGCAGGCGAGGCCCTGGTCCCTCCTTCTTCATACATACACAAGTAAATGTGAAATTTCCAAAGCATTAAACTTATCTTTTTCTACTGTTTGGGGAATTATATTGTGAACAAAAAATTTAGGAACGTACCAAAATTAACATCTTCATTTGAGCTATATGATTTAATGCATTCACTGCAAGACTTCGCACCCTGTCCCTCAGAGGGACTGCCACTCCATAGCATTTCCAGATCTGTGTCTATATTTTCGGAGGTTTTGTGAGGTGCTCTACAGGGAAGCAAAGCAAATCTGGTAAAAAGCGGACATTTTAAAATAAAGTTATAACATTTGCGTGGATGAAAGAACTCCATTTCGGGCCACACACGTTGACTGCGACAGAAGTGGAAGTCTGCGAGCCATGAGTGGAGATGGCCTTGGATACCATAGGAAGGGAGTTTGGTGAGCAGGGCAGGGTGCCAGACCGTGTCAAAAGCACGCGATATGTCTAGGGATATGGCTCGGATTTCATGTCCGGCATTGAGGACCTCCATCCATTGTTGGGAGAGCAGAAGCAGCATATCCAGGGTGAATGACCTTGGCTGAAACCAAATTGATGATCGGAAATCAAGCGATTGAAGAAGAGGAAGGATTTCATGTCTGAAGCGATGATGGATTCCATAACCTTGCTGATGATTGGCAGAAGGCTGATTGGTCTGTAGTGCAGGGATCTGTTTTGCACCTTTTTATGCAGGACAAGTAATGTTGCTGATTTCCAAGCAGATGGCAGATGACCTTGAGCAAATGAGAGGGTGAATAGAACAGAGAGAGGGTGAGCAAGAGCAGAGGAGCAGGTTTTTAGGACACTTGGGCTGATGCCGTCTGGACCGGTTGCAGAATCTGAGTCGAGGTTTGACAGCAAGCTCTCCACCTTGTCGGGAGAAAGGACACGGAGTCCAGGACAGTTGGGTGGCGACTGGGTAAGGTGGGGTAGAGAAAGTGATGGGTTTTGGACACAAGAATTTTAGATGCAAACACCGAGTTTAGGCATTCAGCTTTTTCACGTGGGCAGTATCAGCAGTGCTGCCATTTGAGGTAAGGGAGGGGATGGAGGGGGGATTTGATTAGATTAGATTAAACTACACCAGAAACAGATTTGATTAGAATGCCACAGGATTTTGAGGAGGGAGAGAGGTTTGAAAGTTCAGACTTTAGCTTAGAAAGATGTTTTTCCTGGCTCTCCTGAGGATAGATACACACTTGTTCCGAGCTTTATGGAAGGAAATGAGATTACCCTCAGTTGGGTTGCTTTCCATGAGGCAAAGGCAAGTTGTTTCAGGACAACTGCCTCGCCACAAGCTTCAGTGAACCAAGGGCGGGAGGAAAGGGTATGACAACTGAAGAGAGAGGGGATAAATCTGTGCATGAGGGAGAGCAAGTTTCTTGAAAAATAATCCAGGAGAATTGAGTTTTTCTGGAACCAGGTGGTACGCGGCGACGGTATGGGACCTCCAAGTGGTACTCAATCAGAACAAGGTTGGGAACCACTGGTCTAACCCGTGACAATACCCTTATTTAACTTGCCAATTCTTGGGTATAACTCGAAGATTATAGCAGTGAAAGAACTGGTACATCATCAGCTAAAACAGTATTAGGAGTTGGCATTTCCTGGACAGAATTCAAAGTTATAATAGCAGTGAAAAAACTGGTGAAATAACTGGTATTTTCATTCCAGAAACAGAGTAACAGATGCTAACCAGTCTCTGGAACGTGCTAAAAGAGGTCGGGTATAGGACAGGACTATCGTGGGCATGTGTAAATAAAAAATGGCGTTGGACACAAAGAAGAGGCCGGATTGTGCTGGAAAATGACTTTGTGCAATAACTTCAACTTCAGAAAACGCTGTGTCGATGTGAACTTTCACATGATAAAATGCTGTTTATTTGCATGAAAAGCATCTGCTGAGCTTGAGGCAAATTTGTGTACACCTGTCAAAAGAAAGAAAGATCTGTTGATTTAGATGTTTGGCAGTGTTCTGCTTTACCTGTGATAAAAATACTTTTGGAGTGGTGTTTGAGTTGAAAACCACTGAAGAAGAAAGATAAATGCTTTATAAAGCACATTACATTACCTTCGTAGACTATTTGCAGTTTTTGCCTCTGCCACTGAAGGTTATATTTTTACCTCTGTTTGTCCTGTCTGTCTGTCTGTCTGTAAGCCCGATATCTCAAAAAGTTATGGACGGATTTGGACAAAACTTGGAGGATGAATTGGTAAGGTGACAAGGAGAAGCCGATTCGATTTTGGTTAAGGTCCGGATACAGATCTGCCCTAACAGTGGGATACAAAACAAACTGTTCAGCCTGGCAGAGGTATGCGCTCCACCGAGTGCCACCATTCTAGTTAACTTCTATTACAAATATCGGGTGGGGAAATTTTTGCTGGACCATCTCTACATACAGACTCTACTAACTCTCAAATATAGTGAGCAGTTTGTGGAATAAAGCAAATACACAAGTTGACATTTACTGAAGGCCATATGTTCTCTAATCTACATGTACCATGCATACTGTGGCTAACTTGAAAAAATATTCTTCGTTTCTGACTTCCACAATTATTACTTAAAAGGGGGGGGGGAGATTGCATCAGCTCAATTTGGTAATACAGGAGACAGCAATTCTCATTCTGAATGGAGTCATGCAGCTGCAGATAATTTATACTTTCAAAAAAAATGCCAAGTTGATGTAGTACTTCATGGATTAAAATGTAGATGATTTGTGTTAAAACCACTTATTGAGCTGGAGCCAATTTGGAGTTGGTCTCTCTGAAGAAAGAAAGAAAGAAAAAGAAAGAAA
>CM068957.1:116305035-116316673 GCA_035128595.1 Eptatretus atami
TTCAAGTTGAAGCCCCATATCACTATCTCAGTTGTTGTTGTTTCTACAAAATGTTTGTATTCAATAGTGGTCACAGTTGTGGGCTTTCTATTTTTGGAAAAGCTTCTGATAAACTAATTTGCCGAGTACCCTTCATTTGGTTCGCCAATGGAAGGTCAGCGTTCGGCCCAAGTCTGTGTGACGTTTTTTTTTTTTCTTACATGGTCTCAGCTCGTGGAATAGCTGAGACACAAAAAAGACCAAGCCATAACATAACAAATGGAACAGCAGGAGAAAAGGGAAACACCAATAACAGGATGGAGGGAGAATGTAGACGGAGACGGACAAACAAGGGATGCGGTGATGATGAGGGTTAAGGGAGAATGCAAGAGGTGAACAATATGGAGACATAAACAAAATTTTTAGAGGGATGGGGGGTGGTTTAACGGGTGTGAATGTGCAGACAATGTAGAAGTGAATAAAGGATTTTGAAAATGAAAGGTGGGGCAATGAAGGGGTGTCCATGTATCCTTAAAACTATTTTGAAGTTTACTCATTCTTATACATGATCTATGAGTAACATTCCTGAAGATAAACATTTTAAAATTGGCCTCACTTTATTTTGTAGAGATTGCATTCCACAGAGAATAGTGACCTCTCTGTATTCTACCACCTCCATTTTGGTCTAGAATCCTCTGCCATCTCTTGGATGTTGGCTCTGCCCCCCCCCCCTCAACTTCCATCCCTACCAGGTCTATGCAGGGCACACACTGTCTACCAGTAACCCTCGACTTGTTAAACTCCCAAAATCCAGCCTCATGCTCACCTCCATTAATTTGTTCCTTTTTTCTCTTGCATGTGGAACTAACTTCCCCAATCTGTTCAGTCCCATCTGTCCCTCCACAGCTTCAAGAAAGCTGTTCTCCACGACATCAGCCCAAATGACCCCATTCCCAAGCACTCCCCTTTTCCAGGTTATTGTGATTTTCCCCCTCTCCCTCTCCTCTCTTTCTTTGCAAGTTGTTGGTTGGTTTGTTCCTTTTCTGTTTCATCCCCACTTTCCCCTTACTCTTCATGCTGTGTTGCAGCTTTTGTGTGGCTTGTTGACCCCCATGCACCCTTCTCCCCTCCCCTTCATCTCACTGTCACTTCTGTGCTGCTGTTGGTGTTTCCATTTTGTTACATTCCATTCTGCTCTAGCTCTTCAGGTATGCCAGATATACAATTTTATTGAACTTGAAGGTGTCATTGGGAAACTGTAATTTTCGAAAAGATGGAATGTTCCAACCGTCTTGCCCACGCCCACTTCCAGAGTCCAACTATTCCATCAACAAATGTCATCTTCTTTGACATGTAAAACTTAGTCTGACTACTCCATTCAGGCATGGAAAAAACAAACATTGATTGGATGGAACTGGTGTCATAGAAGGTGAGCGTGCTCATGGATTGAGTTGAGCTTGGAGATGTGGACGTGGTATGATGGGTCTAGTGGGTCTCCTCCTGAGTTGACATTTCCTTGTATTGATTTCGCCAACAAACAGGACAGGGATTTTGCCAACTGACCTTTTTATTTTGCAATATCCAAGTATCTATAATTCATTCATTCACGTAGCTTGCTCGATAAACTTCAAAAATGGTCCTGCGAAAGTTTATTGGCAAGGGTTACAATCCCGGGTGGGTCACCACTTCGATGCTGTATCTCTTTGATTGGCAATAATTTTTCATTACTTATAAAAAATACTTGTACGGTATATTGAAAAGTTGAAACAAACCTTAGCATGTCTTGGATTGTGAGTATCCCATTCATCGAACGTTTTAAACACCCCGCATACTTGTCGAGGTGGAAAAAAAAATCAAATATTGTGAGTTACATTCATCTGGATTGCTAACTTGTGTTAGTTACCTCCGCCACCGAGGGTGGTCGGAGGTTGTGTTTTCACCCCTGTCTGTCTGCCTCTGAGCAGGATATCTCAAAAGTTGTGGACGGATTTGGACGAAACTTGCTGGACAGGTTGGGGTGTGACAAGGATTAAATCATTAGATTTTGGTGAAGATTTGGATGCGTATCCGGATTTGTATCCTAAAATTTTTAAAGTGATTCCTCACCATTGAGAGATAGGACCAAAAACTATATATAGCATGATATCTCAAAAGGTTTTGGACGGATTTGGACAAAACGAGGTAGACATGTTTGGTGTGTGACAAGGACAAATCAATTCCATTTTGGTGAATATCCAAATCTGGATCTGAATAAGAGAATTTTTAAATTTTCTCAGTGATTCTCTCCATCGAGGCAAAACAAGGTAGACATGTTTGGCGTGTGACAAGGACAAATCAATTCGATTTTGGTGAAGATCCAAATCCAGATCTGGATAAGATAATTTTTTTAATTTTCTAAGTGATTCTCACTATTTTCTCACCATTGAGAGATGTGGTCAAAAACGATATTATAGCATGATATTTTAAAAAGTTCTGGATGGGTTATGACACAATGAGGTAGATGAGTTGGGTAGGTGACAAGAACAAGCCGATTAGATTTTGATTCAGGTCCAGATCTAGATCCGGCCTATCAATTGGATACAATAAGCCTGGTGTTGGCTTAACAGTTAAGGTGACGAGCTTAAGATCTTAGGTTCTTGAGTTTGAGCCCCTTTCAGCTGTTGAATTAAAACTAGGTGGGGTTGACTAAGCCTGTCATCCTTCCGAGGTCAGCAAAATGAGTACCAGTGTACTGGTCATAGAGAGCACTGCATCAGCGGCACAACCACGTTAGCAGAAAATTATGCAACCAGCAGCCACAGGCTGCACATGATAGCTATTGGGATACAAAACGTAAACTGTTGAGCCTGGCAGAGGTATGCACTCTACCGAGTGCCGTTCTGGTTTTCTGATGTGCTTGCCAGGCAGTGAAAATTATTTACTTCATTACCACGTGACACTGATGGAGAGCATGGTTCTAGTGAAGGTGATCACATTGGCTATGGGGCTGGAAGACAGGCATGGAATGAGTACCTCTCACAATGGGGGCTACTCGTGATGTTAATCAAGGTAAGGGCTTGTGGAGTGGCTGGTCAGGTAGCTAACTGGATGGGAAACTGACATAGTGATCGGAAACAAAGAGTGGCTGTGAGTGGGAGGATATCTTGCTGAGAGGATGCAAGTCGTGGGGTACCTTAGGGATTACTACTGGGACCATTGTTATTCATTATTTGCATCAACGATTTTGATTGTGGGGTTGAGTCAGCTTTCGAAATTATCAGATGACACAAAGCTTGTAGGTAAAGCAGATAGCAGAGGGTGTGGTAATCAGATTCTGGAAAGTCCAGATACTTTAATAGATTAGTCAAAGGATTGACAGATGCAGTCTAACATAGAGAAATGTAAGGTGCTGGGGATGGGTAGGAATAATGAAAATAGAGATGGCATGATGCAAGGGGCAATCTTGGAGTGTGTCACAGAAAATGGGTACAATGCAGTTTTTTTAATGAGAGCAGTGTTTGGACCAGGAGCCATACTGTAGCTTGAGGGTAAAAAGATGAGAGTTAGGGCAGTTTATAACGCAGGGTCTTTCAGTCGGAGAGTGCATGGAATGCCTGCACTGAATGGTCTCTGCGGAGAGGTAGTGGCCGCGAAGGAGGGTGGACAAGTTTAAATAGAATTTAAATAGGTACCTGGATGCGTTTAAGATAGAGGCCGGGATATGGGCATATTGGCTTGTGTGGATGGTAGGTAGGTAAGAGCTTGTATGTGGATGGTGACGATACTGGGGTTGGTGCAGTGCACACTGGGGATTAGCTGAATGGCCTCCTCCTGTCCCAAAGTTCCTTGTCTACTTGTGTGTATTTTGTTTAATTAAGCCTCCCCCTATTGGAAATTGGGAAGCTTATACCTGTTGTAGGGTTTGTTTCTACAATCAGTGCCCCCAGTTTTTAATGGTACCCCAGAGTTTCTTAAACTCTCTCGGAATACCAAACCATCATTTAGGCTTTTTATTTTTTTTCCTTCCTTCATTGCCAATTTCCAAGCTGTATCTCGGAGCCAGCTGGGACTTACAGAAATAAATTTTGCCTCAATAATGGGAATGCAAAATATGTGGGGGTGACATAATTATTTTTGACATTGACCTAATTTTAAGGTCATGACCTGATTATAGGCATTTAAACATTTTTCACCACAACTCGACTAAGGTTTGTCCGATTAGAATGAAATTGCCATCTCTATATAACCTCGAGCAAGCCTCATTTATGGTTGATTTACATCATGCCCCTCCGAGTTAAAGGTCAAGTTCTTACACTTCAATGAGTACTAAACCACCATTTAGGTTTTCCTCCCTTTTTCTGCCAATGTCTGAGCTGTATCTCGGAGCCGGCTAGGACTTTTGGAATGAAATCTTGCATAATGGGAATAAAAAGTATGCGGGGTTGACAATTTTTTTGACCTTGACATAATTAAGGTCGTGACCTAATTATAGATATTTTAACATGTTTCACCATAACTTGACTAAGGTTTGTCTGATCAGATTGTCGCATTTATGCTTAATTTACATCATACCCCTCTGGGTTAAAGGTCAAGGTCAAATGCCGGTCTGAAAAAAAAAAACGTGTTTTTTGTTTCATCGCTCAATTTTGCCAATGTGGAATCTCAAAGACTGCTTGGCCTTTCAAGATGTTCTTTTATCACAATAGTGGACCTGCACTGAAGTTGTGCTCCTGATATTTGTTGAGTGTCCTTGACCTACTTTCTTCAGATTGTCACTGAATTAAGAAAAAACACATTTTTGATGATAACTTGAATAATTTTCCTCTGATTTTCAAGATGTTGAGTTTTATGGATAGATTGTAGATGGGGACACATTTTCTTAATTTACACTCTATCCCTATATGTTGAAAGTCAAGGTCATATGGCGGTCTGAAAAGAATATGTCCATCATTGGATCGCAGGCGCCAATCCCTTTGTGATCGCAGATATCTACTTTTTATTTACACTTGTCAAGGCTCATATTATACACAATACAGTATTTAAATTCATTCTGTAAACTAACTGTTTTGTGACAATGATTCAAGGCTCATAGTGAACCTTTTCATAAATAGCATGCAGGACAAAGACGGTGGTATCCTTTTACATCAATTACATGAACATTATTAGACAATGGACAACATGTTGTATATGGTATTTGAACTTTGGTTCCCCATATGATACACCAGGGTTCAGATGAAAAAATAACCATGGTCAATGTTGGTAAATTTATGCCAAATCTACTGGTGCAATAACTTTGATTAATAGTCACGTTCAATAGAATCCACACCAACATATCCACCCCTTATTGTCAGTGCTTATTCTATCGCAACCGTAAACTATCATATCCTCCAACAACATTCCGCATGTGTCCAAAGATATAATTTACAATGGATATGTTTTTTGTATCAGTAGATAATATGTTGATGTGTCAATATTTTCTTGCCATGGCCGGTGGCCCCCATTGTGAATACCAACATATTAGTCAAGAACAATTCCTTACACTTGAAAAATAGGAACTGACAATTATGGTGTTAGGGTGTCAGCATAGTGAAGTTGACTACAGCCTTGGGCTGATAGGATGACCTGAAGGTAAGCACACTCTCTTTTAAGCTGTCTAGCCCGGGTTTGAATTCCGACCCTGCTATAAACTGTCATTCCGGTATTTCACAGGCAGGGTGATTCATCAATGTGTGTGCGCCATCCTTCGAAATGATGTTAAGCAGGCGTCCTGTCTGCTGGCATTAGTTTGTGGATGTTAAAGATCCCACCACGGTGTCATTCGCGAAGAGTATACAAGCTATCGCCGACACCCTTTACAAATTGGAAATTCCTGCTCTAACCTGCACAGGTCATTGCATTAGTGGCACAGCCACACCCTCAGCTAATGATGCTTCCCTTGCAGCCTTGTGCTGCATACAAAAGAAGAAGAAGAAGAAGACTCCAGCCTTGTGTTCAAATTCTAGAAAAATTTTGTCCTCCCAATCTCAGTGGACATCGGGTCAAATCTCTTGATTTATATGCATGTTAATCTCAGGGACTGGTGCTGATAAGAAAGAGCAAATTTGTAATTATAAGTGCGTTGAAGGACGTTTTTCCGTCCCTTTCTGCAGTCATTTCGTGATAAACGGTTTTTTAAAAGAGGAACATGCCAAGAGTACATGGGACTCATAGCTGACATAGAAGCAATTAATCATGCGTTGTGGTGGAGGGAGAAGAGGGGGTCAGACCTTTAGATTGCATGCTGGCCTCAGCGACTAATGACAAACGCTGTTTCCAAAATAAATGTTCCCAATTAATCTCCCCAAATTGATTGCACAGTTAATTTTTGAAAACATTGACAATGTTGTCAAAAAGAAATTAAAGTGGAAATGGTTGGAAGAGGGAAATACATGTAGCTTTTGATAATGCCCTCTGCCAGTATGATTTTATTGTCACCCGCCCCCCTCACCCCTAAGAAAATCACTTTCAACAGAGGGTGAGGGAATCCACCCACCAAACCCCATCTGAGTCTCTCCTTGCCCCCCCCCCTCCCACTCGGTCACTATGCTCACTTGTAATGTTCCCTAATTCATGTGCTGTACTCGCAAACCCTGGTGGTGCGTGACTACATGCATCCAACCTCGAAAAGAAAGGGGGGAGAAACAGATTGACAGGTATGTCTTGATATTTCTTTTACCTGTAGCCCCTTAATATTTCATGCAAGTCGTGTCCCATCTGCTGTCATAGCGGAGTAAATCTCCAAAGGCCTGATGCAGTTCACCCACGTTCATTTCCCCAAAGCCAAAAGCTTGATCGCTCTACTGGATAGCCCCAGTAAAATATCCAGAACAATGACAAAAAATTCCAGGCTGTGGTATGTTGATGGAGGATGGACAAGACACATTTGAGTACTTCTCCCTGGAGGATCTGTCAGTGGAACATTAATTATTTACGTGGAACTATGAAGATGGACAATCTATCCAAACCGATGTGCCCATAGTAACCTTTGGGATTGTGAATGGCTTAAGAATGGACTTTCTACCCAGGTTTATACTCTCACGCTGTGCTTTTCCAATGACTGAACTAAATACATGCATCTTTAATTAGAATCACAGCTTCGCAAGATGCCATGGTATCTGAAAGCTGGATGGAAATGTCTGCAAGCTTATCAACTAAAGCTCAACTGGATTTCCAAATTAGGTTTTTCACCACTCAATATACCCTACAGGTTTTTGTTTTTTTTAATACGGGGGCAACTTAAAGGCCCCGAACAATATGTAATCAAGATAGATTTTAATTGTGAAAATTCATGTATTCATTATGTCTGTGGGATATTGCTTTCCAGGCAGTTGAAGAGGAAAATATATGCTTGTTGGTAACGAATAAAATAATGTTCTGATCAATTGTGAAGTCAGTGGCAGGGGCAAATCCAGGAATTGGGTAGGGGTGCTGGAAAGAGAGGGGGGGGTTCCAAATAACAGAAAACTTATAAATTTCCAAATAATTTCCAAATAAATTACTGTGAGCTGTTAGTGGTTTATTGTTTATTAGGTACTGTATTGCTTCAGTTTTTCTGAGGCTTCTGGCCTTTTTAGGTCATCTCTTCGAGCATGACTTAATAATATGGGTGTCGATGTCCTTCGATCCGTCCGTTCACAATGAAGTTGAAGCGGGAGATCTGGTCATTAGTGATCCTGATAGAGGTCGATGAGACGTACACGATGGTATGACTTTCAAGGTCACCGAAGGTCAAGGTCAAGGTCACGAGGCCTTTGAAGTTGCGAAAATGACGATTTTCAAATTCTATCTCCTCCGCCATTTCTCAAGCGATCTTGAACGTGATTGTAGCATATGAATCTATGGGACAATATCTAAATTTTGGTCGGGCCGGATTTTCGAGATTCGCTTTCGTTTTCGTGTCACGTGACTTCAAAGTTGGCAAAAAATGCGAAAATGGACGATTTTCAAAATCTATCTCCTCCTACATTTCTCAAGCAATCTTGAATTTTATTGTGGCATATGAATCTATGGGACAATATCTAAATTTGGTCAGGCCGGATTTTCGAATTTCGCTTTCGTTTTCGCGTCACGTGACTTCAAAGTTTGCAAAAACTGCCCTACCTTCAGGAGGCTATATATTTTCTCGCAGAGATGACCGTCACTCCCGCACGGGTGTATTTTTTGTGGCACACTTTCGTGGGAGAAGGAGTTCTGGTGACCAGGAACCCCTGGGTTTGCCACTGTAATGGTAAATATTTTTTTTGTTGGGAGGGGGGGGGGTTTCCGGGCAACCAGGAAACCCCCTGGATTTGCCACTGATGGTGGCAACCGAAAAAATTGAAATTGACAAAAAAAACTGAGGTGACCTGCTCGGATGGAGCGCTCACCACTTGGCCGATATGCCTGCAGTTGGAGATTTTGATAAAGTGGAGAAATAGTCTACGAGGGGCATTCAAAAGGTTTTGAGAAACAAGATACTCTCAATAGTACAATAAAAAAATGCAACCTTTTTTGCAATTTTCAATATAAAATAAGGAAATATTCATACTCAAAACACTCTTTTGGCTCCTGGTTCTGATCAAGGTGTGTTGCTTCAAAACTTGTCAAAAGTTGTTCTATTTGTAAAGTTGTTACTAGTGTTTCATTCCTTGCATGGTTCTGCCCTCACACGATAATAAGACTTCAATTATTCAGTATAATCTCTCTCTCTCCTCTCTCTCTCTCTCTCTCTCTCTCTCTCTCTCTCTCTCTCTCTCTCTCTCTATCGAGTGCAGCCTGTGGCTGCTGGTTGCATCATTGGTTGGGACGCGGCTATGCCGCTGATGCAGTGTCCCCTTACCAGTACACTGGTGCTCATTTTGCCGACCTCGGAAGGATGACAGTGAGTCAACTCCTGGTGTATTTTTAATTCAGCGGCCAATGGGGCTTGAACTCAGGACCCTAGGATCCCAAGCCGCCACGCTAACCACGAAGCCAACACCAGGCTTCTATAATCCCACTAGATGTCTTGGTTCATCTGAAGGCGTATTTACTTTTTACTAGCAGAGTACCTGCCCAACGGGCGAGGTTGTTCCAAGCATGCAACATGTTCTTCTGATGCATACCTTTATTTGGGAGGTGTATAGGTAACTAATAGCACTGTGTCGGCAAAAAACCAAAAACCCGGGTTACATGTATGAGCAAAAACATAGTACTGCTTACAATTCATAACACAACAAAGCACTGGAAAGCGTGGGGACAGGAATACTGTACTGTAAAGGGTGGAGTGGACATAGTATATCTGGACTTTAAGAAGGCATTTGATAAGGTACCACATCGGAGGTTGTTAGCCAAAGTGAGGCTTGTGGAGTGGCTGGTCAGGTAGCTAATTGGATGGCAAACTGGCTTAGTGATCGGAAGCAAAGAGTGGCTGTGAGTGGGAGGATGTAAGTATTAGGGTCCCTCAGGGATAGTACTCGGACCATACTACTCAATATTTTACATCAACGATTTGGATAATGGGGTAAAGAGTAAGCTTTCCAAATTTGCAGATGACACAAAGCTTGGAGGGAAGGTGGATAGCAGAGGGGGTGGTGATCAGATACAAGAAGTAGTTTAACTTGTGTAGATTGGGCAAAAGATTGGCAGATGGAATTAACCTGAGCAAGTGTAAGGTGTTGGGGATGGGAAAGAACAATGAAAATAGAGATTACAGGATGCAAGGGGTAATTTTGGAGCGTGTCACACAGGAGAAGGATCTGGGGGTGGTAATAGATATGGGAGGTAAGCAGGCAGCACAATGCCAGGCAGCTCTTGGAAAAGCAAATAGGGTTTTAGGCTGTATAAGAAAGGGGATCAGATATAAATCAAAAGAGGTGGTGTTAACATTGTACAGGAATTTAATGAGGCCATATCTGGAATATTGTGTGCAGTCTTGGTCACCACAGTTCCAGAAGGACATAGATGCCATAGAGTAGGTCTCAGCGTAGGGCTACTAGATTGATTCCGGGCATAGCCAGACTCAGCTAAAGGAGCAGTTGAAGGAGAAGGGCTTTATTCACTGGAAAGGATGCGGTTGCAAGGAGATATGATAGAGATTTTAACATAATGAAAGGTATAGATAAAATAAGTGCAGATGAATTATTCAACAGAGTAGACAGTGATAGGACCAGGGGCCATAGCCTGAGAGTAAGAAGAAGAGAGGTTAAGATGGTAGTAAGGCAGGGGACTTTCACTCAGACAGTAGTTAATGCATGGAATGGTCTCCCTGGAAAGGTAGTGGCAGCAAAAAAAGTAGACAAGTTTAAATTAGAATTAGATAGGTACCTGGAAGTCATGGAGATAGAGGGGTATGGGGATGTTGATAAGACTTTTAGGTAGTTTGAGCATTGATGGGTGATTGTGTATGGAGTGCTGTTGGTGGGGGTCTTATTAAGAGAGGTTGTGTAGTTGATGTTGTGTTTTAACAAAGCCATGCCCCCTCCCCTGAGGGGAAGAAAAGAAAAGAAAAAAACAAACAAACAAAAAAAAACAATTACAACACCAACAACAAAATACTCCAAAATAAATAAAATAAAAAATACAAAAATAAAAAAATAACTTTAGCAACTTTACGGCAAAACAGCTTTAGCAAACACTATCAAATTTCATCCACAGGTGGGCAATGAACCTTGGACGACCCCATTAACTTTTGGGTCCAATTGGATCAAAGGTCAAGGTCAAGGTCACGTAAAGATCAAAATCGTTTTTCGCTCATAACTTCGTCAAAAATGATCTGATTTACTTCAAACTAAGCTTATAGTGAACCTTATTCTATTTGTCACTTATAATCCTACCCATTCCTACGTAAAAAAATGCATATTTGTGAAGATCGGTAGGGTCCGAAGTTTTGGGGGTCATGGCCATCGGTCAAAATTACAAATTTTCCATTAAAACTAAAACATGGTTACGAAAATACAACTTTACGGGAAAACGGCTAGCTCAAACACTGTCAAATTGTATCCACAGGTGGGTAATGCACCTCGGACGACCCCATTCACTTTTGGGTCCAATTAGGTCAAAGGTCAAGGTCAGGTCACGAAAAGGTCAAAATCTTTTTCGCTCATAACTTCGTCAAAAATGGTTTAATTGACTTCAAACTAAGACTAAAATATTCCTTATTCTATTCCTTATAATCAACATTCAGGTTAAGGATGTATCAATTTAAATTTGATCCCCAATAATAACTTTATGCCTTAAATGGGTGGGATTTGTTGTGCCTGGCACCACTTGTTAAAACATGTTTTAATATCGCTAAGATCTGTACAATAAATGTTATAAAATAATAATGAAATATAAATTGGAAAAGTACAAAATTAATATTGTTGGTGCAGTTTTGATGACTACACAATCATTGCTTTTTCCAAAGACACTAAATCTCATTTGCAAATTAAAGCACTTGAACATATTAAGAAATGATTACAGTACATCACTCTGAGCAATTAGTCTGATGCTGTCATTATTCTAACTTCTGAGGTGCTGAGGAATTCCGACTGCTGCCTGGTCTTGTTGATGGTACACTGTACTGCCGTTACTTTTTCAAATATAGTTCTTTGTTACTGAAAAAAAACAACAGCATCAATATTCGCAATTTCATTGCGAACAGTAACGTGACCCCTTACTGATACAAAAAACAGCATCCCAG
>CM068957.1:116330236-116341455 GCA_035128595.1 Eptatretus atami
CCAAACAGGAGTCTACACGGTACCCTTCTCAGGTGAGGAAGAGACCAGAGTATTTAAGAGACTATGTATGTGACGTGGACAGTGATGATCAGGCACTGACTAACATAGACTATTGTTACAGATTCACGTGTAATGTACCTCTAACCTTCAGAGAAGCTGTAACCTCAAAATCGAGGAATTGGTCAGTGAGATGGTAGAGGAAATGCAATCGCTGAGAGAAAATGACACATTTACTCTGACCAGCTTACTGAGAGTAAGTGTGCAGTGGGGTAGATGGGTATATGCGATTAAAGCAATGTTGATGGATCCGACAGATAAGGCATGGTATGTAGCTAAAGGATACAGTCAAAACATGGTGTAGACTATGAGCATTTATCCTTCTGCTAACTTGACTAGTGTTAGTGATATGCAAAAAGCAGCACAGGAAACCTGATTTTACATCAGATGGATGTCAAAACTGCCTACTGCGTGCACCAATAGATTGTGAGAATTTCATGGAACACCAGAGGGTTATGAGGTGAAATCTAGTACAGAATGAAAGTTGGTATATAAGCTCGAAAAGTCACTGTGGATTAAAAAAGTCGGGCAGAAACTGGAAAAAATGTTGCACGAGTATCTGAGTGAAAATGAGTTTGTGCAAAACCAGCGCTGATATTGTGTTTTACACAGGAAAACAGAGAATGAGAAAGTTGATTGTCATAATGGGTTGATGATTTGAGTTGAAGGAGATAATAATGTGAGAGCAAGTGGGGGTGTTGACATAATGATATGTGTGTGTCTTCAATAATTAATGACCAGCCAATATGAAGCGCTGTGATTGTCATGTGACCAGTATACCTGTGTATATATACCACTGCGCAGGTACAATAAACTTCTTCCTATGTTAAAACCTACATGACTGCGTGTGTTTGTTCCTCCGTAAGGTAATGTCATGGTTTTAAGGCTTGCACTGGGTACAACGCCAGAATCGCTGTACAATGTAGTTCTATCAACACATCTCTCTTATAATATAGATTAAGATGATTAAATTTTTTATCGTCGTGATAATTTTTATTTTTTTTTGTACCATGCCATAAGTGTCATCACTTGACTTGACGGAAACCGGACATAAATGTTCATAGTATTAGGTTATTTCTCTGAAATAAGCTCAGGAAGTGGGTCCCGGTGTCCAGTCTTTCGTCCGTACATAAGTACGTCCTTTAACATTTAACTAAAACATCTTCTCACAAACTACCCAACCGATGTCGACCAAATGTGGTACAATGCATCAGGACAGTAAGGTCTCAAGGGGTTGTGCTCCCCACCGGGATGCACCCCCTCTAATAAAGGGAGTAAAAGAGGGGTTTTGCCCCAAATATTAGTATTTAATTCAAAAATATTCTTCTCAGAAACTGCCAGACAGATCCAGACCAAACTCGCCATGAAGCATCAGGACAATGCCCTAACCTTAACCCGGGCTCCTCGTAGCCGTATCTCCCCTGGAAAGGGGACTACGGGCCCCCTTTCCTGAATCCCTCATTTTCACTAAAACGTCTATTTCTCCACAACTACCTGAGTGATACAGACCAAATTTGGTACATTGCATCAGGACAGTGAGGTTTCATGAGGTTGTGCTCCTCATCCGGATCCGCCCATTTATAGGGTGCCAAAGGGGGGGGTGTGTGACACCCAGCTCGGAAAGGAACTCTGGACCAAAAAGACGAAAAGATCCCGAGATATTCAGCTCTCTTTTTTTATAGAGCCTGGGGTGAAGGAGGAGGCCAGAATCGGATTCAGGAGGACCCTGTAGGCATTTCCACATTCGCCCCCCAATGATGCGTAGATGGCCATCCCGAGAAGTAGCCCGCGCCCCAGGACTCCAGAGCCCGAAAATGGCGTCAGTCGCTCCCAGACTCAGCCATGCACATGGAGCTCCATTGTGAATTTCATTGGGGCGACCGTGGGGTTTTTGAGGAGTGCTTCCTTTCCGGGCTAATTGAAACGTGCATCTGGACTCCATGTGAATGCTAGTTCAGTTCGCAATCGCCGTCAGACTACCCAGTCCGCTCCTGATGAATGCCAGCGCAACATTCGCACATTCGAGCTACATACCAAAATGTTCATCTGGGCTCCAGGCACCCGCGAAGTTACCCCGTTCTCGGCATCCCCTACTGACTGTCATGGCATCAAGGGAGCTGTGGCAGCTGCGGAAGTTATAGTGCAGAGGGGCGTTGCCAGTAAGATAGTTAAAGTTGTGAAGTGCGTGGGAAGTGGTTAAGGGGCAATTATGTGGTGGATGAAGTTGAAGATGTGGTTGTTAGCAGTTGTGGCGTTCTGTGGATTGAGAGGTGAAGGCATAGTTGTTGTGGGATTTTAGAGGCATTTTTATCATATATGGTGAGCATTTATAAGCGTGGGTGCTGTGATGAGATGTGCGTTGAAGATCTGAGAGTGAGGCGTCAGTGGTGTGTTAATGGCACGCCCTTGTTTGAATCTCTGTAAATATTTCAAGTGTTTGGGTGTGTTTTGTGTTTTGTATGTTATTATTTTACAACCCAAACCCGAGCACCTTGGGAGACCCCAAATTTTGGGTAGTAGGCGTACTTCAAATCTGGGACAAGCGCGTTTTTAGGCTGCAAAGAGCAGGTCATCCAGATCAATATTTTGATGCTTCCAAAAAAAAAAAGGCATTTTGTTAGGCATTAGTGCTAAAAGTCGGCCAAAACAAGTTTTTGTTAGGCGTGATTCGGAGGGTGCTGAATTCCAAAAAAATTGCTTTGCCAGGCTGCTGAATTTTTGGTGGGTTTTGACCCCCCTCAAGTTCCAAAAAAAAAAAAATGGCCGCCATTTTTACCACTTTATTTTCCACTATGCTCCCCTATAGCTCAGTGGAGCACACCTGTCCACCAAGTCTTCATCCAAATCCAGTCCACACTTTTTGAGAAATTATGCGTATAGTTCTATTTAGTTTCGCCCAATCTCTCAATGTGTGAAGACATGACTTCAAAATGATGCGGAACGGCATGTCGTATCTTCACTAAAATTTGATTCCTTTCTTCTTTCCTTGTTTTCAAAACCCCAAACCTGTCCACCAAGTTTCGGCCAATCCGTCCAACACTTATTGTGATATTGTGCTACATATCAATTTTTGGGCCCCGACTCTCTCCGTGAATGAGATCAGATGAACAAATTCTAGCAAGTCAGATCCGGACGATCTGAGATCTTCACCAAAATCTACATCAGGTTCCGTCCTTGTCACAAACCAAAGCTGCCACACCCAAAATTTCGTCTTGAAATCCATCACAACTTTTTGAGATATCCGTGACACAGACAACAAACAAGCAGCAGTCATAGACTCGTACTTACTGAAATCGGTCAACTTGACCTCTGCCGTGTCTAATAAAGCTCGTCTCTAGAGAATGGTAGCGGACGCAACCAGAAGTTTCTTTACGATGATTCTTGTACCAACCATCAAAAATCGTAACAGTTCGACCGAAGCCAAAAAACTCCATTTCTCCACGGCCAATGATTTAATTTATGTTTATCAAAGTCACAAAACCATTAATATTCGGCCATTCCACCAAACAATCTTTACATAATCTGATGGCTTAGCGATGTCCAGGCATGCGACGCATAACCATTTTATTGGATAAAAAATGACTTTTTACACATCTTTATTCTAAAAACACCGTATGCGCGCACACGGAAAACCTTTACGTAGACCTTTACGTGAATCAACGACGCCTCTGCGCGAGCGCGCTTGCACACGTGAGACTGTGACGGCGAGCGAGTGAAATATTTTTTATATTACAATCTTAAAACGCTTCAAAACATGCGATTTCTTACCAGAATTTCGACAACGACGGTTTAAGCGGTCCTAGCGATCGCAAAAAAAACGAAGACAAATTAAAATCGAAGGTTTGTTTTTTTAAAACAACTCGTAACGTCGATCGAAGCAAAATACTCCCATTTCTCCAATATGAATTTATTGGCAATTCATGTTTGACCTCACTGTGACCTTCGACTGTTGACCGATTTTGACCAAAAATTAATCATCGCATAGCCACACCCTTCCCTGAATCACGTGGTGTAATTTGACATTGGTACGCTTCTTCCGTTCATCGAGTTGTTATGCGCTCGTCACTACAAACAAGAACACACACACAAAACAAACCACACAAAACACAACAAACAAAACAACAAACAAGCAGTCCATTAGACTGGTACTACGAAATGCAACTTACCTCTCTGACTGTCTAATAAAAGCTTCTCTAGAGAAGTAGCGACGCAAACCAGAAGTATTCTACGATGATTCTGTACCAAAACCATCCAAACAATTCGAAGTTGACCCGTCAGCTGTGCCTTGGACCTTTTTGACGATTCTGACCAAATCTAATCAGACGCTAAGCATCACTCTTCCTGAATCACGAAGTTGAATTTTGACTATGGTAGCTTCTTTCCTTCTCGAGTTTAGTTATCCATGCTACAAACAAAACACAAAACAACCACACACAAACAACAAAAACAACACACAAAACAAAAACAAACAAACACACAAACAGAATGACGGAAATCATCAATTACTTACGAAATCTTTACATTTCGTAAAGTAACAAACAGGACAAAGCCGGTAGCGCGATGGGTCGCGAGGCATGGAAACTATAAGATATAGAGCAAAATGGATGTATGCTATAGCGGAAGTTAGGGATCACCTTAAGATTACTATATCAAATCTCATTTCCAGTTCCATCTACTGATAAATTACTTCGGTCATCATTTTGAAATGAAAAGAAGTACCGAAATGCGGTTTTGAAACGCGAAAAGAAAAATCCCAAAGTTCGAGGGGGTGCTGTGGTTGGGTGAGGTGAACAAGATCTAAATCGAAAAAAATCCGGGCCTTGATCGTTTGTTGCACAATGATATTCCCGGCGATTAGTGGTAATTTTCATGAACCATTCCGACCATAACCAGGAGAGGAGTTAGATTTGGCGCGGCGACAGGACACCCTCCACTCTCGCATATTTTTATTATTATCATCTTTTGCACTAATTGACCTTTTTGAACCCTTGGACCTTAGCGGAAAGTCGGTGCAATATGTCCATGCAGGCAAAGTTGTAGTTACTCACTTGAGTACCTGAACCTCAAAGTTTCATTCTATCAGATTTTTGCACTCACTGCTGGTCGCTAGGGAGCCTTCAATTTCGCAATTTTCACGGCATCCTAATTGTAGGGGGCGCTGCGGGGGTAAGGTTATTCCTATATATCACCCAAAACCGAATATATTTGAGATTTTTTTATTTTATAATTTAGAGATCACTGTAGATCATTCGTGCCAAATTCATTACCCTACGTGGGGATATAATGGCCTTTCGGCGGAATTGATCTTTCTTTGCTCGTCGGCGTATGTGAACGGGTACCGATTTTGAAGGTTTTTCGGTTTTGCTAGGAACAAAGCGTCCTAGCAACCATCACAAATTCCAACAGCACTAAGGCTCATCAATTAAGAGTTTTGTACCTTACCACCCGAGGGTTTGGTTCAAATGGGGCCCACGTTATTACTACCAATTATGGCTGATGAAAGACACAAACGACAAATTCCCAAACAAACAGGACAGAATTACTGACATAAGGGTCACCTATTTCTTCAGCGACCAAAGAATAACCAAATCCGACTGACCAAGTATTACTTGACAAAATCTTTTTTTGCTGCTAAGAAACGTTTCCCTCACACAGATGTTTCCCCCCGCTCCCTTGGTTGATATCTTTTCCCACTTTTAACAGGCCCCCTCTATTTTGGGGGTGAGAAGGAGAGGACAGGGAAAACAATTTACCTGGATTTATTTTAGAGTGCATTCAAAAACTCGCATGTCCCAGGTTAAAAAAGGAAATTGTTAATACCCTCTGCCACAACCAGCAGGTCGCGCCTACACGGGTAGCACATTTTACAATAGAAATTTTTACCCCCCCCCCCCACCCCCACCCCCACCCCCACCCCATGTGTGTGGCCGTAGGCCACACAAGCCTATGTTAACCCCCCAACACAGAGTTGTATTTTGGAGAGAGAGAGAGACGAGAGAGAGAGGAGAGAGAGAGAGAGAGAGGAGAGAGAGAGAGAGAGGGAAGAAGAGAGAGAGGACAAAGAGAGAAATGAGAGAGAGAGAGAGAAGAACAAAAGAGGGAGAGAGAGAGAGAGAGAGAAGAGAGAGAAGAGAGAGGTCGAGAGAAGAGAGAGGGACGAGGGAGAGAGAGAGGAGAGAGAGGAGAGAGACAAAGGAGAGGAGAGAGCAGAGAGGAGAGGAGAGAGAGAGAGGAGAGAGAGGAGAGAGAGAGAGGAGAGGAGACAAAGAGGATGAGAGAGAGAGAGAGAGAGAAGAGATGCAGCCGCGAGAGAGAGAGAGGGAAAGAGAGAGAGAGAGACAGAAAGGAGAGAGAGAGGAGAGGAGAGAGGAGAGAGGAGACAAAGAGGAGAGAGAGAGAGAGAGAGAGAGAGAGAGACAAAAGAAGAGAGAGAGAGAGAGAAGGAGAGAGAGAGGAGAGAGAGCAGAGAGTGGAGAGAGAGAAAAGAGAGAGAGAGAGAGGAGAGGGAGAGGGGAGAGAGGGGGAGGGAGAAGAGAGAGAAGAGACGAGCAGAGAAGAGAAGAGAGAGGAGAGAGAGAAGAGGGAGAGAGGAGGGAGAGAGAGAGAGAGAGAGAGACAAAGAGAGGTGGAGAGAGTGAGAGGGAGAGGAGAGGAGAGGGAGAGGAGAGAGGAGAGAGAGAGAACAAAGAGAGAGAGAGAGAGAGAGAGAGAGAGAGAGAGATGAGAGAGAGAGACGAGAGAGAGAGAGAGAGAGAGAGAGTCTGGCGTTTTATATATATATATATATATACTATTATATATATATATATATATATATATAGTATATTTATAGTTAGTATATATGTTAAAGGATTGTGTAGTTCAGCTCGATCTGTTGGTTGGGGAAGATTTTTTGGAAGATTTACAGTTTTTGGGTTGTCATCAGAATTTATAGCACAAACGATGTTCAGTAGCGGTGTATCAAACCGATGGAGATTAATTTACAGAGTTTGTACGTGGTGTTGTCACAGGTGCATAAATGAGCAATCACCCCGGCAAAGACAGCACATTCGTGAAAAGTGGAGACACATGCAAAGGCCGAAAGACGAATGAATTTTGCCTTATTCAAGCCTCGATCAGAATGGGAGTGCTTGATCTGGCAGCTTAATTTCGCTGACGTGGGTGGCAGAAACAGAGTGTAACGCGTGTCTCAGCAATATCCAAGGTTGGCTGCACCTTCCTATGATGCAATGCAGAAAATAACATAATGTCCACGGATATTTTGTATTTTAAATTAAATTGCATCGTGAAATTTCATGGAATTCTCAGAGCGTTATCAGATGTTAAAATATTTATTATCCAAGCCCTTGCCAGCACAATAGTGTGACGACTTGATATTGATCCATTTCCCTTGGAAGTGCAATGCTTCATAGAACCGCCTAAAGTGTTATGCGCTTAAAGCCTCAAATATAATCAGTGCATTCTGTTATTAGGAGTTTTTGATTTAACTCCTGCCCCATCTTTGTCACTCAAAGCAACATGAGGCATGGAGATTGATCGAACAATTGTGACGGGCTGTTCAAGTGTGTTTCTCAGAAGAGATACAGCAATACTCAATAAAAAATGCAACTTTTTATATATATCAAGAACTGGTTCTAAGAATGAGATACAGTCTGGAAATATTTTGTTCTCTGAAAATATATTCTATATTACTATATATACTACTACTATGACTACTACTACTCTGACAATAATAGAATAAAATAGCCCGTGAGGGACATGACGGTTATTCTCCTAACATGCAGTGAAAAATAGGGATTAGGGGGAGGGGCCTGCCCTTCCTGAAGTGCTGCGAGTATGGGAGCACAATCTTAAGTCATGGCATAGTCCTTATGTTCATGAAGTTATTTAGTCTGCATCTGCCCATTCCGGTTTCTGAGAAGATTTTAAAAGATTATTACTTGAATTTGGAGGGCGAATCCCTCCTTTTATCCTTCTGTAGTTGCGCATCCGGTTGGGGGTATATTCTGACGTGTACCTATTTCCTTGAGACGTTTTCAGGGTGATTCAGGGTGCTGAATTCAAAAAATGTTTGCAGGCTGAATTTTGGGGTGTTGACCTCAAATTCCAAAAAAACAAATTGCGCCATTTTTACACATATTTTGCACTATAGGGTGATGAGACGAATATGCATCTCATCCTTGAGATATCATCTGATGTATCGCGACCAATTGCGTCCATATCGTCACGTATTTTGAGGAAAATATGTTACTGGCGGGATGTGCCCAACCGACGTCTGAAGGCGCCTGGCAAGTCGAGTTCGCCCGACGATGCCGGAATATAGATGCGCCCGTGATTAACTCGTAGGACGGGTCTCTGTACAGAACCGAAATAGCGCCAATCGTCAAAAAAGATCAGTGGGGTAGGGTCGATTGCCAATTCATGTACTAAATCCCACTGATCAACTACGGGGTATATACACCCGAACGATTTCGCACGGAACAACAACGCCGAGGCAGGCTTGTCGTGGCGATTTCCGAGCGGGCGTAATGCGAAGAGACCGTCGTCCAAATGCCCTTTACGAGCAACATCGGCTTTCTAACTCCAACACACGATGTTCAGTCAATGAGGGAATGACGAAACGAGCGGTTTACATTTACACAAGGACATATTATTAATGAAACACGTATGCATAAACAAGAACAAAAGCCGACAAAAGAACACAACCGTCTTAAGCAATTATTAATGTACAGTCACTTACACAGTTTAACTTACGGGACTCGGCGCAACACTTCATTGAAAGAGAAACAGGAAAAGGACCCATCAAAGGCAATGGGGTCAGGACTTGGACCTCTTGGGTTTTTATGCGTGCGGACTTGCGAAGCGAACGAGTCCCAGAGGACGTTCAGGTTACCTGCACCCTCGTGGGATCTGGCTTGGGCGACTGCGAGTCGGTCCCACAAAGCTAGCGTAGCGAGCTGGGTCGAGCTCGCTGGCTTCCGTGTTGGCAGGCGCTCTCTCGGATCTTCAACGAACCCGTCTGGGGCGACCGCGATTGCTCTCCCACCGGCAGTAGACGTAGCCGTGTCCGAGGGCTCGGGCCTTCCGATATGGCAGGCGAGTCTCTCGCTCTCTCCACACGAAGCGCCTGGGGCGGACCGCGATGCTCTTCCCGGAGCTAGCGTAGCCGGCGGTCGGAGCTCGGGCCTTCCGTGTGGCAGGCGAGTCTCTCGGCTCTCTCCAGCACGAAGCGGTTTGCGCAGACACAGCAGAGCAAGGCTGGCCTCAGCTGGCGTCTCGCTTCGGACGCCGATTCCACGCAGGCTCGCTTGGTTCTGGCTCCTCCCTGACTCCAACTGCCGAAGCAAAAGCTTCTACTCCTCATGGGACAAGCATCACGACTCTGCCATGGGGACCCACGAATCAGCCACGAACTCAGCCCTAAGCGGGACTCCACGGGACTTTTTACAGGGATCCACCAACTCCTTTTCACGATACTTTTTTTGCAAGAAAGATGTCTCTTTATCCTTTGCCCCCCTCCCCGCACCAGCGGCAGTGACTTCATGCCCTGTGATCCACTTACTTTCTTCTCACGCTCAACCGGGTGAGAGGGAGTTTGTGACGTCACCGCAGGTTTCTTCTTTCTCGCGAAAGGGGGAGGACTCTCCATTGTTCAGTTCCTAACTATAAAATGCGATCCGCAGCGCATTAATCATTGCTGAACATTTAAACAATGGTGGAAGGTGAGCTATTAGGGAACATCCACTTATCGACATAGCTTGACTAGGGAACTGTATTGTTTGTGTGCAATGTGAATCCATATTCGTAACATATGTTTTAGTTAAATGAGGGATTAGGGGAGGGAAACGTTGCACCTTTCTGGAAAGGCGCATGGGAGCACAACTTGAGGTTAGGAGTGGTCCGATTGCTGCATGGCAGTTTGTCTGAACTTGGTGTCGGTTTTAGTGGGCAGATAACAGCAATTTTTGAGAGGAATCGTTCAAATGATGAGACAAGTATCAAATTTGGACATTTGTTCTCCAGGGGATTCTAATCAAATCTGCCTGATTGGCCATTTGAAAATCCAGATTTTGAAAAATTTGAAAAAATAAAAAAACTTCAAAAAAGGCAGATCACAATCAATAGTTGGATGCTGGCTGAGATTGGTGAATTTTCAGAAACATCATGAAAGACGTTCCAAAGTCTGCATGCAGTTTTCTTCCCTTTACCGTGGAAGGCACGACACGTAGCATCCAGTGAACGCATGGAAGTATGGGCATCCCTCTACTTCTCAGCCATATTGCGAGAAACTACCTCAGGACTGGAACATTGCACCTTGGCTCTTTGGCCAAAGGCAATCCACATGTTCTCAAGACCTAGTTCCTGTAGATGCAGTACAGATATTGCTATGACTAGTACATCCGTGTCATTAGCCTTAATGATAATGGACTTGCTACCATCCGTCGTTGCATTCCTGGCGTGTGGTACAAATATTTCGAGTGTCAGCTTCTTCATGACAAATGGAAACACAGCATCCAGATGACTTCCTTGTGTTTGCAATGGCATCTTCTCCTTTTGTGCAATGACTGGTGCTTCACACTATTTTCCGCAAGGAAAGTGAAAGAGCTCAGTCTTGTTGCTGTCATCTCGATCGAAGCTTCTCCAGTACTGGGGGTTTCTTAACTGGTTCTGTCACTCTTCTTGTGATTCCTTGCCCCCTTTTCGACCTTGCCTCGGACTTCAGACTTGACTTCTTTGTACACAACAAACACTCCGTCCACCCTCTCGTACCTGGCACCATAGGATTCCACCTTTGGGATGATGTCTTCTTTAGCCATAGTCATAAAATTCTTTGAAGTGCGTGGGGTAGGCACTTGATAAGTGCTGAGCCATCCATGATGACTGCATCCCCCTTGGTTCTCTGTCTAGGATGTTCACTTGCGCTTCAAGAATTTCAGCCAGCTGTGACTTCAAATTTTTTTGAAGTTTTTTTTTTTTTTTCAAATTTTTCAAAATTTGGATTTCAAATGGCCAATCGGGCAGATTGATCAAGAAAGCCCTGCAGAACAGAAATGACAAATTTGCATGCTTGTATCATAAATTTGCACGATTTTTTTACTATCTCTACACATATTTCTGAGAGGAGATTTTGAATGAAAAATACCAATATTTTGGGACACCCC
>CM068957.1:116342184-116347184 GCA_035128595.1 Eptatretus atami
CAACAACCGGACCAGAGAGAGATATATGCGATTAAAAGCAATGTTGATGGATCCGACAGTATAAGGCACGGTATGTAGCTAAAGGATACAGTCAAAACATGGGTGTAGACTATGAGCGAAGAGAATCCTTCTGCTAATACTAGGCTATGAGCAGTTAATGCGCAAAAAGCAGTACAGGGAAACCTGATTTTACATCAGATGGATGTCAAAACTGCCTACCTGCGTGCACCAATAGATTGTGAGAATTTCATGGAACAACCAGAGGGTTATGAGGTGAAATCTAGTACAAAATGAAAAGTGGTATATAAGCTCGAAAAGTCACTGTGTGGATTAAAACAGTCGGGCAGAAACTGGAACAAAATGTTGCACGGTAATCTGAGTGAAAATTGAGTTTGTGCAAACCCAGCTGATATTGTGTTTACACAGGAAAACAGAGAATGAGAAATTGATTGTCATAAATGGGTTGAATGATTTGAGTTGAAGGAGATTAATAGTGAGAGCAAGTGGGGTGTTGACATATACGATAGTGTGTGCTCTCATAATTTGAAACCAGCCAATATGAAGCGCTGTGATTGTCATGTGACCAGTATACCTGTGTATATATACACTGCGCAGGTACAATAAACTTCTTCCTATGTTAAACCTACATGACTGGCGTGGTTTGTCCTCCGTAAGGTAATGTCATGGTTTAGGCTTGCACTGGGTACAACGCCAGAATCGCTGTTACAATGTAGTCTATCAAACACATCTCTTATATATATAGATTAAGATGATGTAAATTTTTTATCGTCGTGATAATTTTTATTTTTTTTTGTACCATGCCATAAGTGTCATACTTGACTTGACGGAAACCGGACATAAATGTTCATAGTATTAGGTTATTTCTCTGAATAAGCTCAGGAAGTGGGTCCCGGTGTCCAGTCTTTCGTCCGTACATAAGTACGTCCTTTAACATTTAACTAAAACCATCTTCTCACAAACTACCAACCGATGTCGACCAAATGTGGTACAATGCATCAGGACAGTAAGGTCTCAAGGGTTGTGCTCCCCACCGGGATGCACCCCTCTAATAAAGGGAGTAAAAGAGGTTTTGCCCCAAATATTAGTATTTAATTTCAAAAATATTCTTCTCAGAAACTGCCAGACAGATCCAGCCAACTCGCCATGAAGCATCAGGACAATGCCCTAACCTTAACCGGGCTCCTCGTAGCCGTATCTCCCCTGGAAAGGGGACTACGGGCCCCCTTTCCTGAATCCTCATTTTCACTAAAACGTCTATTTCTCCAAAACTACCTGAGTGATACAGACCAAATTTGGTACATTGCATCAGGACAGTGAGTTTCATGAGGTTGTGCTCCTCATCACGGATCCGCCCATTTATAGGGTGCCAAAGGGGGGGGGGTTCCCAAAATATTGGTATTTCATTCAAAATCTCCTCTCAGAAATAGTGTAGTAGATAGTAAAAAAAATCGTGCAAATTATGATACAAGCATCAATTTGTCATTTCTGTTCTGCAGGGCTTTCTGATCAAATCTGCCCGATTGGCCATTTGAAATCCAAATTTTGAAAAATTTGAAAAAAAAAAAAAACTTCAAAAAAATTTGAAGTCACAGCTGCTGAAATTCTTGAAGCGCAAGTGAACATCCTAGACAGAGAACCAAGGGGAGATGCAGTCATCATGTGATGGCTCAGCACTTACAATGCCTACCCCACGCACTTCAAAGAATTTTATGACATAGCTAAAGAAGACATCATCCCAAAGGTGGAATCCTATGGTGCCAGGTACGAGAGGGTGGACGGAGTGTTTGTTGTGTACAAGAAGTCAAGTCTGAAGTCCGAGGCAAGGTCGAAAAGGGGGCAAGGAATCACAAGAGAGTGACAGGAACCAGTAAAACCCCCAGTACTGGAGAAGCTTATCGAGATGACAGCAACAAGACTGAGCTCTTTCACTTCCTTGCGGAAAATAGTGTGAAGCACAGTCATTGTCACAAAAGGAGAAGATGCCATTAGCAACACAAGGAAGTCACTGGATGCTGTGTTTCCATGTTGTCATGAAGAAGCTGACACTCGAATATTTGTACACGCCAGGAATGCAACGACGGATGGTAGCAGTCCATTATCATTAAGGCTATGACACGGATGTACTAGTCATAGCAATATCTGTACTGCATCCTACAGGAACTAGGTCTTGAGAACATGTGGATTGCCTTGGCCAAAGAGCCAAGGTGCAATGGATTCCAGTCCTGAGGTAGTTTCTGCAATATGGCCTGAGAAAGCTAGAGGGATCCCATACTTCCATGCGTTCACTGGATGTGACGTGTCGTTTGCCTTCCACGGTAAAGGGAAGAAAACTGCATGGCGACTTGGAACGTCTTTCATGATGTTTCTGAAACATTCACCAATCTCAGCCAGCATCCAACATTGATTGTGATCTGCCTTTTTTGAAGTTTTTTATTTTTTTCCAAATTTTTCAAAATTTGGATTTTCAAATGGCCAATCAGGCAGATTTGATTAGAATCCCTGGAGAACAAATGTGCCAAATTTGATACTTGTCTCATCATTGCGATCCTCTCAAAAATTGCTGTTATCTGCCCACTAAAACCGACACCAAGTTCAGAACAAACTGGCCATGCAGCATCGTGACCATGCCCTAACCTCAAGTTGTGCTCCCCATGGCCGCCTTTCCCAGAAAGGGTGCAACGGTTTCCCTCCCCTAATCCCTCTATTAACTAAAACATATTGTTACGAATATGGAATTCACTTGCACACAACATACAGGTTCCCTTATCAGCTATGTCGATAATGGATGTTCCCTAGATAGCTCACCTTCCATTGTTTAAATGTTCAGAGATCGATTAGATGCGCTGCGGATCGATTTTATAGTTAGGGAACGATAACAATGGAGACGTCCTCCCCCTCTTTCTGCGAAGAGGAAGAAGAAACCTGCGGTGACGTCAACAACTCCCTCTCACCCGTGGTTGAGCGGGAGGGATGGATCACGAGGGCATGAGTCACGCCGGGTGCGGGGGAGGGGGTGCAAAGGATAAAGAGGACATCTTTTCTTTGTTCAAAAAAAGATCGTGAAAGAGTTGGTGGAGTCCCTGTAAAAGAGTCCCGTGGAGTCCCGTGGTAGGGCTGAGTTCGTGGGCTGAGTTCGTGGGAGTCCATGGCAGAGTCGTGTGCTGAGTCCCATGGGAGGAGTAAGCTTTTTGCTTCGGCAGTTGGGGGAGTCGGGAGGAAGCCAGAAGCCAAGGAGCTGCGTGGAAGTCGGGCGTCGCGAAGGAGACGCCGAGCTGGAGGCGCAGCCTTGCTGCTGTGTCGCGCAAACCGCGTTCGTGTGAGAGAGCCGAGAGAGAGCTCGCCTGCCACACGGAGGGCCCGAGCTCGACCGCGGCTACGCTAGCTGCCGTGGGAAGGAGCATCGCGGTCGCCCCAAGCGCGTTCGTGTGGAGAGAGCCGGAGAGAGCTCGCCTGCCATATCGGAAGGCCCGAGCTCGACCACGGCTACGCTAGCTGCCGGTGGGAAGGACGAATCGCGGGTCCGCCCAGCGGCGTTCGTGTGAGAGAGCCGGAGAGAGCTCGCCTGCCACACGGAAGGCCCGAGCTCGACCGCGGCTACGCTAGCTGTTGTGGGACGGGACATCGCAGGTCGCCCAAGCCAGACACCACGAGGGTGCAGGTAACCTGCAACGGTCTCGTGGGACTCGTTCGGTCTGCCAAGTCCCACGCCAATAAAGACCCAAGAGGTCCAGTCTGACCCCATTGCCTTTGATGGGGTCTTTTCCTGCTTTTCTTTCGAATGAAGTTGTGCGCCCGAGTCCGTAAGTAAACTGTGTAAGTGACTGTACATTAATAATTGCTTATAGACGGTTGTAGTTCTTTTGTCGTGCTTTTGTTGCTTGTTTAATGCATACGTGTTTCATTATAATAAATGTCCTTGTGTAAATGTAAACCTGCTCGTTTCGTCCATTCCTCATTGACTGAACATTTCGTGTGTTGGGAGTTAGAAAGCCGTTGGTTTGCCGTAATAGGGGACATTTGGACGACGGTTCTCTGGCGATTACGCCGCTCGGACATCGCGCACGGACAAGCTCGCCTCGGCGGTTTGTTCCGTGCGAGATCCGTCGAGGGTGGAATACCCCGTTAGTTGGATCACGTGGGTATTTAGGTACATTGAAGATTGGCAATCGACCCTACCCCACGTGATCTGCCGATTGGCGTATTTCGGTTCTTGTACAGAGACCCGTCGCTCGGAGTTAATACGGGCGCCGATCTATATTCCGGGCGATCGGTCGGGCCGACTCGACTTGCGGCGCCTTCAGAGCGGTCGGTTGGCGGCCGACATCCCGGCCAGTAACAATATTTTCCTCACAAATTACGTGACCGATATGGACCAAATTTGGTCCGATACATCAGAATAGTAACGTCTCAAGGATGAGATGATATCGTCTCATCACCCTATAGTGCAAAATATGGTAAAAAATGCCGGCCATTTTGTTTTTTTGGAATTTGAGGGTCAAAACCCCAAAATTCAGCCTGGCAAACAATTTTTTTGGAATTCAGCACCCTCGAATCACCCTGAAAAACGTCTCAAGGAATAGTAACGTCAGAATAGTAACCCCCAACCGGATGCGCCAACTACAAGAGGATAAAAAGGAGGGTTCGCCTCAAATTCAAGTAATTTATTTTTAAATCTTCTCAGAAACCGATGGGCAGATGCAGACCTAAATAACTTCATGAAACATAAGGACTATGCCATGAACTTAAGTTGTGCTTCCCATGACCGCAGCACTTCAGGAAGGGGGGCCATGGCCCCTTCCCCCTAATCCCTCATTTTCACCTGCATGTTGGGGAAATAACCGTCATTCCCTCACGGGGCTATTTATTATTCTTATTAATAGTAGTAGTAGTAGTAGTAGTAGTAGTAGTAGTAGTAGTAGTAGTAGTAGTATATATATTTCAGAGGAACAAAATATTTCCAGATGTATCTCATATAGAAC
>CM068957.1:116352184-116372184 GCA_035128595.1 Eptatretus atami
TTCAACTTCATCACCACAATTGCCTTAACCACTCCCACCACTTCAACAACTTTACTGCAAACGCCCCTGCACTATAACTTCCGCAACTGCCATCAGCTCCCTGGATGCTCATGACAGTCATAGGGGATGCCGAGAACGGGGAACATCGCGGGTGCCTGGGAGCCAGAACATTTTGGTATGTAGCTCGAAGTGCGAATGTGCGCTGGCATTCATTCAGCGACGACTGGGTAGCTCTGACGCGATGCGAACTAACAGCATTCACATGGAGTCCAGTGCACGTTCATAGCCGGAAAGCACTCTCAAAAACCCACGCCCCATAGAAATCAAGGAGCTCCATTGCATGGCTGAGTCTGGGAGCGACTGACGCCATTTTCGGCTCTGGAGTCTGGGGCGGGGCTACTTCTCGGGATGGCATCTACGCATCATTGGGGACATGTGGAAATGCCTACAGGGTCTCCTGATCCGAATTCTGGCTCCTCCTTCACCCCAGGCTCTATAAAAAGAGAGTGAATCGGGATCTTTTCGTCTTTTGGGTCCAGAGTCTCTTTCCGAGCTGGGTGTCATCATCGTCGTCTTCTGGTGTTGCCCAACGAGAGCCGAGCTGAGAGGGCACCACGAGAATGAGCCAGGCGAGCAACGCTGAGTCACTGCCGAGGAGTTGCCGAGTCATCACCGAGTCATCGGCGCTCGGCTCCCACGACGTTCGGCAGTCATCACCATTAAACACATTTGCAGACTCTTTGACATGCTCCGTTAAGCTATCTCTCACGCATCTTTTTCTCCCATCTGTTGTCTCGTCCACTGTGGATGCATCACTGAAAGAGCATACCAATTCACACCTCTTCACACTTCTTGTTCTGCATAATTAAATGATGAGAAATTTAATAATCTTCTCACCACCACATTATTAAAAACACCTCACCGCCACGTAATTCAAAACACTTCATGGCCACGTAATGTAAAACACACCACCTCCATGTTATTGAAAACAACTCACGGCCACGTAATTAAAAAAAACAAACCACCACATAACTGTCATGTTATTGAAAACACCTCACCGCCACGTAAACACCATGTTATGAAGAACACCTCACCTCTACTTGATTCAAAACAACTCCCGCTGTGCAATTCAAAACACTTCACCGCATGTCACAAAAGAGGCTTGTTTTAACTGAAGATAAGTACGTGAGTAGCCGTGTTGTCATGATTTACAACAAGCAGAATTCAACCATTTATTTTGCAAATTTATTTGTAATATTCGTGATAATACATTTTTATAAGCAATTTAAGTTGAAGACTTAAGTTAAAAAAATATTACTTTTGTTTTTCAAAAAAAAATTCAAAAAGGGAATTTTAAAAATACCCTTCGGACTTGCACACAAGAGATGTAGGTGCACTCTGGAAGTTTGGTACAATTTCACAAAAGGGCTTGAGGGAGTAGTTCAGTGACAATTCAGGACAACACAGACAGTATGTATTATCTATACTATATTCTATATCTATATCTATATATATATATGGGCCGCAAAAGTAGGTATACAGTAAGGATTATACCAGTATTACCGTATTATAATAGTGTGCAAGGATTCATTTAATACTAGAATTCATTAAAATCATTATTCCCATTTTTAATTATTATATGTTATTATTGGTATGTTATTATTGATATGCTTGTATAATCAATAAAATACCTTTTGTGCGCAGTTTTGTTTTTCATTACTGTATACCTACTTTTGCAGGCCCCTGTATATATATATATATATATATATATATATATATAATATATAATATAATATATATATATATATTATATATATAATATATATGTATATATGTATATATATATATATATGTATTTTTATGTATGTACATATATGTATATTATATGTACTATATATATGTACATATATATATATATTATGTATATTATATATATGCATATATATGTATATGTTATAGTATAATATATGATATATATATATGTATTATATATATGTATTATTATATATATGTATATATATGTATATATAATATATATGTATATGTATGTCTCGTTAAAAAAATATTATATATATATACCCACTATATATTATTATATATATATATTATTATATATATATATATAATATAATATATATATAATATATATATATATATATATATATATAGAGTGTGTCAAAAAGTATCCAACCTTACTTTTTCGTGCGTAAACAAATGAAGCTAGGGAGGCTGGTTTGGTGCACGTATGTAGGCATCCTAATTGTATGCGTGAATATTTCCCGCCTGCAGAAGCTGTCAGTCGCCGACAGACCGCCGATGAGTGAGGAAGTGTAAGTGAGCGCCGTCGATTTTCGTTTTTGACAAAATGACGGATCATGTGGTCTCATCGCCAGTGATCACTGTGTTGAAGAAGTTGGATCCTGTTCACAGTCTCCAGCATGTCCTGTGCGATCTCCAAACGGAGTTGCTTCTGCTCGATCTTAGCAGCTATGGCACGAACTTCGCTGAGAATCTCCTTAAGCCCAAATCCTCAGTCACCATGGAATGAACGGATCCAATGCTGACGCCGCCTCGTCTGCAAGTTCTCTGATCGTGAATCGACGATCCTGCATCAGCAGGTCCTCACTTGGTCAATGACGATTCATTTCGGAATGTTGAGGGCCTACCAGAACGTGCTTACTTTCCACTGATGTGCGACCATCTTTGAAGCGGTTGTACCACTCTTTTATCTGTGTGGTGCCCATTCTCGTTCCCGAAGGCCTGTTGAATCTTGCGGATCGTTTCCACTTGGAATCGCCAAGCTTTACACAAAATTTGATGCAGTAGCGTTGTTCAAGTTTTTCCGTCATTTTGTCAAAAACGAAAATCCGACGGCGCTCACTTACACTTCCTCACCATCGGCGGTCTGTCGGCGACTGACAGCTTCTGCAGGCGGGAAAATATTCACGCATACGGATTAGGATCGCCTACATACGTGCACCAAACCACGCCTCCTAGCTTATTTGTTTACGCACGAAAAATTAAGGTTGGATACTTTTTGAACACACCTCGTATATATAATATATATATATATAATATATATAATATATATTTATAATATATGACGGGGTTTCGGCTAGTAAATTTAATATCGCTCGCAATTTGGGAACGGGGGGTTTTTGCTCCGCACCCTGTCCGAATCCCGTGAATTTCGTGAGCGGAGGGGCCGAATCGCACTCCTTATCACCAATTTGTTGTGGAGCCGAGTTTTGGCGACGAGCACGACCCTAGGTGGAGCAGTAGAGTCGGCTCCACCGAAACACCGGAATTTATAGGTCGTCACCCGGATAACTCCGGAGCTGACGGGTCCCTTTGACCCACGCACGAAAAAATTACGCACGAAAATTAAGGTTGGATACTTTTTGAACACACCTCGTGTATATATATATATATATATATATATATATATATATATATATATATAATATATTATATATATACATATAAGTAGGGTGGATATACTGATTCTGGCTCACTTTTCCCCATGTAAATGAATGGGGGATTTTCAGCGATTCACTTTTTTTTCCCTAAAAATTACACCCCCTTTTTATCCCAAGGTATATTTGTTGTCTCCCTTTTTAACCTAGGGAGCCTAGCTATTCAAATAACCAATGTATATTGTGTTTAGCTCACTCATTGAACCTATAAAACATTTGTTCATTCTCAAATTCCTTCAATAGTTTAATTTTCTTTGCACAATAATCCCCATCTAAAATATTTAAAAACAAAACATTTGAATCTTTATATTTTTTCAAGATACCCCTTTTGCATTATGAAATGATATACTTCTCTTAATGATCTCATCTGACCACTCCCTGAGTTTATATATTTTTTTGTATAAACCACACCATAAAAACAAGTTTTTTTTAAATGTTTCAGTTTGTGCTGTTAAAATGAGGAAGTGTTTTTTTTTCGACACGGTCGTGCTGTAAAATGAGGAAGGTGTTTTTTTTCGACACGGTCGTGCTGGTAAAATGAGGAAGTGTTTTTTTTCGACACGGTCGTGCTGGTAAAATGAGGAAGTGTTTTTTTTTCGACACGGTCGTGCTGGTAAAATGAGGAAGTGTTTTTTTTCGACATCGTCGTGCTGTAAAAAAACAGGAACTATTGTTGTGATCGAACCCTGTGTTATCTATACCAATTCAGAAACGGACAGGCTTTAAAACATAATTTAATTAAGTTAAGCTTCAAGAATTCAAGCAAGTAATTAAATCAAGTTTAATCAAGCATTTTAAGTATGTTTCGAAAATGATTCATACAGAGAATATTAATCGCCCAATTATTTTCCAAGCTGTCTCACCAGAAGCGTCATTTCCTGTGCCACACCTGATGTTCTGGAAATTCCTCATCGCTGCCTTATAAGTGATTCGCCAGACAAAGTTTCTGCCAGACAGGATTTTTCATTTTTACAACTGAGGCATCAACGATCGTTTCTCCAACGAACAAAACAGCTCAACACAAAGCTGGTAAGTTTGTAGATGTTTCTCTCTTGAACGATGAAGCAAGTGATTATATATTGAATCGTGATAATTCTGATATATATTTTTTTCCTGGCAGGTCCAGGCAGGAAGAAGAGCAGTTTATATATCACGACGAGGTGCATGGATTAATTCTCTTGTAGAGGTCGATCATCTGAGAAGAGAATTGAAAAAGACTTAATGACTCACACGACGTCTTATCAAGCCCTCTGATCTTTACCATCTTGTACCAATGGTAAAAAAAAACTGAGCAATGGACTTGCTCTCTTCCGATGAAGATACAGTTCACTACAAAGTTGGTACGTTTTTGTATGGGTTTAGTTCCTCTTTGAACGATGAAGCAAATGATTATAAATTATATCGTGATAATGCTAAATATTTTTTGTTTCCTAACAGGTCCTTGGATGACGTGGAATTTAATTTGACGATGAGGTGGATGAGATAAATGCCCTTATTGATGAAGTCAGTGATTTTAGAAGAGAATTGAAAAAAACATTTGTAATGACTGGTCCGAAGTCTTATCAAGTCACTGATCGTCGAGTGAATTAAACCAAGCGTGAGACGTGTGTGTGTGTTGTGTGTGTGTATGTGTGTGTGTGTGTGTGTGTGTGTGTGTGTGTGTGTGTGTGTTTTGTGTGTGTGGTGTGCGTGTAATGTGTGTTTGTATGTGTGTGTATGTGTGTGTGTGTATTATGTGTATGTATGTATGTGTGCGTGTGTGTGTGTGTGTGTGTGTGCGTTTTGTTTTGTGCGTGCGTGTGTGTATGTGTGTTTGTGTGTTGTGTATTATGTGTATGTGTGTGTCTGTGTGCGTGCGTGTGCGCGCACGCGTGTGTGTGCGTGCGTGTGTGTGTGCGTGTTGTGTGTGTGTGTGTGTGGTGTGTGCTGTGTTTGTGTGTGCGTGCGGTGTGTGTGTGTGTGCGTGTATGTGTGTGTATGTGTGTGTGTGGTATTATGTGTATTATGTATGTGTGCGTGTGTGTGTGTGTGTGCGTGTGTTTGTGTGTGCGTGCGTGTGTGTATGTGTGTTTGTGTGTGTTGTATATTATGTGTATGTGTGGTGTCTGTGCGTTGGCTAGCGACTGTGCGCGCACGCGTGTGTGTGCGTGCGTGTGTGTGTGCGTGTGTTTGTGTGTGCGTGCGTGTGTGTGTGTGCGTGTATGTGTGTTGTATGTGTGTTGTGTGTGTGTGTGTATTATGTGTATGTATGTATGTGTGCGTGTGTGTGTGTGTGTATGTGTGTGTGCGTGCGTGTGTGTGCGTGTGTTTTGTGTGCGTGCGTGTGTGTATGTGTGTTTGTGTGTGTGTGTATTATTGTATGTATGTGTGTGTCTGTGGCTGTGCGTGTGCGCGTGTGTGTTGTGTGTTGTGTTGTGTTGTGTGTGTGTGTGTGTGTGTGTGTGTCGCGCACGCGTGTGGTGCGTGCGTGTGTGTGTGCGTGTGATGTGTGTTATTATGTGTATGTGTGTGTGCGTGCGTGTGCGTGTGTTGTGCGTGTGCGTGTTGTGCGTGTCCTGTCCTGTCCCTGTCTGTTTGTCTCTCTGTATCTCTCCTGTCTGTCTTTGTATCTCTCTCTCTCTCTCTCTCTCTCTGTTTGTCTCTCTGTCTGTCTTTCACCTACCATCTCTCTATCTGTCTCTCCATCTATACCCTTGATCATTATTTTTTTTTTTTCAGCTCGATCCACAACATAAAGCTGTTGAACAATCTGATACAACACATGATTTTCTGGAGGTAAATGTTCTGAATATTATTTAGTTATTTGTTTATTATTCTTTTATTAATATCACTCTTCTTTGGAATGTCGCCTTATGTGGTTTGCATCATTAGTTTGACGCGGTTATGCCAGTACACCGGAATTCATTTTATTGGCCTCGGAAGGATGACAGGCTGAGTCGGCTCCTGTGTTGTAATTCAGTGGTCAACTGAGGCTTGAACTGAAACCAACACCAGGCTTATAATATTACCATGTAATTATCTTTTATAAAACCTTATATTATCCACTTTTTGTTTCAAAACAGAATATGGTGTCTGAGTTTCGAAATCACAAGACATCTGAAGAAGATTGCTGGGAAAGATTATACATTCTCCGCAAATGAATAATTTAAATTTTCAATATTGATGAATTATATTTGTTTGTTTACAATTACTTGATTTAATTATAAAAAAAGAATCAAGACATGAAGGGGGTAGGTGCGCTCCCCCAATGACCCATCACCTCCCTCATCCCACCCCTCCCCTCCCCGTGGTGTGTGGGGAAGGGTGGGTGGATGAGGGAGGTGGTGTCAAAGGTGGGGGCGCACAGGGGGGGGGAGGATGAGGGGGATGAGGGATGAGGGGGGGGGATGAGGGGAGGGGCTTGTGTGGCGGGGCTTGTGTTGGTGGGGCGTGTGTGGTGGGGCGTGTGTGGGCGGGGCTTGTGTTGGTGGGGCGTGGGTGGGGCGTGTGTGGGCGGGTCTTGTGTGGGCGGGGCTTGTGTGGGCGGGGCTGTGGTGGGCGGGGCTTGTGTGGATGAGGTTTGTGTGGAGAGATGGGTGGAGCTTGTGTGGATGAGTGAAGAATTTTTATTAAATAACATGTTGTTGTGTGGGGAACTAATTAACTTAATCACTAATTATGTGAATATGATGAATGTGGGTGGGCTTGTGTAGGGTTTGTGTGTATGGAGCTTGTGTGCGGTTTGTGTTTGTGGAGCTTGTGTGGGTGGGGTTTTGTGTGGAACTTGCGTGGAGTTTTGTGGGGGTGGGGTTTGTGTGGACTTGTGTGGGGTGGGGTTTATTGGGTGGAGCTGTGTGGGGTTTGTGGGTGGAGTCAAAAAAAATTCAAATTATTCTTTGTCTTTTGTAATTCTTGTGAATAAATGAACTAAAATCTCTTCCCCTTCCAAATCATATATCTTATTAAGTCCAAGGAACCGTATCTATTACAGAAACAATTTAAAAAGTTTCGTTAGTCCATCGTTTACGGAAAACCTTTTTCAAAATGAGATTTCCACCTGTATATTCTTACGATATCACCAACTTTGAACTTAGGTTTTCTGACATTAATCTCTTTTTCATATTTTAATTTTGTAATGTTTCTGATGGTTTCATATTTGTTGACGTATGAATCGTGTTATTATACTTATCCACAATATCCTGAATAAAGATAACCATTTGTTGTGAACCGAGTTGTGTGAATTTTTTATACAGTCTCTCTTTTAAGGTACGATTTAAATCGTTTCAACAACACCGCCTTCCTTCATTAAAGGTACTGTAAATGTAATACTGTTTTTTTAGAAAATTCATAAATGTCTTGTTATAAAACTCTCTACCCTCATCAGTCCACAATTTTTTAGGTTTTCTCTTACTTTTATTAAATATATCTGTTGAAAGGCTAACATAAGAGTATTAACTGTTTTGTTTTTTAAAGGGGCAACCATGCGTATCTACTCCTCAAATAATAAGTTAAAGCATACTTGTACCCCTTATCATTATGAGTTCAATCAAATCAGCAGACAGATATAATCAACTTCCTTGGAATAAACTTTCCTTCTCTGAAACTTGTGATAATTGGTTTTATGTAATTTCATCAGCTAATTGCTCTTCAGTCTTAATGACATCATATAGAGCCTATACGTTTTTTGAATTTCCAAGTCCAAGTTTTCAATTTAGCACTGATCATCCTTCTTCACGATGAAACCTATCAACTTTTTCTCTTCAAGTGGATTTTTGTATCAGAGACAATTATACAACATTTCTCTCTATCGGCTTCATGCTTTTTTCTAAAGTTGTGGTATTCCCAAATCAATATCGTGCCTCATGCACACTTCATCAACCCTATTGATAGGTTACTCCATGTTTAGGATTGTCTGCCTCATCTAATCTTTATCCAAGTTTGTGCCTGGACCACAGAAAGAATACCCTGGTAGATGTAATTCCCCCGTATTCCAGTCGTTGTAAATTTACTTCCTGATAAAACTTTTGTATATCTCCTCGAGTTGTGTTTGGATGATAATTGATTTTTTTTTGAACCACACACCGAACATATACCTTTTTGTATAACCCTGTTAATTTTTCTTTAATATATGAAATATTTTTAGTATTAGTTTCTTTTTTACATTTGAGACAATAACTCATTTATTTATGAGAAAAATTCCTACAGAGTTGCAAAAACCTTTTTAGTTTCCAACATGCACATTTGAATCTTAATTTTTAAAACATAAAGAATCCTTAGAAATGCCTTCACCTCTTCCTGCATTTATTTAAAGAAAAAAAAAAATGAAAAACTTGGAATTAACATCAATATCCTCTCCCTGAAAACGATGTCAATATCTTTGTCGAAAGTATTGCAAATAGACTTGTCAATTCTTTGTTTTCCTCCTCGGTGGTTGAGTTATTTCTTTAAACCCCTAATCTTTTTTAATCTCACTGGTTTCTCATATTTTGATATTTATTCATTCTCTCTTTCTCCCTCTCCTCCCTCTCTCTCTTCTCTCTTTCCTCCCTCTCTCTCTTCTCTCTCTTCTCCTTTCTCCCTCTCTCTCTTCTCTCTATTCTCCCTCTCCTCCTTCTCTTTCTTCTCTCTTTCCTCCTTCTCTCTCTTCTCCTTTTCCTCCTCTTCTCTTCTTCAACTCCTTCCTCGTCCCTTACTATCTTGAATCACTTACACCCATAGAATATCATACATATATCTCATCAGGATTTGTCTTTTATCTGTATCCAAAATAACTTTTTTACAACAGGAAACCAATAAAAATTCTTTTGAATTTCTAAAAGAGCCTACTTTTTCTTAACTTATAATTTTTCATTTATTTAACATTTTAGTTAATTCCAAAGTTGTCGGTTTATCAACATCAGCATAAAGCCAATCTTTTATTGAAAATGCATCATTCTTATGTTGTGTTAGAACATATTTATTAAAATACCGAATACCCCTTTTCTTGAAGGTATGCTTGGACACAGAAATGATAATTTTCTTGAAGCTTCTTGCCGTCATTTATGTATTAGAAATATATGTTAGATAATTATTATGACACAAACACCTCCCCATCTTCCCATAGTTAAATCATTTTGTATTTCCCTACTTATTACATATAATCCTTTTTTTTTCTTTTCATGATATAACAAGAGCAAAACCATTATTTATTTACCCTTATTAATTCTTTTATTTGTTGTTTACTAATCGGGACCCACAAAACTCATTCTCGATACCAAGTGGATAATATTCTTCCTTACGAGACTGATTTAATTGTTCCAGGTCTTCGAGGTTAATTTTAAATGACCAATTATAACCAAATCATCATATCATACCCCCATTGTTCTATTCTCATACATTGATACGCCCTTCTTATAAAATTTATTTAATTCGAACTGTGAATTCTGTATGACCTGGAGATAATATCAACACTTCTGTATCTTTGGAATACACGGCCGTTTATTTAAGATATATATTGTGATAAATCGCTTAATCTCACCAAGTCATTCGCGTCAGTCGGGCTTGGATAATTTTTTAATTTATAAGCATTTTTCATGTTAATATTTTTGGTTATATTATATTTATGTCGTTCAGTCTGTGGCCTTTGTGTAATAATTTGATAAATCAATATCCAGTTCTTGAGAATACACCAAAGATAGAACCATCTTTACCAACACATAAGTCATTATATTAGATAAAAATAATATCATAAATTTTATTTTTGTTGAGTTGAAATAACACATATAGACATAATTGACCACAACACTTAGAATTTAATTCTTGGACTTGAAATGTTTGATAAACACCATTCTGTAAGAATTTTATAACTTCAACAGGGTGTGGAAGACCAAAACTATCAAAATAATATTTGTCTTGACTATTAAAAAATACAAACCAAAGAACCTTCCCATTAATATCTTCTAATTCATAATAATATTCTTTGTATGTTTCGGCACATTTGTTAATTCATCTCTCATACAAATAACCACATTATGAATTTAATTTCTTACAAATTTTGACAAGTATAATTTGATGTTGTATTCTTTCAAATTCTTTAAACACTCATCAATGCTCATTTATTATTAGAAAGATATAATCCATTACCCCTTTAGTTAATTTTACAACTGCTTGTGCGATAGAAGAAAGCATATCTCCAACTAACAATCTCGCTTTTCAGGCAGACCTTCAAGTTTTTCAGCAAAATCTTACAATTACACCACTTCCACTAATTGTTTCTCCAACTCTTGTTATGTCTTTCCAATTCTTTTTGAGCCTGGAGTTGAGCCTTCCTTTCATTGGCATTCACCGCTGTTTGAAATACCACCCTCAATGCTCCAACGCACTTAAACCAGCAAATAAAGGAATTAGAAATGGGAGAAATCCCCACTCGTCTCTCTTATTGAATATTTTTTCAACATTGGTTTTGTCATTTTAATTTTAAGTGAGCCAGTATCATTCAAGATTTAACCTGTTCTCTTGTGAGCAAAACATCAATTCTTACTGCTCCTTTCTCTGAATTGTATTAACGTTAATCATACAAGGCTTTTTGATTTTGAACACAAGATGATAGTTTTATGAAGATTGATTTGATTAACATATACCCAGTTGGTACCTTTGCCACTCATTATTTAACAAAAAATTACGTGAGACTAATCATAACACCATTATCTGTATTAATCTGCAATTTCTGTTTCTTCCAAAAGCAAACAATATGTATCAACTTCTTCACACTCTCCTCTTTCAATGTATAGGAAGTACCACTCGATTAGACTTTATAGTTTCTTTTGAGCGCTCAGGTCAAACGCATAGATTGTATACAAACTTTTAAATGCTGTCATATTCCAAAATAGGTTCTTTTATTTCCATTTACTTTCACACAACCTTTTGGTAAGACTTGTATGCTTTCAGCAAATCATTTTTTTCCTCAATTAATTTCCAATCTATCTCGTGGATAAAATGTTCCATCTAGAGAACACGAAGTTGTTTACCTTAGATTATTCACTCAATGCATTATTCTTATCAGTCGCAGTATCACCATCTGGCTTTTTAAAAATGATCCACAATATCGTGGCTTTCCTTCCAGAACACCCAAATTCCACGTGTAAGTGGTTTGGTTGAGTTTAACGTGTTGACATCTTCGTTTGAGGTATGATAACCGAGTGGTTTCTTTGAGTTAAGTCTTCTATTCAACATCTCTTCTGTTTTAAGATTAGGAGTATATCACTAATATACCAACTCATTTCATCAATTACAAATTTATTCTGATCACCAAAAGCACTAGCAACACCAAAAAGTAATCTATTTTCATTATCATTCCTTTGTAGTTGAAATCTAATTTAAGACCATACAGAATTTATCATGATCACAAAAATCCAAATATACCTTTAAGAGGAACTGCCACAGTAAAACTATTACCTGCTTTTGTATCATCATTATACATTCCTTTCCTTTGATTATATCCAGGGTCTGGTTTGTTCCCGTTGACATATCAGGAATAAAACCTTCGACAGCCCCCTTTCCCATTCTATCACCGAATGAATATAGTGTAAATTTAATCATTTCAGATACAGCAGAGACATAATCAACCGCTTCAACTTCTTGTGTTCCAATGTACAAACGAACACTATCAAACATTTCCAGAAGAAATCATTTACGAGTGTAGCGTTTGTGTTATTCCCAGCCTTAGTGAATGTAAATTTACACAACAAGAAACTTTCGGATAGATTCAAATAGGTTTGTTGATTATTTATTTCAAAACTTTTTGTACCATTTGTATTCCAGTCTGTTCCAGTTATTGCATTTACCTTGAAGTAATCTTCTTTTTGTGGAGTTTGAGATAATAATATGTATCATCCAAATCATAGATACTATCAATTGCTTCCATACTTGTATTTATTTAGGAAAAAGATGTTAAAACTTTGAAACCCTGATCCAAGTATTCGAATTATTTTCTGTCGTTCTTGGGGAGACAACTGAGTTTTGCCTTTCTTAATTTCTTTTATTGCTTGTAATTTATGAGATTCCTTTTGGCATCTTTTATACTCTTTATAGCACCTGCTACATTTCCACAGCAGAAGCAGTTGAACCAATTAGGTCTTTATTTTAAGAATAGTTGAACCGATACCCATTAGAGTATCAATATTCCCATCTCCTCGAAATTGATGTCCGACACCCCTTGTCTCATAGGTTTATAGTATCCTCTACCAAGATACATACCTTCGCCCTTGTAGTATGGGGAAAGGAACATCCCATCCCCTGTAATTATTTATTATTCCCAACTCGTGTTTTCCTCACAATAACCATCGTATTATTTATTGGAAAACTTCACGTAGGTGAATCTGATGGATTAACTTCTCCATTAAAGAAATCATACGATTATCTTGGTCGGTTATCCTAAAATTTACTCTGTGTATGGTTTTTCCTGACACAGGAGATAAACCAATTTTTGGGTTCCATATTGAATTTATAACCAATTGGGGTTGAGTATGCGCTGAATGAAATATTGTATTTGTTTTTATTCCATCATTATAAGCACCATCAATCAAATCACATGAATTAATACCGATTTATTCCTGAGGATATTTGAATGACATTATCACTGTAAAACGTCCATTAGTTTCAATCTTTTTGAGGAGAAACCCAATAACTCTCTAATGAATTATCAATTGTGAAATCAACTTGTAGTTATTTTTAAGTTTAATCGTTGATTTTGAAGTATGTTTTTGAATGTCTATGACAATATTTTTGGTTCATCACCCTGTTCTTTCATAAGACGAGCAATTTCGGAAGATATGAGAAATCTCATATGCTCCGGGTGAGACTGTTATCGTTTTGTATCCACTTCCGGATTATAACTAAACTTGTCATTTTTATCAGTTATTATTAAATAGGTATTATAAGTTTCCATGGACAATAAAGATGCCTCATATTCTTTGTTGTGTCAAGTTGTAGTGGGTATGGGAATGAAGATGTGTGGTCGCTTGTTGTGAAATGAAAACTAAGGATTGTGCTTCTCATCTTATTTAATATGAGATAAAATGTCTTTATATTGATGTTTATTAATTATTTCATGTTCATCAACTGGTCTAAAATGGCTGATGCTTCATTAAACAATTGTTATTCCAGCCTCTTACTGCCTAACAACAATAACAGTCTATTAACTAATTGTGATGGGTCATTTGGAGAAAAACTAACACCTGAACCAAGGATACTTAAGCCTGAATAATGTGTTTCTCCTTCTCATTCTTCCTACTTTTACCAGAAAGAATAACCCTATAATCAACAGAGTTCAGCAGATCAATATATACTTTATCATCATTATTTCTCATATCCAATGGTTTCAATATACTTTGATTCATCCCTCACAGTTTGAACCTTGTCTTCCATCTTTTGTGAGAAGAAACATTAATCTCGGAGTTAGTTTGACAGGGGGTCGAGCAGAACTCAAGAACCTTAATTCATCATTAAATATCAATACCTTTCTTGAACAAGATGAAATATTGCTGATTGTTCTGTTGGAATGAGCCCTGCTTTGGTTTTTGAATCCGCTGAATATTCATTGTTTTGAAGAGCATTCACAATATAATCAGGGGGTCGATTCATCTCTTCCATTTGTTGAAATAATCCTTATCATCATATTCTAATTCTCCTATATGCTCTAATTCTTCCTCCTGCATTTGACTGAATCTTTTAACATTTGGAGCTTTCTAGGAGTAATTTTATTGTGGGAACTGTGGAAACACTATAATTTCTTGGGAAGTTTTTAAAAGTGGTTTAAAAAATTTCTCTTGTTTTCTTTCAAATGCTTCTTCACCCGTTAGTTTTTGCCTGCGTTCTTCTTTATGTCTTCCTGTGTTTTTACAACTTTTGAAACCAACTCTTGATGTTCCCTAAATCTTCTTGCTCTTTCTTTCGCATCCATTTATTTATTGAAAAATATCATTTAATATCTCATCTTGTTTCACAACAATATTTTATATTTTCAGTCGTGTGTTTCATGTAATCCCCAAATTCCTTTTTACTACATAATGTAGAACAATTGTCTCTCCAAAAATTGTTAATATCTATTGAATTTAACTTGAATAAAATAAAGTATTAGCATTGTTTCTGATGGAACGACGAGGAAGTTGAAAGTACGATTGCTAAGATAAATAACAATTACAAGAAGAATGTCTCCCTCTTGTGTAGTAGCTGTCCATTACCGTTTGGTTTCTCTCATTAACACAATCATCAAAGATAACGAGGTTCTTTTTGGATTTATCCAAATCTTGGGGAGATGGTATACATCCGTATTATCACTAAGAATACAAGTTATCGGTTTTTGATTTCTTTTACATCTCTGTGTATCACAAAATAGTTGTATTATATCTTCAATGTTATAATCATTTAGGTTTTTTTGAAGTTTAAATAAACCGATTATATCTTCTTTTTGAAGTCCAGCATTAAAACCTTGTGAGAGTAGTTGATATTCTGGTTTGAAAACTCGACTTTGTGAAAAATTATTAAATTATCATAATCTAAAAAGTTTGGAGTGAGGAGCTCTTTAAAAGTAAGCAGGTTTTTCCACATCCACTTGAACCAACTATGAGGCATCTTAATGAATTTGGGAGATTTTTATGATTGTAAATTTTATCTTATTTTCCCAAATGGGTAAAAATCATTCATTTATATATTTGGAAAACAGGTTATTTAATTTATCATTGGCTTTTTAGAAACTCTGTATTTTATCCTAAGTTCAGGTTTAATTTCAAGATAATCCATTATTTTATTTATGCAATATCTTGTGTTGATATTTCCTGAAAATCACATCCATGAATAATATATAACAACAATCCTTTGAACATTTCTATAATACGTTCAGTTTCTTCCCTTGTAAGGAAAGGTGTGTTATCACCCTCATACTTTACATTCATTTCTCTAATCAATCTTGTAAAGTAATTCATTTTTGGTGTAAATCTAAAAGAATTATTTTCCTTTTTATTTTTTATTATCATTAATTAGAAGATGATCACAGAATATACATTGTTTATAGGCTTTTGACTCTGTGTTTAATCCCCGTCTTTCACACGCAGGACAATTCTAAATTTGTCATATGGAGAATCAGGGAATTCAAGAGGCTCAAAATCGAGTAAACTATTCATATTTATAAAGTAAAACTTTACTTAAACTGAAATTCATCTTCGATATCATCTTCGATACTTTCAGAATCATCTATACTTTCATAACTATCGTTTGAACACAAACTCTCGGTACATAACCATCGTTTGAATGCAAACTCTCGGTATCATAATCACTCTCATAATCTTCAAAATCTTCAGTTGAATATTTACTCATATTTAATTAGTAGAAAAAACATTACCATCGATATCTATATACTTTTTTTCATTAACAGATTCAACTGCTACATTTTTTATATTAAAGGTAATTTTAAAATGATCCTTAACTACAATTGAACGAAATGTCATTTCACCTGATATGTTAACATCCTTTATTTCATCAGGATTTATATCTTTGAGGTTGTTGAAAAAAATACAAATTTCTCCTTCATATTACAGATGGTCTTATCTTTTCTTTCTAAAGCTTCATCCAGAGGGTTTTATTTTTGATACTTTTTCTTGTTTCATTGCTTTTTCTAGTTTTGAATTTATTGCCAGAAGGAGAGGGAGAACTTTTGTTAGAGCTACTTTAATTGATGTTCTTCCAGGTATACTAAAAGCCCTTCCACTGAAGTAAATTGAAGAACTCATATCATTCGCCATATTGTTTTATCCAATAGTTGTTATATTTATCTTTGTTCAATTTTACATCCTTGACTATTTCTCAGTATCTTTAACAAATGAAGAGATTGATTGAAACTTGTCTTTTGTGTCTTGAAACATTGTATTTATTAAGTGAAAAAGTTGGAGGATAAAATGGTTTAAGCACAGATTCACCTGTAAAATGAACGAAATTTTCATCAAGAAAATTTTAGTTTAAGCACAGATTCACCTGTAAAATAAACGAAATTTTCATCAAGAAAATTTTAGTTTAAGCAGAGATTCACCTGTAAAATCAACGAAATTTTCATCAAGAAAATTTTAGTTTAAGCACAGATTCACCTGTAAAATAAACGAAATTTTCATCAAGAAAATTTTAGTTTAAGAGAATTCACCTGTAAAATCAACGAAATTTCATCAAGGAAATTTTAGTTTAAGCACAGATTCACCTGTAAAATAAACGAAATTTTCATCAAGAAAATTTTAGTTTAAGCAGAGTTCACCTTAAATCAACGAAATTTTCATCAAGAAAATTTAGTTTAAGCAGAGATTCACCTGTAAAATCAACGAAATTTTCATCAAGAAAATTTTAGTTTAAGCACAGATTCACCTGTAAAATAAACGAAATTTTCATCAAGAAAATTTTAGTTTAAGCAGAGATTCACCTGTAAAATCAACGAAATTTCATCAAGAAAATTTTAGTTTAAGCACAGATTCACCTGTAAAATAAACGAAAATTTTCATCAAGAAAATTTTAGTTTCAGCAAAGTTTTATTATATAAATATGGTGAATACAACGTACTGCGATGTTTGTAATCACGAATATAAACATTATAGAAAACACCTCCGAACCAACAAACACACATTTAATCTATTTCATAAAATATCCTCTTGAGTTGGAAAGAAAACATTGTGATATCTGCTCAAAGGATGTTTTGAAGAGTAGTTATAATGAACATCTTCAATCACAAAAACACAGAAAAATGAGTTTAAAGTAAAGGGAGACTATCATATTGAAAACACTGATGGGCATTTAAAGGGCATATAAAAATAAGGATTTACAATTTGGAGAACCCGTCCATCATCAATAGCTGAATCAATTGAAATAGTGAAACCTGATGTTGAAAAAGTTATTAAAAAGACATTAAAAGAAATGAAAACTTTAAAGTTTTATATGGGAGTGAAAATGAATATGAAAAGACAAGATGAAGAACAAACTCCTTATATGAGAACAGATCTTCATTTTATAACATCATTTCAAGATTTTTTGAATAGTGGGGTTTATGAAGAACTATCAAGACAAGAGGAGGATGTTGATAATACAGTGGTAGGAAGTGGATTCAATATTAAAAAATCATCTTTTTAGATATACACATTCTAAAATCAAACCCTCTTAAAGCTTCTTCTTATATTGAATTACCAAAAGAAATAAAACTAAAGAAGGCAGTTGTTAATTAAGAACAATGATAATAAATGTTTTCTCTGGTCTGTTCTTGCTCACTTACATCCACCAAAATGTAATTCAGAAAGAGTAAACAATATATGAAATATGAGAATACCTTGGACATTAAAGATTTTAAATTCCAATGCCACTAACAGATATTCCTAAATTTGAGAAAAAGAATAATCTTTCTATTAATGTATATGGATTAACGGATACAAACAAAGTTCAAATATTAAAAATTTCAAACAACTATAAAAATGAAGAAACACACATTGATCTTTTATATTTTAGTGTTGGAAAGAATTCACATTACACATACATCAATAATTTATCAAGATTAATCTCTTCTCAGGTATTCAGAACAGCAAACAAATATATCCTTGTAAGCGATGTCTTAATTCATTTCATACAAAAGAACGATTAGAACAACATTCAAAATATTGTAGTAATCATAAATCAGCTGTAATTACAATGCTCTAAACTGGTGAAAAGATTTCTTTTGAAGATTATAATAAATCTATCATGCACCCATTTGTAATATACGCTGATTTTGAGTGTATCCTTAAAAGATAAATACTGCTTCTCCTAATCCAAAAGAATCATATACAAATAAATATCAAAAACATATTCTTGTGGCTTCTGTTATTATATCAAATCATCTGTGGAGAAAACTATAATAAACTTGAACATTACGTGGAAAAAATGCTTCACAAGAGTTTGTAAAACGATTAGAAAAGGATTGTATAAGACTAACTAAATTAATGAAAGAAACAAATGAACCGATGAAATTAACCAAAGAGAAAAATTAGAATTTAGAAAGAACAATATCTGTCATATTTGTGAGGAGGAAATTGAGGAGTCTAAAGTTAGGGATCATTGTCATCTTACTGGTAAATATAGAGGTCCCGCTCATTCCTGTTGTAATCTTAATTATAAATTACCTTCTTTTATTCCAGTCTTTTCACACAGCGCCAACTATGATACACATCTATTTATAAATGAACTTTCAAAAACAACCAGGGAATATTTCTGCCAACAAACACAAATCAAAAGTATATTTCATTTGCAAAAATGATATTCACAAAACTATAACTCGTATTAGGTTTCTAGATTCTTACAAGTTTATGGGAACACCACTAGCCAACCTAGCATCAAATCTAAGCTCCACAGGCTCTTTTCCAAATCTTAATTCATTCTTTCAAAAGAGGAAATTCTAACTAAAGAGGAAATTCAGATTAAAGAGAGAATTCAAAGTAAAGAGGAAATTCTAATTAATGAGGAAATTAATGAAGAATTCTTACTGAAGATGAAATTCTAATTGTAAAGAAAATTCAAACAATGAATGAAATCTAACTAAAGAGGAAATTCTGATTATAGATGAAATTCTGGTTAAAGAGGGTATTCTAACTCGAGAGGAAATTCAAACAAGGAATGAAATTCAAAGTAAAGAGAAAATCTTACAGGAGGGAATTTATCCTTATGATTATATGAATTCATTTATGAGATTTAAGAAACACAACTTCCTTCAAAAGAAAGTTTCTATAATAACCTTATGAAGAAGAGATAAGTGATAAGGAATATAAACACGCAAAAGAAATTTGGAAAATATTTAAGATAAAGAACCTTGGAGAATATCATGATTTGTATCTAAAAACAGTTTTATTGTTAGCTGATGTGTTTGAAGCATTTAGATCACTCTGTCATAATAAAAATTGTTATGGATTAGATCCTGCCCACTATTTCACAGCTCCTGGTTTAGCTTGGAGTGCAATGTTGAAATGACAAAACAAGATATTGATTTAATCAGTGATGTAGATATGCTTTTGATGATTGAGAAGTCTAAGAGAGGTGGAATATCACAAGTATGTTCAAAAAGATATGCTAAAGCAAATAATAAATATCTTCAAATTAAAGAGTGAAAAAGATAGTAATTATTGATGTATTTTGATGCTAATAATTTGTATGGATGGGCAATGTCTCAATCTCTACCTTATGGTAAATTAGAGTGGGTGGAAGAAAAGGATTATGAAAAGGCTTTGATGAATATCGTTATTTCTTCTCAAGAGGAATTGAATGAGGAGGAAGAAGGTTATTATTTTGAAGTTGATTTGAAGTACCCAAGTAATCTTCATAATAGCATAAAGATCTTCCTTTTGCATGTGAGAAAGAAACCCAAAGAAAGAATGGTTAAGTGATTATCATAAAAGTTTTAATATTAAAGGAAATCAACAGAAAAGTTATTAACAACATTTTATGATAAAGAGGGATATGTTTTGCATCAAAGGAACTTGAGACAATATTTATCTGCTGGGTTGAGAGTAGCTAAAA
>CM068957.1:116377184-116381861 GCA_035128595.1 Eptatretus atami
TTGAAATAATAGAAGGGAAACTACTGTTCCGGACCTGTAGATCATTCATTGCCTGTGATAGTCATTGGAGTTAGGTGTTTGGTCAATGGGTTAAACCTGTTTCTCACCAAAGCACCACAGTGAGTCGAATTTTAAAATAATATTCAATGCTTCATATTACTTGCAATTTGAATGTCTTTGATTGTTACTCTGATGGCATGAAGACTGAAAGAAACCATTTTTTCTGCTGAATTCATTTTCCTTTCGCGCAGGAAACTCGCCCACTGTACATGCCCTTTCTACCGCTGAGGCCTATTAATCCAGGCATAGCACATGTTTGACAAGCTGGGTAGGCACCCATCCAGAAAGGACACCATGACAGCAGGAAGGCAGGGAAGCAGGGCACTGATAAATTGTCCCTGCATGTGGACTCCTCAAGAGTTATATACATATACTGTATGACCCAAAGAAACTGCCGCTAATTGGTTTTTCCAAATCCTCCGGTGAACAAAATAATGAGCTGGACTACCGTCTGGCAGGACTCCAAAATTTTTATAGCATTTTGAATTTTTGCTATACCCCCTGTTGGGTTCAATTTCTTTGCTTTACAAAGCATTTCATAGTGTATCTATTTTGTCCTTTTTATATATACATAATGTATGGAGGGAGGTTTGAACATCTGTCATATTCCAAAAATGTTCTCACTTGCGATCATGCTCCCGAGAGAAATAGTTTTTCAACCTCTTCAATCATTATTACACAATCATCTGATATAAATTACATCTGCGCAATTCCAAATGAAATCTGCCATGATATGAAAGAACTTCTAATGGCATTTGTATTTAACATGAATAATGCAGAATAACATCCAATAAAAGGTGGCAAGGACTTATGATGGTGTAAAGTGTCAACCAACTGCCGTGTAGTGTCTGCTTTGACACGTCTCATGTGAGGAACACTGAATCTCATTTGAATTCGTTGTGTGAATTGGAAGAAGAAACTGGGAGGAATGGCCATGAAATGCGCAACCGAGGGTGACGTGCAGCAAGCTTCTGCAATCAGTTGCTCGCGTGATTGAGTTTCAAGAGAAATGACAGGCAATGTAGCCATACAATCTGCCTTTGAATGGCTTATAAGTGCTTATAAAAAGATTAATGTGTGTTAAAACACCTACTCTTAACGTAAGCTCCCTAATCAAAATGCATTGTATCCATATAAATCGTTACTATGATGGATGTAAAATAGAGAGTACGAGCAGGGTTACCCGGCATTCCCCTTTGCTGTTCTAATCCTGTGGGCATTTTTGAAGAAATCCAAAAAAATTTCTATTTTTTTTTGTGGGGGTCGAAAACACTTACCCATACTTACTTAAGGAATGGGGTTGAGGTTCATTTAATGTCACCTATCACATAGCGACAAAGGCTTATGCACGATAGAGCGATAAAAAAAAATTCAACTTTTTTTCAAAAAATTATTTTTGCCCAAAACACTCCTGGCACTCTGAAAGTTTGACAAAGGTCCGTTCAGTCATCTCTGAGAAATATGGCAACACAGACAGACAGGCAAACATCTCTCTTACAGTATAGACGTGGAAAGAATGCCCTTGTAGTTATTGTAGTTATAAATACTGGAATGAATAGGGAAGCCAAAGTATTTTTGCCACACTTTACTCAATAATGAGATTATTTTAATGATGTTCCAAAGTATTTTTTTTAATGATGCCTACGAATATGATTTTACTAAATGATTAATTGTTGGTATGTCTTCAGTCGACAAATAAATTCCTAATTTGTTTTTGTTTAAAGTTGGTTTTAATCACTCGATATACCTTGTCATTCACTGGGAAACTATACCCGTGGCATTGCAATCGAACATATCTTTGTTGCTGAACTGAAACCTACTTAAGGGATACGAGTAAAGAAGCACATAATATTGCAGTTGGAGTAGAAAAACAATGCTCACCTTGCATATTAATAATTCTCATTAATGAATGCGTATTGGACAATTCCAAATTTAGTCCACTCATTGCCCAATCAATTTAGTCCACTCATTGTATAATAGCCCGCTGCTGGTGCAGTGCCCCTGTACATCTACTGTATGCAGGAATTTGTGCAATAATTTGTTCTTGTTGCCGGCACACAATCACATCCTCTTTGTAAAAGACACCGTGGAATCTTTAACGCGCATCAGCTAATGCTGAAGCACCCAGGTTGATGTCCATCCGAAGGATGGTGTGCTCATTGATACAAATGCCATACCTGGAGAACACCAGTCTGACAGTTTATAGTTGGGTTGAGAATTGAACGCACACTTGACTTGACAGTTCTAATACAACTGTGCTACCTATGCACTATCCAACAGAAACACCAACTGCGATAACAACAGCAACAACAATGATTTAACAATAGCATTGAGGTTCATGAGGGAGGAGTGAACAAGGTCTCATAATCCTGTGGCCTTTTTAGTCTTACGTCACTGTTCCCCTCCAAAAAAGGAATTTTAGATCTGAGTGCACATGCCCTCTGTTTATATCTGACAAAGACCACTCTGTAGCTGAAACGTTTGACTTTCTGAGCCTTTCTCTTATGTTGACAACATTGAGTTTGTTTTGCTTTTACGTTTTCTAAGCTATATTTATCTTTTGTAAATATCAATTCTCCCAACTACAAATGGTTCTTTGAGTATTGAATCGACCTGCTCTTATCTCTGAATCTTTTTATTTCCCCAAATTGGTTTGGATTGGGGTAAACGTTGAATTGGTAGTAACTGAAAATAAGGGGCAGTGTGTTTCTGCTCTCTGAATTACTATAGAAAAAGGAAAATGTGTGCCATGAAAAAGCTTGAGGGCAATTGATAAAGTGTGTAATCAGCAACGAGTATAAGCAGAAAGCTTTGACCCAATTTCCAGGGAAAAATCGAAATGCTATTATAAAAACAAGAATAAAGACTGCAAGTCAGAGTTAAAAAAAAAACTCTTTTTTTTTTAAATTTACTTTTTACATGTTATCGGTTAATAAGCATCAATGTAGAGGTACTGTGTTGCTGTGGCTCCCTGAAAAAATACTATTGGATAATACAAAGCTGGATTTGGTTGGTGATTTCGATTTCTGTGGATTCTGTCAACTAAAATTTGATAAGTGTATTTATATTGCTGTGGAAACCAGGTATGGCTGACATATCGAGCAGTTGCCCTTCCGGCCATCCTCAAAAGATTAACCACAATTCATTTCCCATGGGAGTGAACATCAAATTTTAGTTGATAACATCGATTGTTGTTTATTGTCTACCCAAGCAGACCGACACACACCTTCTCAGAGACGAGTAGTCTGTTGAGTTTGGTTTCACCTTGATTACCTGTCACACTCCTGCCTTCAATGATCAGTTTGTTGATTGTGACTTGACAGCTCATTCATCACCAAAATGGTATATGTTGTTGTAGGAATGTGATAGGGGGGTAACGGGTGTAATATAGCCGAGTTATGCCGTTTGTACATGTTTAGCGGAAGCATATGGTATCTGTGTGAAAATGATAGGTCACGTATCGAAGAGTGTATGAGGAGATGATAATCGTGGTGTCCCTCCCCTCAGTATACGTCTAAAGCCACACTTTTCTCTCCTCTCCTTCTTAATCCCTGAAATCATTCCCTTGTTATCTGTTTCTGTTTTCTTTATAAAGAACTATAACCAGCTACACAAGCCAAGCGGATCCCCTCCAACGACAAGATGGTGCACCTCACAGCCACGTGCTGAGATAAAGATCGCCACGCCTGCTGGCAGTGGTGGACATGTCACAGCACGGGGGTCTGTGGGGAGAACCAATGAGCTCACGGTCATGGGGTAAATTCGTGTGGAGGAGTGGAGCGCGAGTATGTGAAAAGCTCTGCGTGTAGCGCTCATGGTCCAGTTCGGGAGAAACTCAGTCCAATCAGAACGGGAGAAGATCGGCACATAGTGCTTGTAGAAGAGTACATGGAAAAGTTTGGCGGGGAGTTGAAGTGTGGCGGGACGATTGGTTGCAGCTCAGATGATTGCCCAAATAAGGTCAGAAGTCCCGGACACTAGTACAGCTGGGAAAAGTTATGAACCTGGGACATGGTCTGGCAAGCATGTCTGTTTCCCACAAAGAAAAGCTCACCGTCTTGCTTTCACTTTCCTTTACCTGGGACTGATCTAGACCTCGTGCAGGCATTGCGTGAGGAGAAGGTTTTATCCCTCTCTCTGGTCTTGTCCTTTCCCCCGGTCTTAACTATCTGATGTTGTTTTGTATGCAGCCTGCGGCTGCTGGTTGTATCATTTTCCTGGAAGCGTGGCTGTGCAGCTGATGCAGTGCCCATTAGCAATAAGCTGGTACTCATTTTGCTGACCTCCGAAGGATGACAGGTTGAGTCAACCCACCTGGTGTTATTTCAACGAATGGACAGGGGCTCTAAATCAAGACCCGAAGATCTTAAGCCAGCCACCTTATCCATTAAGCCAACATCAGGCTTTTTACCCTCACCAGAGGAGAGGGTATTGCATTTTGGTCCGTTTGTTTGTCTGTTTCTTTGTTTGTTTGTCTGTTTGTTTGTCCGCACAGAACTTTCATGTTTTTCTCTGCAACCGCTTGTCGGATTGAGACGAAATTTTCACCATTGGTGCGACTACTCATGAAGATTGTTGTAATGATAATTATGATGTCATAGGTCACGTGATGTGGCA
>CM068957.1:116394851-116426922 GCA_035128595.1 Eptatretus atami
GGGGGAAAGTTGATATGATTTGATGGAACAAATATTGTTGGGGCCGGGATCGGTGGCGAGGATGACCGCCAGATGGAGCAGTCGGGCCGTCTCCCACCGACACCGGAATTAAAAAGGTCGTCACCCCAGATAACTCCGGAGTCGACGGGTCACTTAAAGGAAAGTGGTCACCAATATTTTGACGGCGTGAGGTAGGGTCCACTTGTCTATTCCAATTTATCTAAGTACTCACGCCGTCTAGCTACCGGTGAAGCCACCCTCGGCCGACTCTGTCCGAACCGAGTCGCGTGTACTGACTCGTGTCGGCGTAACCGAGCGGGAGTTACAGAGCCGCGCCGGTCCAATAACAACTTACGGCACAGACAGCCTCACTATTTCTCAAGCCCGCACCGTGCTGGGTCAATGGGAGAAATGACAGGCAACGAACTGGAACATTTAACAGATATTTATTTACATAGGGAGGGAGACACAGAGCAGACTTAATCACGAATATAATGCAATGTACAATGGGCGAAAAAGCACTTACAATTCTACTTACAGGACGGCGACACACACACACACACACACACAACACACACACACACACAACACACCACCCAAAAGAAATGGACCCCATCGGGTCTTTATTTTAGGATAGGTCAGCTGGGGGGGGGGTAAGAGTTCGGTCGGGCACCTTTCCGCCTCGTGCGGTCTGGTCGAGACGAGCTGGTTCGGGGGGGGGGGCTCGAACCCACACCTTCGTCGCCGCACCAAGCACCAGGAACCGGGAATGACGCAATGGACGCCAGCCAGCACGAGAACGACGAGATGAGACGAGCACTTGTGGGCAAGACGAGAACGAACAAGGCGACGAGCTTCTCTTTTTTGGCGATATCGCAGAATCCTGGATTGGTCGCCACTACTATTATTCATTCCTCATGTAAGGTAGGAGGGGTCCATCTGAGGTAATCTTTGCCCTGATTGGACAGGGTCGTGTCGGGGGTGTGGCGGGGCATCTCGGTGGCCCGCCCCTCGAAGAGGCTCTGGAGTAGTTCCTGGCATTCTGGCTTCCCATTGCCTGGAGGAAACACTCCATGCCCTTCTTCGGAGCGGAGCCTTGATCCGAGGCGATGGAGGCTCCGCCCACGCCTTCAGCCAAAAACACGTGGGCAAATGGAGTCGATGGTGCGGAGAGGTGGAGGATTGATGTATATAACTAACTAGAAAATAACTCGCAGCGCACACATGAAATTAACCCATTAGGCAGAAGGACGGGACCCTAACTATAAACACATACTTATCGAAATAACTGAACTTAGGGACTGCTGTCTGTTGTGTGCAAAAGGCTTCCAAATCCGTAACAATATATCCTCATGCAGGAGGTTTTTAAAATTTTACCTTCACCACCGAAGGTGGACTGAGGTTTGTTTTCACCCGTCTGTCTGTTTTTTTGTTTTTCTGTCTGTGAACATATCTCAACAAGATACGGACGGATTCGGACGAAATTTGGTGGAACAGTTGAGTGTGTGACAAGGACGAATTTATTCGATTTTGGTGAAGATCCGAATCCGGATCCGGATAGGATGATTTTTAAATTTTTTTTAAAGTGCTTCTTCACCATTGAGAGATGGACCAAAATGATAGAAAGCATGATATCTCAAAAAGTTGTGGACGTATCATGACAAAACTTGGTGGATGAGTTGGTTAGTTGACAAGAACAAACCAATCAACGGGATACAAATGTTAACTGGTCAGCCTGGCAGAGGTATGCAGTCTACCAATTGCCGTTCTAGTTACCTCAGCCACTGAAGGTGGACAGAGGTTCTTCACTCATGTCTGTCTGTTTGTCTGTCGGTGAACAAGATATCTAAAAAGTTTTGTGGACGGATTCAAACGAAATTTTGTGGAGAGGTTGGGTGTGTAAACGAAATGATTATATTTTGGTAAAGATCCGATCCGAATTCAGATACTATAATGACCCTCGCCGAAGGAGAGGGTATTGCATTTGGGTTCGCTTGTTTGTTTTTGTCGGTTTGTTTTGGTTTGTTTGTCCGCACAGAACTTTCATATTTTTCTCCAAACAACTTGTCGATTGAGTTGAAATTTTCACCATATGTGCAACTACTTATGTGGAATTATAATGATAATTATGACATCATATGTCACGTGGTTTGGCAGCCATGTTGGAAAGACGGAAAACTTTGGACCTCTTATCACTGAAACCGCACCAAGGAAAAATTTAAACTTGGGACATGGAAAGTACTCCTCATGGAACAAATGTGATTTTTTTAATGATGTCATAAGAAAATTGCTGATGTCATCTGTCGCGTGATTCGGCAGCCTATTTCCTAAAAACAAAAAACAAAAAACACCTTCAAAAATCTTCTTCTCTGAAGTGGCCTGAACAGACCGAGGTTGAAACTTTACACATATCACTTGCCTGTCCATGAGGAACAAAGGTTCACACATATCACATCATAAGTCACATGGTTTGGTAGTCATATTGGATTTACCCTAAACCGATAAAAAAATCCTCTTCCCCAGAATGGCTGGACAGATCGAGGTGAAACTTCACAGAAATATTCCCCAAGTATTGGGAATACCAGAGTATTCACAAATAATTGAGAAGTCACATGGTTTGGCAGCCATATTGGATTGAGTGAAATCTAAAAAAAATTATCTCTTGAACCGCTTAATCAATCGCCATGAAACTTCACAGTTATGATATAGTAGTGATGGGAATATATGTTTTAAATTTAATCTGATCGAATGCATGGTCTGACAACCAGAATTATTAATTTTTTGATCTGCATTATTTTTGATTTTTATTATTTTATTATTATTATTATATTATTATTATTATCTATAATTCCAGTAATCTCTGTGTGTGTGTGTGTGTCTGTCTGTCTGCGACCGCCGTTTCTCGCGACCGCCGGTCCGATCTGATTGAAACTTGCCAGGAATATTGACAGGCGCCCGCAGATGTGCTTTTCGAGGTTTGATGTCAAATCGGACGAGCGGCTTCCCAAGTTACGGCCATTTACTGCTTTTTCAGTGTTGAAAAGGTGTATATATGGCAGCTGAAGGTGTCGTTCCACCTTCTCACCTTATCATGCCAATTTTTTCCCAAATTGTTAATAACCGGACGATCACCGGTCCGATCGGATTGAAACTTGCAGGAATATTGCCGGGGACCCGCTGATGTGCCTTTTCGAGTTTGATAATCAATCGGACGAGCGGTTCCCAAGTTACGGCCATTTATCTGTTGACCAATGACAAGACACGGTGCTATGACATCACGAATGACGTCAACAATTAATGTTTATTTATTTTAGTATTATTTTATTTTATTTGCACGATTGACGGTCCGATCTGATTGAAACTTGCCAGGAATATTGCTGGGGACCCGTGGATGTGCTTTTCGAGGTTTGATATTAATCGGACGAGCGGTTCCAAGTACGGCCATTTATCTGTCGAACCAATATCTTGCGAGAGAGATAAGAGGGGACGGGAGAGGGGGGGATGAGAGTGGGAGCGAGAGAGAGGGGCGAGAGAGGAGGGGGAGAGAGGAAGGGCGAGACAAAGGGGGAGAGAGGGGCAAGAGAGGGGGGGGTGAGAGAGGAGGGGCGAGAGAGGAGGGGGAGAGAGGGGGGCGAGACTAGGGGTGAGAGAGAGGCGAGAGAGGAGGGGGAGAGGAGGGGGGGCGAGACTAGGGAAGAGAGGGGGGCAAGAGAGGGGGAGAGAGAGGGGGAGAGGGGGGCGAGAGAGAGGGGCAATTCTTCAACACAATTCTTCTTCGTTTGATATGACGTCACAATTGACGCTGGGGACCTGAGTATGTTTCCCAAGTTATGGCCATTTATGATACGGTTGGTCCAATCTAATTGAAATAATGCCCCAATCCAGTCGTCGTTTACGCACCTACGGGCCCGCCCCTACGGCCCGTACTAGTTATTTGAATAAGGCTCACTGAGCTGTGCCCGGATGGGTTTGAGGGGAGAGGAGGAGCATCTGAAACCCGAATCCTATCAAGGTTCCTCCTGATGACTTAATCTTTGTTTTTTGCTTGTTCAGGTTCCTTCTGATTACTCCAATGTAGGACTGTACATATTTGGTATTCCATTTGATTTGAATTGAATTATTTTAATCCCATTCTAAATTCGATTGAATAAATATAATAAACGTCATGGGTCAGGTGTCCGATCAAAGCGGGGTTGCATCGAAGCGGGACGTCTTGGTACCGGTCATCACTGCCAGCAGTTATAAAGTGGCAGTCTTAATTATGTCTCTTATTAATTGCATAACACACCAGTACATAAAATACACCACACAAAATTACACAAACCACACAAAGCAAGTCCTGGCGAGGGTCGACAATCTCTGATTGCTCTTTTTCTTGTTTTTGAAGTGATTCTTCACCATTGAGAGATGGGACAAAACTATACTGTATATTGCACGATATATCCAAAGTTATGGATGAGTTATTGACAAAACTTGGTGTTAAAGTTGGTTCGGTGACGAGAACAAACTGATTCGATTTTGGTTAAGGTCTCCCCAGGCATTCCTTTCCAAGAGTAATTCTCTGCAGTCTAATGTAGTTGGGCCTGTTATCAACTATAGTATATGAGAGTACAACTGTCTTATACTGTAGTTTTAACTGTAGCATTTTGCTGGGCTGGATCCCACATTCAGCCGATGAGTGTGATACACAATGCAAACTGTTCAGCCTGATGGAGGTATGTTGCTCCACGACGATACCGTGCTAGTTTTAGAAGTTTTCATAATTTTATTATTTGAAAAGGATACCATATTTAATTGCAACTTCACTATGTCAAGTCTTCAAGAGGCAGCATTAAGTGGCTGTAAGTCATTGGGTTCTTGATTTGCCAGCTGCATTTCAAGGAATTTATTACCTGTGTAGAAATATTGAGATGTGAAAAACCAGAGAGTTGGTGTCAAAAGCCACCCAATACTCGCCTGTTTATACATTTATCGTTTTTAAAAGACTAGTCTAATAATATTTTTTATAAAGCATTGCAGTAAAGTCTGATCCAAATAAATTTAAAGCAATATATGTATTTGTATATTGTAATCAGAAAAAAATAGTGTGGTAAAAAAAACATTGGAAAGGAAATAACTTGCACCAAAACTTTAACATTTTCACGCTCACGCTGCGCTGACGCTCACGCCGGGGGTATCGCTATAGCTCTCTGTTCTTCGAACAGGCGAGCTAAAAACTAAAAACACGGTCCATCATCCTTCTGTGATCTGTCCATGAAGCCATCCATGAAGCCTCCGTATATTTCTCTTAATTACATACTGTTGAACATCAGTTGCTCCCTGACTACATTGAGTCTATTAATTATGTACTGTTGGAACATACCTTTTAAACTTTAAGATCCATTAGACTGCTGAGACCCAAGACCTTTGATGACCCTTTAAGAGCCTTCAGATGCAGTTAGACAATTACACCCGTTAGACCAATTACACCCCTCTATTACCCTTAGAAATCTTGAGACCCTATTGATCCCGAAGACCCTTAAGAACTTAAGACCCTTGAAGCCCCTAAGACCATTAAGACCCTTAATAATCTTAAAGACCCCAATGACTCTTAAAGACCCTTAAGACTCTGAAGACCCAAGACCCTTGAGACCCCTTTTACATTTACGACCCTTTCAAGACTTTTGACACTTTTTAGACCCCTTTACCATTTAGAATCCAAGAATATTTAGACCTTTACACCCCTTAAGTCCCATTAGACCCATTAGACCGTTTAGACCTTAATCCATTTAGACCTCTTACACCTTCAGACCACTTGGACCCTTGAACATTAGAGATTTAGATCACTGAGACATTTGTAAACCCTTTTTGACCCCATCGATCCTAACTACAATTGCAATGTACCCTTTAGATATTTAGACCATCTTGACTTTCAAGTGCACACCATGTAAACATCTCGAAGTCTTCTTGCAAAACAGACAATACTTTTTCAGCAAGTAATGCAAACTTGACCCACCCATGGAGTGGGTACTCTGCGAGTATATATATATATATATATATATATATATATATATATATATAAATATATATATATATATTATATATATAATTGGTGGGGTATGCTTACAACATTGTAAGCAATAACGAAACTTGCTTCCCTACTGTCTTGGGTCGCTCAGCTACATTTGTTTTTTTCATTATTTATTTTCACTTATTTATTTATTATTTGTTTTCATTTATTTATATTTTCATTTATGGAGCTTTCTGATAGTTCTGTGATGTTTTAACTGGTGTATCGGCTTCGATGTCCGTGAGTATGCAAAATTATCATGTTTTCCCATTGTCTCGGGTCACTCACCTGCATTTATTTTTTTCATTCATTTATTTTAATTTACTTATATTTTCATCGATGGATGCTTTCCAACGGTTATGTGATTTTCTCGATTTATCGGCTTCAATGTCCATCGGTACAAAAATTACCGTGCTTCCCATTGTCTCGGGTCGCTCACACTGAATTTTTCCCATTTTTTTTCATTTATTATTTATATTTTCATTTGTGGATGCTTTCTGACAGTTCTGTGATTTTTCGTGTTATATCGGCTTCGATGTCCATTGGCACGCAAAATTTCAGATTTCTGCATTACCCAGAAAGTATCGATCTTTAATATCAGTGAGTGAGTCAGTGGTTAGAACGAGCTTTATTAAATATATTAAATATATATATATATATATTATATATATATATATATATATACATATATGTATATACATTGTGTTAACAGAAATGATAGAAACCCTCAGTAAAATGGAAGGAAATCCAAACCTTAAGTCTTATCCATGGATATTTCTCATATTTCCGTGAGTCCAATTTTCGTTTAGGAACAGCTGTTGTTAACCATTTTGAAATTGCACTCTTTTGTCTGAAATGCTGAGAGTTATGTTTAAAATACAACTTAAATTACAGATTTTGTGCTCGTAATGGCAGGTTAAAAGTTCCCTGAGAGCCAAACTGTCACTGTAAACATACACAACACAGCACATGTGCAAAAGCCACATTTAGCATTCATACATCATTTCGAAAGCCACGAATCGCATTGAAGAATCCTCTTTTTATCCAAGAAGAAATTACAAGATTAGAGTTTCGGTAAGCCTTTTGAGCACAGGGTATTCACCAGCAATGAAACATTGAAAAGATCTCGGCAAAGGAACAGACATAACCTCCACTCTTGTCCATTTATAATTACAGCCTCCACTCTCCTGGACAAAATGAATGAGGTCCATCTGGATATTCCCCCCACAAGCACATTGGGAGGGAGGATTAAATGTAAATTTCAACGTAACATCTTTTCTATTAAAAACAAATAGTTTTGGTGCTTATTAAATTTGTTAATGTTGAATTTGGTGTAATGGCATATCTTCTTCTTCTTCTTCTTCTTCTTTACTACTACTACGACTACTGCTTGTACCTGACCCCAATTATTCCCACCTTTGGGATTGGCTGAAGAAAGCTTTTGGCTGAATTTTTCCATGTAACTGCTGGCCAGGCCCTGACGTTCGACAGGAATTTCAAATGTATTCAGGATGCTGGTGATAACTCGTCTACTCTTCAAGAGAGCCAAAATGGCATCTTTGACGTCTACCCACTAATGCTATCAGATGGAATACTCAGCTTAACCTGCATCCAAGGGACGGCTCACTTGTGAGACAACAGTACCCTTTCTACAATGCACCAGTCTAAGAGATTATAGTCAGTTGAGGATCAAACCCAGACGAAAGACAGCTCAAGGCAATCGTATTACCCTGCACCATCCTGTCTTACTCTAATGGCATAAGTAATGAAACTTATAAATACCAATCCCCTGTGTCAGCCTGGGATTAAGAACTTGTACATTTAAAAAGACACATCCTTGGGAACAAGCTCAGCTGTTAGTTCATCTTGCATACACATAGTAACGTAATCAGGTGGCTTGCAGCACCATAAGGAATTGAAATGGTCAGCTCTGTTCATTGCTCAGAGCACGTCTAAGCAGTGAAGTCCCTTGGAATGCAATACCATGCAATAGACCGAGGCATTATCTGAACGATATTACAAGGTTTTGTGATGTTCTCGATCATGTGTTTTTTTTGGCCGGTGCTATTCTCTAATTTGGCCGAGGCCAACCGAAACGAGGTTGCGAGAACATTTATTCCTGATACGTGCAACGCCCTGCAACCCTTGCCTCCAGAAAACAGACTGTTTGGAACTCCAGCCGTATTTTCCATCCATCATCACAAATATGTCAAGACATTCTTCCAAGGGTAATTGCTCCGATGTCGAAAGTTTTGTGTCAATCACTCAAGATGTTACAGAGAAAGCGAATTTAAAAGTGAACTAGAAGGGCACTCGGTAGAGTGCATACCTCTGCCAAACTGATGAGTTTACATTTTGTATCCCACTGATAGGCTGGATTTGGTTTCGGACCTGAACTAAAATTTAATCAGTTTTTTTTTCTTTTCTTTTTGTATTCCTTGTCGAGGCTCGTGTGAGAGGCTAACACACAACGCACAGCAAGGGGGGCATGGGACAAGAGGGGCGGGAGTGGGAGGGACAAACAGTGGGGAACAGACACATTAGGAGATCTGTGGAAGGGAGAGGGATGGGAATGGGGAACATGGGGAATAGAAGATGGACATTAACAGGGACTTTCAGGAAAGGAAAGCAGGGAATTTGAAGGAAGTGGGCTTGGGGGATTATCGGGGGTAGAAAAAGATCGAGGATTTGTGATGGGGGATGATAAGAGGTGGTGGTGAACAGCTGTTTTGAAAGCCTGGAGGGAAGAATGGGAAAGAATAGAGTGAGGAGTTTATTCCAAAGGCGGGAAAAAAGAGGAATGAAGAGTGAAGGTGAGCAGTGATTCGTGATTTTGGTAGTTTTTACCAGAAGGGGCTTGTTGGCGGACCTTGAGCGCCCTGTGGAAATGTGGTGGGGGCAGGCTGGAGAGGAGACGGTAGAAGACAGAAAGACCCACCGACCAACCTGGTGATTGAGTGAGAGGCCCAAAGACTCAGCCTCATTGCGCAGATGCCGATGATCCAAAATCCCTGGTTTCTACAGCGTGAAGCCGAGAAAGGTGGGAGGCAGGAGCACCAGCCCAGAGGGGAGAGCAGTACTCCATCAGGCTACGGACAAGTTTGTTCTTGTCACCTAACTAACTCAACCACCAAGTTTCGTCCGAATCTGTGCATAACTTTTTTTGAGATATCGTGCTATATATCATTTTGGCCCTATCTCTCAATGGTGAAGGATCACTTATGGATGGCTGCATATTTTGATATTTGAGGGTTGTGGAGTAGCGCTGAAACCCGGATCCTATCCAGGTTCCTCCTGATGGCTCCAGCTTTGCTCTTTACTCTTCTGCTGGCCTTTTTGCATCTTCTGTTTCATTATGTTGCTACCATATCTGATGGTGTGTGGACTGTGATTCCCCACTGAGGACCTCGCAAGCTTGTACCATGTTGCTGCGTTTGACTGGGAGTGACTGCTGAAGTATATCTGTCCGGGTTCTTTCCGACATCTTTGTTCTTTGTTCCTTTCACAACTTGTTTTAATTTTTTTTCACAATTCTCTTTATTCGCTCTAATTCTTGCTTTTTCTTCTCTTTACTTCCCCTCTTGCCTCTCTTTGTTATCTACTCTCGATAGGAAGAAGTGAATTTCATGCAGAAATTTTTCTTGTAAAGCCCCTTGGCTGGTGCGTGGATGCGGTTTAGGGTGGTGGAGTGGGCGGCTGAAACCCGAATCCTATCCAGTTCTCCATGATGACTCCATCTTTTGTCTTTACTTCTTCGGTCCTTCTTTGGTCTCCATTTGATTATTAAATTATCGGATCCGATTCAGAATCGTCACCTGAAATTGAACAATTCTTCCTTGTCACACAACCGTGTCCACCACGTTTCGTCGTGAATCCATCCATAATTTTTGAGATTTGTGCTAATATCGTTTTTGGCCCTATCTCTCAATGGTGACGAATCACTTAAGAAATTTCTCAGATCCGGATCCGGATTGCAGACTTCACCAAAATTTAGCGTTTCTGTGCTTGGCCAGTCATCTAACATTCAAAAAATTCAGAAATGATTGCTTGAAAACCGTGGGCTCAAAAATCTTGACAAATGACAGGCATACAGTAAATGGACAAATGCTACAGAACCAACAATCCTTGGCCAAAAAAAAATTAAAAAATACCGAAATAACAAGCAGCAAGACAGACAGACCAGGGGTGAAAACATAACGTCCATCCACCTTCGGTGGCAGAGGTAATGAAGGTGAAAAGTGAGGTTGAAGAAAAATACAGTGAGGGCCCGGCCGACTTCCAACGGCATGGTCAAGGTGGTTATCACACCGATAACTAGTTCTTATTAATTTGATTGTAAAATATAAGGGAAACATTCAGTCCATTCAATTCTTTGATAAACTACTTTTAATTGGGTCACACTTGTATCCACCAACACGAAAAAGGAAGTCTGTACACGGAACATTAAATGACCCATCACCATCCTCTGAGTCACGCGTGGTTGTAAAAGCATGTGCATGGAACAAGCGAATATATCATATTACATCAATAACAAACATATGTGAAAACTTATTACTGTAATATCACAAACTAATGATATTTTTGTGTGGCAGCATGAGATTGAGATTCAATTTCAAATTGGATTGATGCTATATTATACTTCTTTGGGATTGTTCCCTGCAATGTTGGAGCCACGACAGAATGTCCCAATCAGTCAGGGGGAGGTTTTTCTCATCAGCGTTGATGTTGCAAGTTGCTCGGCATATCAACATGGGCACGACAGATAGCCCTCGAGTGTTGATAATAAGGCAGCTGTAGAGATCAGTGGAACGTTCTAACGAAAGTGTCCAAATATAAATCGGTTTATTCATGACAGACAACATTCACACTGCTTGCGGAAACATTTCTGTAATGTTTGCCAAATTATATAATATGCATAAGGTTGGCCATGCATATTTCAGGCCCATGTTCATCCTTGCTGAGACCCGTTTATTTAAATTGGATCGGAATCTTGCTGATTGGCAATCTCATTTGAACCATGAATAGTTGATTTCGAGTTTGTGTTGTGAATCTTTCCATATAGCTCGAATGCCTGTTACACACATTGGTTGTTGTAGAACGTTATAAATTTAGTTTGTATGAGAATACAATTTGTGAACCAAAGGAAATTGTGACAAGTCAATCTAAAATCTGCTTCAAGTACCCTGGCTCCATGGCAACTACCCCATTTTTAGGGCCTTCCCCCCCCGCCCCCACAAAACTTTTCCCCACTCTAATCACGCTACAAACACAAAAGACTGTTTCTCGCCACTAAAAACAAAACACAAAAAACTAAAAAAACCCGAATTCCTTTTATTATTTCTTAATTTTTTTTAGCAATACTGTGGCATGTTTAAAGTAAGTATTGCTATAGTTCAAGCATTTGCCAACAATTCCCTCCTTCTTCCTCAAAAGAGTGCCTGTGGCCTGAATTGCCAACTTTCTTAAAACTAAGAATGCCATGAAACCTGCAATTCTTATTGTTATTGTGGCAGTGGAAAAAATTCAGAGATAAAATCAATCACTTTCAATCCATTAAATGGCAGGCAGCAGTATCTTCCCTCCTGCAGACATTGATATATCATTTGAGCTGTCAAAACCACTTAGGAATATGTCTTTCAACCCTGACAAATCCCACACTCTCACCCTGTCTCTCCGAAAAAAAACCCTTTTGGGCAAAACACCCCCCCCCCTCTCCTATCTACTTCCTAAACCAAACCATTTGAAGAGTGAAGTCACTCAAACCTTTTGGGGCCTCACCATCAGCCATGATCTTCTAAGCAGACCATATTTCCCAGATAGCCTGTAAAAAGCTAGCCACCGCCTTGTCATTCTGTCATGTAAGGATATTCCTTGGCCATTTCTGAACTTTGACAACTTACAAGACTTTCATACTTTAGTGTTGATGAGTTTACTTGCTCTCCCTTTGAGCTGGAACCCTGCCTCGCACCTTGTCTTGTTGATGCCGCTGCGAAAGTGTGGCCACAAAATCATTGACTCTCCTTGGACAAAGCTGTGTGTTTCTAGCCTGTACTTTCAGATTGCAGGACAGGTTGGTGGCCTCTCTGTGTTTCTACTTGCCTCCTCGTCAAACTTTGCACCCTCTGCCCTCTCTTGCCTCTGTCCCTTCCAGGTTTCTGCATGTGATGAGATCTACCGGTAACCTCTTCCGTTGAACTCCCAAAATCCAGGCTCACTGCTCACTTCCACTTCATTTTTCCTCGTTTCTCTCACCTGTGAACCAACTTCCCAGTCTGTTCGATCCCATCTTCCCTGCAGGGCTTCAAGACGGACTGTTCACCACTACATCAGGTCACCCCCATTCATAACCCTGATATCTTTATACCACCATATGACAATTCTCAAGCCCCACATATCCACGTTTATTGTGTTTCTCCTTCCTCTCTCCCAACTCTTTTCGTTTTAATTGTCAGTTGTTTGTGCTTTTCCTGTTTCATTCCCGCTTTCCCCTTCCTCTTGCTTACTATGTTTCATTCAGGTTGTGTGTTTTAGCTTGTGTCACCCATGTCTCCTTTCTCCCTCCCCCCCCACCCCTCTCCTTGATCTTATTCTAACTTCTACTCTCTGTGGTGTTTCTCCCTTTCCATTTTGCTATAGCTCTTCCTGAGCTTCGCTCATGTATACAAATTTTCTTTTTGAAAAAAAAACTGGCTGCCTGGTAAACAAAGGCATTCTGGAAAGATTCAATCTAAATCTGTTTCAAGTATCCTGCTTGGCAACACATCTATCTTTTCTGGGTGGTACTCATAAAAACCAATCCTTTTATTATTCTTACTATATTCACCGTCTGTACGTCTGTACCCAGGTACACGCAAACCACAGCTGAAACTGAATGCAACCATTTTTTGGTCGTGTGTAATCTGGACCCTTGCGAGTAAAAGTTAGGCATTAAATATAATAACATTGACCCCCTTGACGCTCCCGTAGGAGCGGGTGCTTCTAGTTTAATGGAATTTAATTTATCATACTTGGCTTATTTTAAAAAGTAAGTTATTGCTTATAGTGCAAACATTTTGCCAATAGCTCCTTCATTCTTCTTCACACAGTGCCTGCGCTGGAATTTCAAACTTTTCTAAACCCAGAGTGCGCCATAAAACGTGCCAATTATTATTGTTATGCTGGCAGTAGGAAAACTTCAGAGATGAAATCAATCATTTAAGTCCATTTAAAATGGTATCTGCGCTGATCAGTGTATCTCATCGCATAGTGGCATAATGCATTTTTCCACTTTTGAATCTCACAAAAAACGAGGACCAAAAACTCAGGTGTAATTAAAGCCAAGTTACACAGCCTTAGGGAGGAACACTCTAAATTGAAACCTTATGACACCACCCTTAGATCCAAATAACCTATGATAAGGAAAGGACAGTAAAATATTCATCGGTAGCTTACTTGCCATTGAATGTCCCTTTGTTAAATTCGATATTAACTGTTCCACCATGGTGTTCACAGTGCTGTGTGAGAATGAGTGCGAGAGAGTGGAGAGAAAAATAAAAGAAAGACAAGTTAGCGTACATTCAAAGTACACCATTTCCCCGTGCCAAATAAATAAATAAACAAACCCTCCAGCACGTGACATCGCCAGGGCGTCTTCGCACCCGGCGCATGCCACCGGGCAGCACATGCGAGACTGAATTGAGAGTGAGAGGTGCTTATACAAGAATTGATTGATGAAATTGATTTAATTGCATAATTAAAATAAAAAATATTGTTTCGTAAAATAATTAATTTCGTCATCATTGGCCAATAGCATACCAAAACCACCACCGTTTCATCTGAAATCTGTAACTTTTTTGAAAATTAAGCAATTTCATTTAAAGAATAATAATTTAATTCGCATTCATTGATTAATCAGGAAATCAAAAATTACCATTTATAGGCCAAATCACTTGCTCACTGTCGTGTTCCAAATATCAGCTTCCGAGCTTCAAAAGGTGCAGGATTGAGAAATAAAATAAATTAATCATTAAATGAATCGATAATAATTAAGTAATTAATTAATTAATGATAAATCAAAAAATAAAAGTATGTTGGAAACACACCTTCACTTTTGTTTCCCAAATTTCACTTCCAGGTCAAAGAGGCTGAGATATCACCTGGACAAACAAGAAAGAAAGAAAATTGAGTGAAAACTGAGGATTCCGTCCTTCGCACCCGGCCGATGACATCATGCTTCACCTGGGGATATGGAATTGGGAAGGAGCGGTGTTACCAAAAATTCAATACAGTTATTATCTATGTTAAGTATTCTACACTTGGTAAAAGAGAAACACCTGTTGTAATACGAACCAAGCTCATAAACAAATATGCATTCAAGCTAAAGTGTCATCTGGAAACCTAGTGTCCCACTCTGCCCTGCGCTCATATAATTGTATCAGCATACCTTCCACCACACTGCTAAGTTCATAGGAATCATGCTCATGTCCTCCAACACACTGTAGATGTGTTTATATTGTGCTTGAAGTGAGTCCATAGAACTTCAAATCCTCCCCGCAGCCAACATAGCAGTGAACCGAGAACCTTTCACAAGGCAGTGTCTGACATTATGTGTTTTGTCATCACATTTAGATGGGTCATCATGCTGCTTACCTTTGGAAAGGTGGCAATCGCTGGGGGGATAGCATGTGAAATCAGTTTTAGGAACCGTCTCATGGCACTGCATCAGGCTGTGGTTCTGCAAATTCCATACAGTGTCAGCTACGCTCAATCATATTGTTGTGGGCCGGGTCCGGTGGCAAGAACGACACGAGGTGGGAAGCTTCGTCGGTCTCCCACCAAACTCCCCGGAATTGTAGGCCGTTGCTCGGATAACTCCGCGAAGCCGGCGGTGTCATTTAACCGACTGTGGACGCCAATATTTCAAACCGCGTAGCGTCGGGTCTATTTGTCTATAACCAATTTACCTTAATTTAACTACGCGATTAGGACTACCGGGAAATCACGCCTGCGCACGTCTTGCTCGAACCGGGTCACTCTACCGACTGCGGTAGAGTTCCAACTACCGACTACCAACTCCGGTTCGGGTGCAGCCGAGCGGGAAACTGCCAAAGCCATGCCGGCTGGAATGAACGATTATCGCGGGATTAAAACCCCGCCTAAACTCAGACCGAACCATGCTGGACCAATTCAAGAAGGACGGAAACGAACTGGAACTTTTTTCATAATAAGTTTTATTTACAGATAAATGAAGACACAAAGCAAGACTTAACGCAAATATGCAATAAGTATTTAACCATGATCCAAAACACTTTATTCAGTTCTACTTAAAAACGTGGCCCACACGCAGACACACACACAAATGAAAAGAAACCCAGAGGTAAAGGGGAGGGGAGGGGGGAGGGGCTCTTTATTGGACCCTCGCAGCTGGGAGAGAGACAAGCTGGCGGGGTTAGAAGTGTTGGTACCTGTTAGAGGAAAGGGGGTACTCCATGCTGCGGCACCTGACAAATGGTCGCTGGTTTGTCCCCAGTCAACCCGTGTGGGACTCGAGGTTCGTGGCAAGGCTCGGGGGTGATAGCGGGCCACGCAGGGGGGGAGTCGCGGTCGCTCTTTTCCTTCCTTGTAGAAGGGCCAGCAGGGACCACGTCCGCCGCCTCGACGACCTTCGTAACAGCAAAAACCCTTTTGACAGCAAAAACCCTAAAAAAAAAACTCTACAAAAGACCCAAACCAAATCTCTCCAAGACCCCAAAAAGACTCTCCAAGACCACAAAAGCAACCCTCCAAAGACCCCAAAACGACCCTGCCTCAGAGTGCTCGGGAATTGATGGACCTCCCTCAGCGGGAGGGGCCGTGGTGAACACCCACCCTCCCGGGGCGGCCTTTTTTTTTAATTTGTTTGCGCCTTTTTTTTTGAAAATTTGTTAAAACCCAGGGGGGGGGGGGGGTTTTTTTTTTCCCAAACGGGGGGCATACCCGGGTTTCCGGGGCGGACCTTGGCCCCTGCCGGAAAACCCCAGCCACTCTTCCACGCGGGTTCATACTTGACGAGTAACAGTATCAATGTTGCATAAGTTGCTCGGAAAGAGTTACTAAATGTTCGTGGGAGCCGAGAAACCGGAAAACCGCGAGATCTTGCTTGGCATGTCAGTGTGCGAAAGGCAGCTGGTTGGTGGATGGATTCGTGATGGGCCGAGGGGTCATGCAGATGGGATGGTTGTTAGATGGCTTGTGGAGGGTTTGTTGGATGTAAAGATTTAATAACCTAACGAAAAGAAATCGCAACGCAATGCCTTTGATTCTCCCACTAGAACAAAAGGAAAGGGATTGAACTACACACATACTAACGACATAACTGATTTTGGGACATTGCTATGTTGAATGCTTTATGTTTCCAGAATCCGTAACAATATGTTTATGAAACTATTGGCAAGCCAACAATTGAAATCATAGGAATAAAATAATCGGCTGCTAGAATCAGTTGGAAGAACCTGATAAATACTGAGACTAATATTTACTAGAGAATTCATAGAATACCTTACCTTGCAGTCTTTGAGAAAAAGGACATGGAAATGGTCTTTCCAACTCTTGCTTTGCCTTCCGAGCACGAATATATATTCCAAGGCATTGGATCCACTTTATTCCAACACAGGATAAGAGTGTTCTCAATATTCAATATTCCCAACGCTTAAAAAGCTATGAGCTGGCAAATTTAATTTGCGCTTGAGGATTGACCCATAATATTTTTGTTCAAGACTGTTAAAAAATGCAGGAAGTTTTTTGAAAGTGCCACCAAGATGATTTGTGCTTCTCCAGTGTTCAAGTTATATATTCATTGAAATAAAATTTCCTTGATCATAAACTTGACGCATGTACGACAAGCAGACATAGTGGAACCTATTGCTTAATCCCGACTTTTGCCACTACGCACGCGGGAAGAATAAGGAAACAATCCGACCGAAAAGTAAAATTATTTAATAACACGTTCAAACTCCATTGGAAGATAAACAACAACAACAGCATGTTTGCCATTTCCAACTCAATGACTATGCGGAAGCATCTGTGATAGTCAAGAGAAATAAGGCAGCGATTGGTTGTCTGTGTTGGTGCGTTGTTATCTCCATATTGCGGTTTCAGAAGGTGGAACGGAAGCCCTCATGTTTAAAGTATCACCTTCATGTGCGCTGTGCGTGTAAGCTTGTTGACTGCTTAAATCCCACAGGTTTGGTGAGTTTCAGGAGTGGAACGGAGAGCTACCAGGTCTCAAGTATCCACCTCCCATCCCGTTGTGTTTCTGTGTGTTTATACTTTTAGACCAAACATTCTTTATTTTATTTCAATGTACCATGTGTGAGTTACCATCAGTTGCATACATGTTCTCACTTGTGTGTGTGTGTGTGTTTTATATACATGTAATATGGTGTCAAACAGTTAATCTGATATCCTTCTGCATTGCATAACTCTGCATTGGAAGCTGCAGATGTTTGCCATGCTGATTCGTCTCTTGGATGCAGAAATGAGTGTCCAAGACAGGATATTTATTAATGCTTACTTTGCACCACTACCTTTTGGGTGTTTCATTGGAGAGATGACTTTTCACAACACGAGTTCTCAATTAATCTGGCTGTTAGCAATATTTATCCAGCCATTTGATAGCTCTTGTGTACAATCGAACAATCATTCTGACAAATTGGCTGTTGCTGTCAATTGACCAAATACACAACAGTTCTAAAAGTTCTCCAACATGTGTTTTGCAAGAAACAGCTGGTTGAAATGATGTTTCCTTGGTTTCGATGACATCGCAAGAGTATGGAGAGATCACTTCTCTCTTGAGAATTTGGAGGAGTATCGAGCAACCTTCATTCTTTAAGATAGATGCCACAATGACCTGGTCTGAGAACAGTATGAATGATAGTTGGAATTAAACAACATATGAATGATTGGCACAGTCTGCATTAAACAAAAAAGAGCAAGGTTGAAGCGTTGAAGGGACAGGAAGTGAAGAGTCATGGCTCAATCAATACCACAACAGACACACTCAATAAGTGGCACTATTTCAAAGGAGAAAGGGTGGTATCTTAAAGTTGTTGTGTAGAAGTAATCAAAATGCCTGATGCACATCCAATTTAATATTGATGAATCAACTAAGCCCTACTTCTCATGCTTGAGTAATTTTAAGGCACAAAACCCAATGTTTTTGGGTTTATTTTTGCTGTTGGAGTCCAGGAGTTGAAAAGACCAAACTTAGGCATGTGTAATTATTTGAAAGACTCCTCCAAACCTAAAAACTACTGCTTGTCAGGTTTAAAGAAGCATTTATCTTTAACAAACGAGACTGTAATCAAATCAACAGATTCCAAACTGACCAGACATTCATTGATGAATCGACCAATCATCACATAATTAGGAGAATCGTGCTTATAACATGATAAGAAAAATTCAAGTCGTCAGATGGAATGCATGCACTGCATGAAACGGGGAAAACGAAGAGGTAAGTGAACTGAGTTGCGCGAACCACTGGATCCAAAGAAATCAGGTTTCCAATGCATACCTAATGAACAAAAGTCCAAAGTGGATGATAAAGTTCCAATAGGCCATACCTAATGAACAAAAGTCCAAAATGTGGATGCGTAGTGTCTTCAATAGGCATACTAATGAACAAACGTCCAAAGTGGATGGTAGGTGTTCCAATAGGCAAATACCTAATGAACAAAGTCCAAAGGTGGGATGGTAGTGTTTCAGTAGAAATACCTAATGAACAAAGTCCAAGTGGATTGGTAGTGTTTTCAATTAGGCATACCTTAATGAACAAAGTCCAAAGTGGATGATAGTGTTTCAATAGGCATACCTATAATGAACCAAGTCAAAGGGATGGCTAGTGTCTCCAATAGGCATACGTAATGAACAAAGTCCAAGTGGATATTTAGATGTTTCAATTGGCATACCTAATGAAAAAAAAAACAACCCAAAGTTCCCAAAAGTGGGATGGGTAAGTTTGGTTTTTTTCCCATAGGCCATACCTAATGAACAAAGTCCAAAGTGGATTGTAGTGTTTTCAAATAGAATTACCTAATGAACAAAGTCAAAGTGGATGATTGGTGTCTCCAATAGCATACCAATGAAACAAAGTCCAAAGTGGATGTAGTGGTTTCAATAGGAATACCTAATGAACAAAGTCAAAGTAGGATGATGGTGTTCCAATAGTCATACCTAAATCTCTTCTCTTGGGGCATCTCGGTGGCCCGCCCCTCGAAGAGGCTCTGGAGTAGTTCCTGGCATTCTGGCTTCCCATTGCCTGGAGGAAACACTCCATGCCCTTCTTCGGAGCGGAGCCTTGATCCGAGGCGATGGAGGCTCCGCCCACGCCTTCAGCCAAAAACACGTGGGCAATGGAGTCGATGGTGCGGAGAGGTGGAGGATTGATGTATATAACTAACTAGAAAATAACTCGCAGCGCACACATGAAATTAACCCATTAGGCAGAAGGACGGGACCCTAACTATAAACACATACTTATCGAAATAACTGAACTTAGGGACTGCTGTCTGTTTGTGTGCAAAAGGCTTCCAAATCCGTAACAATATATCCTCATGCAGGAGGTTTTTAAAATTTTACCTTCACCACCGAAGGTGGACTGAGGTTTTGTTTTCACCCGTCTGTCTGTTTTTTTGTTTTTCTGTCTGTGAACATATCTCAACAAGATACGGACGGATTCGGACGAAATTTGGTGGAACAGGTTGAGTGTGTGACAAGGACGAATTTATTCGATTTTGGTGAAGATCCGAATCCGGATCCGGATATGATGATTTTTAAATTTTTTAAAGTGCTTCTTCACCATTGAGAGATGGGACCAAAAATGATAGAAAGCATGATATCTCAAAAAGTTGTGGACGTATCATGACAAAACTTGGTGGATGAGTTGGTTAGTTGACAAGAACAAACCAATCAACGGGATACAAAATGTTAACTGGTCAGCCTGGCAGAGGTATGCAGTCTACCAATTGCCGTTCTAGTTACCTCAGCCATTGAAGGTGGACAGAGGTTCTTCACTCATGTCTGTCTGTTTGTCTGTCGGTGAACAAGATATCTAAAAAGTTTGTGCACGGATTCAAACGAAATTTTGTGGAGAGGTTGGGTGTGTGATAAGGACGAAATGATTATATTTTGGTAAAGATCCGGATCCGAATTCAGATACTATAATGACCCTCGCCGAAGGAGAGGGTATTGCATTTGGGTTCGCTTGTTTGTTTGTTTGTCGGTTTGTTTGTTTGTTTGTTTGTCCGCACATAACTTTCATATTTTTCTCCAAAACAACTTGTCGGATTGAGTTGAAATTTTCACCATATGTGCAACTACTTATGTGGAATGTTATAATGATAATTATGACATCATATGTCACGTGGTTTGGCAGCCATGTTGGAAAGACGGAAAAACTTTGGACCTCTGTATCACTGAAACCGCACCAAGGAAAAAAATTAAACTTGGGACATGGAAAGTACTCCTCATGGGAAACAAATGTGATTTTTTTTTAATGATGTCATAAGAAAATTGCTGACGTCATCTGTCGCGTGATTCGGCAGCCTATTTCCTTAAAAACAAAAAACAAAAAACACCTTCAAAAATCTTCTTCTCTGAAGTGGCTGAACAGACCGAGGTTGAAACTTTACACATATCACTTGCCTGTCCATGAGGAACAAAAGGTTCACACATATCACATCATAAGTCACATGGTTTGGTAGTCATATTGGATTTACCCTAAAACCGATAAAAAAAATCCTCTTCCCCAGAATGGCTGGACAGATCGAGGTGAAACTTCACAGAAATATTCCCCAAGTATTGGGAATACCAGAGTATTCACAAATAATTGAGAAGTCACATGGTTTGGCAGCCATATTGGATTGAGTGAAAATCTAAAAAAAATTCTCTCTTGAACCGCTTAATCAATCGCCATGAAACTTCACAGTTATGATATAGTAGTGATGGGGAATATATGTTTTAAATTTAAATCTGATCGAATGCATGGTCTGACAACCAGAATTATTTAATTTTTTGATCTGCATTCTTTTTGATTTTTTATTATTATTATTATTATTATTATTATTATTTGAATAAGGCTCACTTAGCTGTGCCCGGATGGGTTTGAGGGGAGAGGAGGAGCATCTGAAACCCGAAACCTATCCAGGTTCCTCCTGATGACTTAATCTTTGTTTTTTGCTTGTTCAGGTTCCTTCTGATTACTCCAATGTAGGACTGTACATATTTGGTCTTCCATTTGATTCGAATTGAATTAATTTTAATCCCATTCTAAATTCAATTGAATAATAATAAACGTCATGGGTCAGGTGTCCGATCAAAGCGGGGTTGCATCGAAGCGGGACGTCTTGGTACCCGGTCATCACTGCCAGCAGTTATAAAGTGGCAGTTCTAATTATGTCTCTTATTAATTGCATAACACACCAGTACACAAAAAACACCACACAAAATTACACAAACCACACAAAGCAAGTCCTGGCGAGGGTCGACAATCTCTGATTGCTCTTTTTCTTGTTTTTGAAGTGATTCTTCACCATTGAGAGATGGGACCAAAACTATACTGTATATTGCACGATATATCCAAAAGTTATGGATGAGTTATGACAAAACTTGGTGTTAAAGTTGGTTCGGTGACGAGAACAAACTGATTCGATTTTGGTTAAGGTCTCCCCAGGCATTCCTTTCCAAGAGTAATTCTCTGCAGTCTAATGTAGTTGGGCCTGTTATCAACTATAGTATATGAGAGTACAACTGTCTTATACTGTAGTTTTAACTGTAGCATTTTTGCCTGGGCTGGATCCAGATTCAGCTGATGAGTGTGATACACAATGCAAACTGTTCAGCCTGATGGAGGTATGTGCTCCACCGAGTACCGTGCTAGTTTAGAGAAGTTTTCATAATTTTATTTATTTGAAAAGGAATACCATATTTAATTGCACTTCACTATGTCAAGTCTTCAAGAGGCAGCATTAAGTGGCTGTAAGTCATTGGGTTCTTGATTTGCCAGCTGCATTTCAAGGAATTTATTATCTGTGTAGAAATATTGAGATGTGAAAAACCAGAGAGTTGGTGTCAAAGCCACCCAATACTCACCTGTTTATACATTTATCATTTTTAAAAGACTAGTCTAATAATATTTTTTATAAAGCATTGCAGTAAAGTCTGATCCAAATAATTTTAAAGCAATATATGTATTTGTATATTGTAATCAGTAAAAAATAGTGTGGTAGATAAAAAACATTGGAAAGGAAATAACTTGCACCAAAAACTTTAACATTTTCACGCTCACGCTGACGCTGACGCTCACGCCGGGGGTATCGCTATAGCTCTCTGTTCTTCGAACAGGCGAGCTAAAAACTAAAAACACGGTCCATCCATCCTTCTGTGAATCTGTCCATGAAGCCATCCATGAAGCCTCCGTATATTTCTCTTAATTACATACTGTTTGAACATCAGTTGCTCCCTGACTACATGTGAGTCTATTAATTATGTACTGTTGGAACATACCTTTTAAACTTTAAGATCCATTAGACTGCTGAGACCCCCAAGACCTTTGATGACCCTTTAAGAGCCTTCAGATGCAGTTAGACAATTACACCCGTTAGACCAATTAGACCCCTCTATACCCTTAGAAATCTTGAGACCCTATTGATCCCGAAGACCCTTAAGAACTTTAAGACCCTTGAAGCCCCCTAAGACCATTAAGACCCTTAATAATCTTAAAGACCCCAATGACCTCTAAAGACCCTTAAGACTCTGAAGACCCCAAGACCCTTGAGACCCCTTTTACATTTACGACCCTTTCAAGACTTTTGACACTTTTAGACCCCTTTACCATTTAGAATCCAAGAATATTTAGACCTTTACACCCCTTAAGTCCCATTAGACCCATTAGACCGTTTAGACCTTAATACCATTTAGACCTCTTACACCCTTCAGACCACTTGGACCCTTGAACATTTAGAGATTTAGATCACTGAGACATTTGTAAACCCTTTTGACCCCATCGATCCTAACTACAATTGCAATGTACCCTTTAGATATTTAGACCATCTTGAACCTTTCAAGTGCACACCATGCAAACATCTCGAGTCTTCTTGCAAAACAGACAATACTTTTTTCAAGTAATGCAATACAGACAAGTAATGCAAACTTGACCCACCCATGGAGTGGGTACTCTGCGAGTATTATATATATATATATATATATATATAAATAATGGTGGGGTATGCTTACACATTGTAAGCAATAACGAAACTTGCTTCCCTACTGTCTTGGGTCGCTCAGCTACATTTGTTTTTTTCATTTATTTATTTTCACTTATTTATTTATTTATTTGTTTTCATTTATTTATATTTTCATTTATGGATGCTTTCTGATAGTTCTGTGATGTTTTACTGGTGTATCGGCTTCGATGTCCGTGAGCATGCAAAATTATCATGTTTTCCCATTGTCTCGGGTCACTCACCTGCATTTATTTTTTCATTCATTTATTTTAATTTACTTATATTTTCATCGATGGATGCTTTCCAACGGTTATGTGATTTTCTCGATTTATCGGCTTCAATGTCCATCGGTACACAAAATTACCGTGCTTCCCCATTGTCTCGGGTCGCTCACCTGAATTTTTCCCATTTTTTTTCATTTATTTATTTATATTTTCATTTGTGGATGCTTTCTGACAGTTCTGTGATTTTTCGTGTTATATCGGCTTCGATGTCCATTGGCACGCAAAATTTCAGATTTCTGCATTACCCAGAAAGTATCGATCTTTAATATCAGTGAGTGAGTCAGTGGTTAGAACGAGCTTTATATAGTATATATTATATATATATATATATATAATATATATATATATATATATATATATATTATATATTATATATACATAATTGTGTTAACAGGAAATGATAGGAAACCCTCAGTAAAATGGAAGGAAATCCAAACCTTAGTCTTATCCATGGATATTTCTCATTTTCCGTTGAGTCCGATTTTTCCGTTTAGGAACAGCTGTTGTTAACCATTTTGAAATTGCCACTCTTTTGTCTGAAATGCTGAGAGTTATGTTTAAAATACAACTTAAATTACAGATTTTGTGCTCGTAATGGCAGGTTAAAAGTTCCCTGAGAGCCAAACTGTCACTGTAAACATACACAACACAGCACATGTGCAAAAGGCCACATTTAGCATTCATACATCATTTCGAAAGCCACGAATCGCATTGAAGAATCCTCTTTTTATCCAAAGAAAGAAATTACAAGATTAGAGTTTCGGTAAGCCTTTTGAGCACAGGGTATTCACAGCAATGAAAACATTGAAAAGATCTCGGCAAAGGAACAGACATAACCTCCACTCTTGTCCATTTATAATTACAGCCTCCACTCTTGGACAAAATGAATGAGGGTCCATCTGGATATTCCCCCCACAAGCACATTGGGAGGGAGGATTAAATGTAAATTTCACGTAACATCTTTTCTATTAAAAACAAATAGTTTGGTGCTTATTAAATTTGTTAATGTTGAATTTGGTGTAATGGCATATCTTCTTCTTCTTCTTCTTCTTCTTTACTACTACTACGACTACTGCTTGTACCTGACCCCAATTATTCCCACCTTGTGGGATTGGCTGAAGAAAGCTTTTGGCTGAATTTTTCCATGTAACTGCTGGCCAGGCCCTGACGTTCGACAGGAATTTCAAATGTATTCAGGATGCTGGTGATAACTCGTCTACTCTTCAAGAGAGCCAAAATGGCATCTTTGACGTCTACCCACTAATGCTATCAGATGGAATACTCAGCTTAACCTGCATCCAAGGGACGGCTCACTTGTGAGACAACAGTACCCTTTCTACAATGCACCAGTCTAAGAGATTATAGTCAGGTTGAGGATCAAACCCAGACGAAAGACAGCTCAAAGGCAATCGTATTACCCCTGCACCATCCTGTCTTACTCTAATGGCATAAGTAATGAAACTTATAAATACCAATCCCCTGTGTCAGCCTGGGATTAAGAACTTGTACATTTAAAAAGACACATCCTTGGGAACAAGCTCAGCTGTTAGTTCATCTTGCATACACATAGTAACGTAATCAGGTGGCTTGCAGCACCATAAGGAAATTGAAATGGTCAGCTCTGTTCATTGCTCAGAGCACGTCTAAGCAGTGAAGTCCCTTGGAATGCAATACCATGCAATAAGACCGAGGCATTATCTGAACGATATTACAAGGTTTTGTGATGTTCTCGATCATGTGTTTTTTTTGGCCGGTGCTATTCTCTAATTTGGCCGAGGCCAACCGAAACGAGGTTGCGAGAACATTTATTCCTGATACTTGAAACGCCCTGCAACCCTTGCCTCCAGAAAACAGACTGTTTGGAACTCCAGCCGTATTTTCCATCCAATCATCACAAATATGTCAAGACATTCTCCAAGGGTAATTGCTCCGATGTCGAAAGTTTTGTGTCAATCACTCAAGACGTTACAGAGAAAGCGAATTTAAAAGTGAACTAGAAGGGCCACTCGGTAGAGTGCATACCTCTGCCAAACTGATGAGTTTACATTTTGTATCCCACTGATAGGCTGGATTTGGTTTCGGACCTGAACTAAAATTTAATCAGTTTTTTTTTCTTTTCTTTTTGTATTCCTTGTCGAGGCTCGTGTGAGAGCTAACACACAACGCACAGCAAGGGGGGCATGGGACAAGAGGGGCGGGAGTGGGAGGGACAAACACAGTGGGCGAACAGACACATTAGGATGATCTGTGGAAGGAGTGGGGATGGGATGGGAACATGGGGGAATAGAAGATGGACATTACAGGGACTTTCAGGAAGGAATAGCAGGGAATTTGAAGGAAGTGGGCTTGGGTGGATTATCGGGGTAGAAAGATCGAGGATTTGGAATGGGATGAAAGAGGTGGTGGTGAACAGCTGTTTTGAAAAGCCTGGAGGGAAGAAGGGAAGAATAGAGGTGAGGGAGTTTATTCCAAAAGGCAGGAAAAAAGAGGAATGAAGAGTGAAGGTGAGCATGATTCGTGAATTTTGGTAGTTTTACAGAAGGGGCTTGTTGGCGGAACCTTGAGCACCCTGTGGAAATGTGGTGGGGGCAGGTGGAGAGGAACGGTAGAAGAAAAGAAAGACCACCGACCAACCCTGTGGTGATTGAGTGAGAGGCCAAAGGACTCAGCCTCATTGCGGGAGATGCCGATGATCCAAAATGCCCTGGTTCTACAGCGTGAGCCGAGACAGGTGGAGGCAGGAGCACCAGCCAGAGGGGAGAGCAGTACTCCATCAGGCTACGGAACAAGTTTGTTCTTGTCACCTAACTAACTTCAACCACAAGTTTCGTCCGAATCTGTGCATAATTTTTTTAGATATCGTGCTATATATCATTTTGGCCCTATCTCTCAATGGTGAAGGATCACTTATGGATGGCTGCATATTTTATATTTGAGGGTTGTGGAGTAGCCGCTGAAACCCGGATCCTATCCAGGTTCCTCCTGATGGCTCCAGCTTTGCTCTTTACTTCTTCTGTGCCTTTTTGATCTTCTGTTTCATTATGTTTGTACCATATCCTGATGGTGTGTGGACTGTGATTCCCCACTGACGGACCTCTGGCAGCTTGTACATGTTGCTGCGTTTGAACCTGGGGAGTAACTGCTGAAGTCTATCTGTCCGGGTTCTTTCCGACATCTTTGTTCTTTGTTCCTTTCACACTTGTTTCTAATTTTTTCACAATTCTCTTTATTCGCTCTAATTCTTGCTTTTTCTTCTCTTTTACTCCCTCTTCCTCTCTTTTGTTATCTATCTCTCGAAGGAGAAGTGAATTCTTGCAGAAATTTTTCTGTAAAGCCCACTTGGCTGTGCGTGGATGGGTTTTAGGGTGGTGGAGTGGCGGCTGAAACCCGAATCCTATCCAAGTTCCTCCTGATGACTCCATCTTTGCTCTTTACTTCTTCGGGTTCCTTCTTGGTCTTCCATTTGATTATAAAATTATCGGATCCGGATTCAGATCGTCACCGAAATTGAATCAATTCGTCCTTGTCACACACCCGTGTCCACCAAGTTTCGTGTGAATCCATCCATAACTTTTTGAGATATTGTGCTATATATCGTTTTTGGCCCTATCTCTCAATGGTGACGAATCACTTAAGAATTTCTCAGATCCGGATCCGGATTCAGATCTTCACCAAAATTAAGCGTTTCTGTGCTTGGCCAGTCATCTACACATTCAAAAAATTTCAGAATGATTGCTTGAAAACCGTGGCTAAAAATCTATGACAAAGAGACAGGCATACAGTCAAATAGACAAATGCTACAGACCAACATCCTTGGCAAAAAAATTTAAAAATCGCCAAATAACAAGCAGACAGACAGACAGACAGGGGTGAAAACATAACGTCCATCCACCTTCGGTGGCAGAGGTAATGAAGGTGAAAAAGTGAGGTTGGAAGAAAAATACAGTGAGGGCCTCGGCCGACGTTCCACGGCATGGTCAAGGATGGTTATGCACACCGATAACTAGTTTCTTATTAATTTGATTGGTAAAATATAATGAAACATTCAGTCATTCAATTCTTTGGATAAACTACTTTTAATTGGGTCACACCTTGTATCCACCAACACGAAAAGGAAGTCTGTACAACGGAACCTTAAATGACTCCATCACCATCCTCTCGAGTCACGGTGGTGTAAAAGCATGTGCATGGAACAAGGAATATATCATATTACATCATATAACAAACATCATGTGAAAACTATTACTGTATATCACAAACTAAGTGATATTTTTGTGGCAGCATGAGATTGAGATTCAATTCAAATGGATTGATGCTATAATTATCGTTCTTGGGGATTGTTCCTGCAATGTTGAGCCACGACAGAGATGTCCCAAATCAGTCAGGGGGAGGTTTTCTCATCAGCGTTGATGTGCAAGTTGCTCGGCATATCAACATGGGCACGACAGATAGCCCCATCGAGTGTCTGATAATAAGAGCTGTAGAGATCAGTGAACGTTCTACGAAAGTGTCCAAATATAAATGGTTTATTCATGACAGACAACATTCACACTGCTTGCGGAACATTTCTGTAATGTTGCCAATTATATAATATGCATAAAGGTTGGCCATGCATATTTCAGGCCCATGTTCATCCTTGCTGAGACCCGTTTATTTAAATTGCATCGGAATCTTGCTGATTGGCAATCTGCATTTGAACCATGAATAGTTGATTTCGAGTTGTGTTGTGAATCTTTCCATATTAGCTCGAATTGCTTGTTACACAATTGGTTGTTGTAGAACGTTATAAATTTAGTTTGTATGAGAATACAATTGTGTAACCAAAGGAATTGTGACAAAGTCAATCTAAAATCTGCTTCAAGTACCCTGGCTTGGCAAACCATCCATCCATTTAGGCTCGCACTCATAAAAACCGAATTCCTTTTATTATTTCATTAATTTTTTTAGCAATACTGTGCATGTTTAAAGTAAGTTATTGCTATAGTTCAAGCATTTGCCAACAATTCCCTCCTTCTTCCTCAAAAGAGTGCCTGTGGCCTGAATTGCAGCTTTCTAAAACTAAGAATGGCCATGAAACCTGCAATTCTTATTGTTATTGTGGCAGTGAAAAAACTTCAGAGATAAAATCAATCACTTCAATCCATAAACTGGGGCAGGCAGCAGTATCTTCCCTCTCTGCAGACATTGATATAATCATGAGCTGGTCAAACACTTAGAATATGTCTTTCAACCCTGACAAATCCCACACTCTCACCCTGTCTCTCCGAAAAAAAACCCTTTGGCAAACACTCCTATCTACTTCCTAAACAAACCATTTGAAGAGGTGAAGTCACTCAACCTTTTGGGCCTCACCATCAGCCATGATCTTTCTAGAGCAGACCATATTTCCAAGATAGCCTGTAAAGCTAGCCACCGCCTTGTCATCCTCTGTCATGTAAGGTATTTCCTTGGCCATTCTGAACTTTTGACAACTTACAAGACTTTCATACTTAGTGTGATGAGTACTGCTCTCCCCTTTGAGCTGGAACCCTGCCTCGCACCTTGTCCTTGTTGATGCCGTGGAAAGTGTGGCCCACAAAATCATTGGACTCTCCCTTGACAAAGCTGTGTGTCTAGCCTGTTACTTTCAGATTGCAGACAGGTTGGTGGCCTCTCTGTGTTCTACTGCCTCCTTCGTCAACTTGCACCCTCTGCCCTCTCTTGGCTCTGTCCCTTCCAGGTTTCTGCATGGTGTATGAGATCTACCGGTAACCCTCTTCTCGTTGAACTCCCAAAATCCAGGCTCACTGCTCACTTCCACTCATTTGTTCCTCGTTTCTCTCACCTGTGAACCAACTTCCCCAGTCTGTTCGATCCCATTCTTCCCTGCAGGGCTTCAAGACGACTGTTCACCACTACATCAGGTCACCCCCATTCATACTCCTGATATCTTATACACCATATGACAATTCTCAAGCCCCACATTATCCACGTTATTGTGATTTCTCCTTCCTCTCTCCCAACTCTTTTCGTTTGTTAATTGTCAGTTGGTTTGTTGCTTTTCTGTTTCATTCCCGCTTTCCCCTTCCTCTTCTTACTATGTTTCATTCAGGTTGTGTGTAGCTTGTTCACCCCATGTCTCCTTCTCCCTCCCCCCCCCACCCCCTCTCCTTGATCTTATTCTCACTTCTACTCTGCTGTTGGTGTTTCTCCCTTTCCATTTTGCTATAGCTCTTCCATGAGCTTCGCTCATGTATACAAATTTTCTTTTTGAAAAAAAAACTGGCTGCCTGGTAAACCAAAGGCATTCTGAAAGATTCAATCTAAAATCTGTTTCAAGTATCCTGGCTTGGCAAAACATCTATCTTTTCTGGGTGGTACTCATAAAAACCTAATTCCTTTTATTATCTTACTATAATTCACCGTCTGTACGTCTGTACCCAGGTACCGCAAACACAGCTGAACTGAATGCAACCATTTTTTGGGTGTGTAATCCTGGGACCCCTTGGAGTAAAATAGGCATAAATATAATAACATGACCCCCTTGACGGCTCCCGTAGGGAGCGGGTGCTTCTAGTTTAATGAATTAATTTTTATCAATACTGTGCTTATTTAAAGTAAGTTATTGCTATAGTGCAAACATTTGCCAATAGCTCCTTCATTCTTCTTCACAACAGTGCCTGCGGCCTGAATTTCAACTTTCTAAAACCCAGAGTGGCCATAAAACGTGCAATTATTATTGTTATTGTGGCAGTTAGAAAACTTCAGAGATGAAATCAATCATTTAAGTCCATAAAATGGTATCTGCCTGATCAGTGTATCTCATCGCATAGTGGCATAATGATTTTTCCACTTTTGAATCTCACAAAAACGAGACAAAAACTCAGGTGTAATTAAAGCCAAGGTACACAGCCTTATGGAGGAACACTCTAAATGAACTATGACACCACCCTTAGATCCAAATACCTATGATTAAGGAAAGGACAGTAAAATATCTCATCGGTAGCTTACTTGCCATTGAGATGTCCCTTTTGGGTTAAATTCGATATTAACTGTCACCATGGTGTTTCACAGTGCTGTGTGAGAATGAGGTGGAGAGAGTGAGAGAAAAGATAAAAGAAAAAGACAAGTAGCGGTACATTCAAAGTACACCATCCCCGTGCCAAATAAATAAATAACAAACCCTCCAGCACGTGACATCGCCAGGGCGTCTTCAGCACCCGGCGATGCCACCGTGCAGCACATGGAGACTGAATTGAGAGGGAGAGGTGTACAAGAATTGATTGATGAATTGATTAATTGCATAATTAAAATAAATAAATATTGTTCGTAAAATAATTAATTTCGTCATCAATTGGCCAATAGCATACCAAAACCACCACCGTTTCATCTGAATCTGTAACTTTTTGAAAATTAAGCAATTCATTTAAAGAATTAATAATTAATCGATTCATTGATTAATCAGGAAATCAAAAATACCATTTATAGCCAAATCACTTGCTCACTGTCGTGTCCAAATATCAGCTTCCGAGCTCAAAAGGTGCCAGGATGAGAAATAAAATAAATAAGTCATAAATGAATCGATAATAATTAAGTAATTAATTAATTAATTGATTAATCAAAAAATAAAATGTATTGCGAAAGCACACCTTCACTTTTGTTCCCAAATTTCAGCTTCCAAGGTCAAAGGAGGGCTGAGATATCACCTGGACAAACAAGAAAGAAAGAAAATTGAGTGAAAACTGAGGATTCCCGTCCTTCGGCACCCGGCGATGACATCATGCATCACCTGGATATGGAATTGGGAAGGAGCGGTGTACAAAAATTCAATACAGTTATTATCTATGTTAAGTATTCTACACTTGGTAAAAGAGAAACAGTGTTGTAATACGAACCAAGCTCATAAACAATATGCATTCAAGCTAAAGTGTCATCTGGAACCTAGTGTCCCACTCTGCCCTGGTCATATAATGTATCAGCATACCTTCCTACACACTGCTAAGTTCATAGGAATCATAGCTCATGTCCTCCAACACATTAGATGTGTTTATATTGTGCTTGAATTGTGAGTCCATAGATACTTCAAATCCTCCCCAGCAGCCAACATAGCAGGAACCGAGAACCTTTCACAAGCAGTGTCTGACAATTATGTGTTTTGTCATCACATTTAGATGGTCATCATTGTGCTTACCTTTGGAAAAGGTGGCAATCGCTGGGGAGGATAGCATGTGAAATCAGTTTTAGGAACCGTCTCATGGCACTGATCAGGCTGTGGTCTGACAAATCCATACAGTGTCAGCTACGCTCAAGCATATTGTTGTGGGCCGGGGTCGGTGGCAAGAACGACCACGAGGTGGGGAAAGCTTGCGTCGTCTCCCACCAAACTCCCCGGAATTGTAGGCCGTTGCTCGGATAACTCCGCGAGCCGGCGGGTCATTTAACCGACTGTGGACGCCAATATTTCAACCGCGTAGCGTCGGGTCTATTTGTCTATAACCAATTTACCTAATTAACTACGCGAT
>CM068957.1:116436078-116448996 GCA_035128595.1 Eptatretus atami
ACCTGTGAAAGCTGCCACCAAGATGATTTGTGTTCTCCAGTGTTCAAGTATATAATTCATTTGAATAAAATTCCTTGATCATAAACTGACGCATGTAGACAAGCAGACATAGTGAACCTATTGCTTAATCCCGCTTTGCACTACGCACGCGGGATGAATAGTGAAACAACCGACCGAAAGAAAAATTATTTAATAACACGTTCAACTCCATTTTGGAAGATAAACCAAACAACAACAGCAGTTTGCCATTTCAACTCAATGACTATGCTGAAGCATCTGGTGATAGTCAGAGAAATAAGGCAGCGATTGTGTTTGTCTGTGTTGTTGGTTGTTATCTCCATATGCAGGTTTCAGAAGGTGGAACGGAGCCCTCATGTCTTAAAGTATCACCTTCATGTGTGTGCGTGTAAGTTGTTGACTGCTAATCCACAGGTTTGGTGAGTTTCAGGAGGTGGAACGGAGAGCTACCAGGTCTCAAAGTCACCTCCACTCCACGTGTGTGTGTGTGTGTTTATACTTTTAGTACCAAACATCTTTATTATTCTCAATGTACATGTGTGAGGTACCATCCGTGCATGCATGTTCTCACTTGTGTGTGTGTGTGTGTGTGTGTGTGTTTTAATCCACATGTAATATGGTGTCAAATAGTTAATCTGATATCCTTCTGCATTGCACAACTCTGCATTGGAAGCTGCAGATGTTGCCATGCTGATGTCTCTTGGATGCAGAAATGAGTGTCCAAGACAGATATTTATAATGCTTACTTTGCACACTACCCTTTTGGGGTGTTTCATTGGAGAGATGACTTTCACACGAGTTCTCACTAATCTGGCTGTAGCAATATTTATCCAGCATTTGATAGCTTTGTGTACAATCGACATCATTCTGACAATTGCTGTTGTGTCAATTGTACAAATACACAACAGTTCTAAAAGTTCTCCAACATGTGTTCATTGCAAGAAACAGTGGTGAAATGGATGTTTCCTTGGTTTCGATGACATCGCAAGAGTATGGGAGAGATCACTTCTCTCTTGAGAATTTGGAGGAGTATCGAGGCAACCTTCATTCTTTAAGATAGATGCCACAATGACTGGTCTGAAACAGATGAATGATGTGATTAAACACAATATGAATGATTGGCAACAGTCTGATTAAACAAAAGAGCAAGGTTGAAGGTTGAGGGAGAAGTGAAGGAAGTCATGGCTCAATCAATACACAACAGACACACTCAATAAGTGGCACTATGTTCAAAGGAGAAAGGGTGGTATTTAAGTTGTTGTGGTAGAAGTAATCAAATGCCTGATGCACATCCAATTTAATATTGATGATCAACTAAGCCCTACTCTCATGCTTGAGTAATTGAAGGCACAAACCAATGTTTTTTGGGTTATTTTTGCTGTTGGAGTCCAGGAGTTGTAAAAGACAAACTTGGCATTGTAATTATTTGAAAGACTCCTCCAAACCTAAACTACTGCTTGTCAGGTTTAAAGAAGCATTTACTTTAACAAAAGAGACTGTAATGAACAACAGATTCAAACTGAAAGACATTCATTGTGAATCGACAATCATCACTAATTAGGAGATCGTGCTTTAACATGATAAGTAAAATCAGTCGTCAGTGGAATGCATGCACTGCATGAAACGAAAACGAGAGGTAAGTGAACTGAGTTGGCGAACCACTGGAGTCCAAAGAATCAGGTTTCCAATAGGCATACCTAATGAACAAAGTCCAAAGTGGATGATAATGTTCCAATAGGCTACTAATGAACAAAGTCCAAAGTGGATGGTAGTGTTCAATAGGATACCTAATGAACAAAGCCAAAGTGATGGTAAGTGTTCATAGAATACCTAATGAACAAAGTCCAAAGTGGATGGTAGTGTTCCAATAGCATACCTAATGAACAAAGTCCAAAGTGGATGGTAGTGGTTTCAATAGCATACCTAATGAACAAAGTCAAAGTGGATGATAGTGTTTCAATAGGCATACCTAATGAACAAAGTCCAAAGTGGATGGTAGTTTCCAATAGGCATACGTAATGAACAAAGTCCAAGTGATAGTAGTGTTTCAATTGGCATACCTAATGAACAAAGTCCAAAGTGGATGGTAGTGTTCCATAGCATACCTAATGAACAAAGTCCAAAGTGGATGGTAGTGTTTCAATAGGAATACCTTAATGAACAAAGTCCAAAGTGGATGATGGTGTTCCAATAGGCATACTAATGAACAAAGTCCAAAGTGGATGGTAGTGTTTCAATAGGAATACCTAATGAACAAAGTCCAAAGTGGATGATGGTGTTCCAATAGGCATAACTAATGAACAAAGTCCAAAGTGGATGTAGTTTCCAATAGGCATACATAATGAACAAAGTCCAAAGTGGATGGTAGTGTTCAATAGGAATACCTAATGAACAAAGTCCAAATGGATGATAGTGTTTCAATAGGCATACCTAATGAACAAAGTCCAAAGTGGATGATAATGTTCCAATAGGCATACCAAATGAACAAACTCCAAAGTGGATGATAATGTTCCAATAGGCATACCTAATGAACAAAGTCCAAAGTGGATGATAGTGTTTCAATAAGGCATACCTAATGAACAAAGTTCCAAAGTGGATGATAATGTTCCATAGGCATACCAAATGAACAAACTCAAAGTGGATGATAATGTTCCAATAGGCATACCTAATGAACAAAAGACCAAAGTGGATGATGGTGTTCCAATAGGCAAACGTCATGAACAAAGTACGAAGTGGATGATGGTGTTCCAATAGGCATAGCCAATGAACAAAGTACAAAGTGTATGGAGTGTTCCAATAGGCATACCTAATGAACAAAGTCAAAAGTGGATGATAGTGTTTGTGCAAATCAGGGAGAGAGCTGACTCGGTAGATATTTAATTCTCCTCTTCACCAATATGAATTGTTTAAATAATACACCTAACAAATTGAAATCGTTTCAGAAGTCAACACAGCTGTGATAATCATCACTGAAATTAATCGTAATAGTGGGGGAACTTAGCTAAATATAGCATAACAATTGTGCATTTTGTGAGGAAAGCACCAAATTTGGCACACTAGTAGCCTATCATATTATGAACAGATTTGGATATTGGGCCATCTCAAATTCATCCGCTGATGGCTGTGGCAGCCATTTTCCACTGCCATCAAAAATTTTGAGATGGCCCAATATCCAAATCTGTTCATAATATGATAGGCTACTAGTGTGCCAAATTTGGTGCTTTCCTCACAAAATGCACAATTGTTATGCTAAGTTGCCCCACTATAAATGATTTTTAGTTCCTCTTCAGGCATCACTTCTCTAGAATCCACTTTTGAAGGTTATGAACTTTTTTTTTTTAGTGAACTTCATAAATCGGATGAAAAGGTTTGTGATACTAATTGTAGAATGAACTGCAATCAATTCTCTTTCTGTCTGAACAGCAATGTAAAGAACATGTTTGGTTAATAGTTAATAGTTTGCTGCAACCAAGCTGTCTCTTAGAGCGCTTTGGGAAGCAGTGCTGGGTAGGGATGTTTGGAGACATATGACCGTGAATGTGACCAGAAGTTGGACACCACTTGACGGAACTAGATAACTAGATAATAGTTTGCCCGTTTATAAACTTTGAGTTGCTGTTTGGATGTCTTTGCAGAAGTAACAGTAATGATTCCACCGGCCACCAGGCAAATTGTAATATTGAAATTTTTGAAGAATTTGGTGACTTGTGATTTACATCTACCTGAGATAGACTGGAAGACTTGTAAAGGAAGAGTGACTCAACCTAACATTCCAGGAAACCTATTCCTTGAATGCTCATTATGATGATATGTTTTACTCTTGTAGCATATGAACTTGGATTCAAATTTTGCTGAAGTATGGAGATTTACCGAGACAAGTGACCTCATTCTTATCACCATGCATATAATATTATATTTAAAGTATTGAGTACCAAGATCCACTTTATTGGAGTGGCCATTGCATGCAATTTTTATAAGTGATATGGATATTCAAGCACAAGTGATGCGGGTCTTCAAGCAACCATAAAAAAGCATTGGCAAAACGAGAACGGCACTCGGGAGAGCACATACCTTTGCCAGGCTGAACAGTTTACGTTTTGTATTCCACTGATAGGCCGGATCTGCATCCAGACCTGAACCAAAATCTAATCAGCTTGTTCTTGTCAACTACCGAACTCCTCCACCAAGTTTTGTCCAAATCCGCCCACAACTTTTTGAAATATAGTGCAGTATTATTTATATCATTTTCACTCGATCTCTCAATAGTGAAGAATCACTTTAAAAAATTTTTGAATGATCCGACCTATGCTTTTTAAAAATGATTAAATTTTTTTTTTTTTTTTAATTCGGATCTGGATCTCGGTCTTCAGCAAAATGTAATTGATTCGTCCAATTCACATACCCAACCTGTCCACCAAGTTTCGTCCGAATCCGTCCTCAACATTTTGATATATCTAATATATATATATTTATAGCTCTTTCTAACCACTGACTGACTCACTCACTCATTCACTCACTCACTGATATTAAAGATGGGTACCTTCCAGGTGACATAGAAAGCTGAAATTTTGTGTGTCGATGGACATCGAAGCTGGTATACCAGGAAAAAACAATCACAGAATCGTCATCCAACATCCATACATGAAAATATAAGTAAATGAAAAAAATATGAAAAAATAAATGCAGGTGAGAAACATGAGACAATGGGAAAGCACGATCATTTCGCTTGCTGATGGAGATCGAAGCTAATACACCAGGGAAAATCACAGAACCATCGGAAAGCATCCGCAAATGAAAATATAAAAAAATGGGGAAAAAAGATAATGCAAATAAATAAATGAAAAATCAAATGCAGGTGAGTGATCCGAGACAATGGGGAAGCAAAGTTCGTACGCTTACACAATGTGTAATGTGTAAGCATACAACACTAATTATATATATATATATTTATATATACATATACATATGTATAGATACGTATACATATAATATACACACACACACATATTATATAATATAATTATATATATAATATATCTACATATCAATATCTGTTATATTATATATATATATATTATAATAATTATATATATAATTATATACAGTATATGTATATACATGGTGTCCCAAAAGTCTGGATCCATATGCATTTTTCATAATATACAATTTGAAATTTTTCTTTTTCTTTCAGATCCAGTGACTTCGAAACTAACAATAGAAGAACGAATGAACTCATTCTATGTACGCAATACAGGACTATTCTTACTAGAGGAGTTGCTGCCAAATTAAATAGAAAGCATCCTGATAAGCATCCAATAACACATGCCACTGTTAAAGGGTTTAAATGTTTTAGGTTCAGAAATGTTCAACGTTCTTGTATTCAGCGAAGAAACAAGTGTCGCGAAGTCCAAGGCCGTCAACTTGAGCATTTACTCCAATAAAACTTTTGAATAAATTTTTGCCTTTGGATCCTTACTTTTGGGACACCCTGCATATGTATATATATATATAATATATTAAGATATAAGTATATATAATAATAAATATTATATATGATTGACCCCTCCCATGCTCCTCTCGCCAAAGAGCTGAATAAAGCAACCCAAGAAGACTTACGCAAGGTTACACTTAACACTTACCTTGCGTAAGCCCTTGGGTTGCTTTATGCAGCTACTTTGGCTAAAGGAGCATGGGAGGGGTCAATCATTCATATAATCGTAGCCACATGGGCGTAGTCGATGAGGTGAGAGCTGATTGCCTATTCCCTCCATTCACAGGTGAGAGATGTGGGTGCGTCTTTCTTTCTACATATATTGTATATGAATAATATTATATATATATATATAATAATATATAATATGATATATAATAACATATATCTATCTATCTATAATATATATGTACATTCATATAAAACACATATATAAATACATATATTTCCATATATATAAATATATTACATACGTAATATATATTAAATAAATATATAATATATAATTATATATAATATATATTATATTTAATAATTAGAGAGAGAAGGTAGACAGCAACGGTCAAACAAGGTTGCAGGTCACTTGAGAGGTAGAGGAGAACGCAAGTGGTGGACAAGATGATACATAAACAACATTTGGAGGTGTGGGTGTTACGGTGCAGAAAAGATCATGGCTTTTGATGGGGGATGACCTGAGATGGTGGTGAACAGTTGCCTTGAAAACCTGGAGGGAAGAATAAAATTGAAGAGAGCATGGAAGGCGGTTCCACAGGCGGGAAAAGAGAGGAATAAATAAGTGGACGTGAGCAGTGTTTCTGGATTTAGGAAGTTTCACTTGGAGGGGGTTGGTGGTGGACCACGTGCATCCTGCAAAGACTTTGGAGGGGGCGGGGGACAGAGCACGGAGAGGGCAGATGGTGCAAGACCAGAAATGAGGTGGAAGAAGACAGAGACTCCCGACCTGTTGGTGATGGTGAAGTGATAGGCCCATAGACTCAGCTTTATTGCTGGAAATTCCAATAATCTTTGAGTGATTGATCCTCTTTGAGATTGATGGGTGATTGTATGCATATGTAAGGAGTGTTGTTGGTGGGGGTCTCGTCACGGGCGTGGTGGTTGATGTGTGTTTTTACCGAGTCCGTCTACGCTATTGCCTTCTCCCCTGGAAAGAAAAAAAACTACAACCCCCCCCCCCCCCAAAAAAAAACAATTAATCTTGTTTTTGCATTTTCCTTGTCTTGATCTAGTGTTGATAAATTGGTGTGGTGTTGATGTGGCGCAGGCATGATGGCTGAATGGCCTCCACCTGTGTCTAATTTCCTTGTGTTCCTTGTCAGATGTTCCAAGTGTTCGACCAGTTTGTGATTTTGTCAAGGTCTGAGGAGAGGGAAAAGGCTGCTGCCTGTCTTTCAGAAGGATGAGGGATGTCACAGCAGAGAGTGAAGTCATCAGAAAAGAGATAAAGAGGATTTTCCAGAGAGTCAGCAAGATCATTGATGAAGATTAGGAATAAGATGGGGCCAAGAACACTCTCAGGTTTTATGACTCCAGCCTTGACAGGGAGAGGAGAAGAAAGGATTCTGTTAAGAGCTACACATTGGCTACGAGAGTGGAGTTGACCTTGGATTCCATACGCAGACAGTTTGGAGAGCAAGGTGGGATGCCAGACTATCCAAAGCTCGAGAGACAGCCCTGATCTCATGTCTGACATTGAGGGCCTCCATCCATTGTTGTGAGAGTAGAAGCAGCATGTCCAAGGTAAAGTGACCAGATCTGAATCCAAGTTGATGATCTGAGATGAGGCTGTCGGAGAAAACAAATTATTTTATTTTCAACTTATGATGGATTCCATGACCTTGCTTTTGATTGGACGTAAGTTAATTGGGCTGTAGTTAAAGGGATCCATTTTTGTGTATTTTTTTGTAATGCTGTGATGTTGAATGATTTCCAAGCAGATGGAAGATAACCTAGCGAAAAAGACAGGGAGAATCGGACAGAGAGAGGAAGTGGGAGAGCAGAAGAGCAGATTTTTTTTGGTTCATATGCTCCAATTGGTTCATCTGATCATATGCATGTGAAAGTCAACATCTCTCTGGCTATTCTCAGAGAAGCATCTCGATGCTGACGAGTCTGGCAGTTCACTCAAGTAGAATGTTTAGGACTGCAAGCAGCCCTCTCTCTCTCTCTTTAGGACTGGTCTCCCGTATCTACTGCTCCTGATGTTAAGTCAGCCTGGGAATTCTTCCAAAGAAACCTCCTCTCCCCTCATGCACAGATTCATCCCATCTCCTCTTAAATTACCCTAACCTTCTTGGTTGTTTTATTTCAGCAATGCCAAGCATGAGATAGAAATGGAAATCAAGACTAATCCTTTGGCTGTTGGAACCTTGTTTCAAAAAGAATGAAGAAGTGATTAAGGGTTAAAAGCTGGTAAACAGGCAATCTACAAATCTCCACAAACCAATGTTTTCAGCAGTTATTTGTATCATTTCACAATACAGTAATGACATGGATGATAATATTCCCACATTTATATCCATGTCATTTCATGAATCTTTGATAGCCATCAAAGTTACCCCTCAGGATGGTTTTCAACAGTGTTTGCAAACTTGTATTTGATAACAGCTAATATTTTCTGCTTACAGTATAGCAAGTGCATTCATTGTGACAAGACCAACTGTAGACTTATTACTTTACCTATCTGTTGCAAGGTATGCAATGCAATTTTAGATCATTACTAAATGGGAAATGATTTGATTCGTGATTGGCAGCACAAATTCCTTCCAAAATGATCCATAGTTCTCTAATTAGTAAGGGACTGGGTGGGTAACGGACCAAATTGATGAATGATCATATCATGGTAAGTATTATGCACAGTGTGGCCTGAAAGTCACATTACCCCTCCCCAGTAAAGCATTCGTTCTTCCCAGTAAAGCATGCTCTTCTAATGTATCCCACTGATAGGCCGGATGTGGATTTGGACCTGAACTAATATTTCATCGGCTTGTTCTTGTCACCTGACCAACTCATCCACCAAGTTTTGTCGGAATTCATCCACAACTTTTTGAGATATCGCGCTTTATATCATTTATACTCTATCACTCAATGGTGAAGAATAACCTTACAAATTCTCGGATCCGGATCCGGATTCAGATATTAACCAAAATTGAATACATTTTTCCTTGTTACATGCCCAATTGCCCACCAAGTTTCGTCCGAATCCGTCCACAACCTTTTGAGATATTGTGCTATATGGAGTTTTGGCCCAATCACTCAATGGTGTATAATCACTTTAAAGTTCTCGGATTCAGAACCAGATCCGGATCTTCACGAAAATCGAATCATTTTGTGTGTCACATACACAAGCTCTCCACCAATTTTCGTCCAAATCCGTCCACAACTTTTTGAGATATCCTGTTCACAAACAAACAAACAGACAAACAAACAAACAAGAAGAAGACGTCATGCAGAGCATAATACTTGCAAAATCCATAAAACAAATTTGACCTCAAAAAGAATTAGTGGTTGAATTCAATGACCAAATATGCAACTCCTCTTCAAATTTCAAGTGAATTGGATGAAATTGACAATTTTAGAAATTCGGCCTATGTTGACCTTTTGGCCGATGTGGACCTCAAAAATAATTGGTGGTTGATTTAATTGACCTGATATGAAAATCCTCTTCAAATTTCAAGTCAATGGGATGAAAATTGAGGTTTTTATAAATCCCACCTTAGTTGCTGACCTTGGGCCTATGTTGACCTTTTGGTCCATGTTAACCTCAAAAATATTTGGCAGTTGATTTCAGTGACCTGAAATATAAATCCTCTTCAAACTTCAAGTCAATCGGATGAAAATTGAGGATTTTAGAAATCTCACATAAGTTGTTGACCTTTGGCCGATGTTGACATTTTGACCTTTTGACCTCAAAAACAATAGGCTTCTTCCTTAGTTTTGAGCACGAGACTTGCAGAATCCACCCCCCCCCCCACCCAAATGTTGCCTTGGATACATCAAATTGTCCATTTCATTAAGATTAAAATTGACAATCTTAATCAAAGCTCAGGTCAATTGAATGAAAACTTTATTTTTTGGATTGATTTTAGAAGTTTGACCTTGAGTTGACTTTTGACCTTTTGACCTCAAATAGTTGCTTTCCCAATTCAGTGATGGACGATGCAAATCCTTTTCAAGTTCCAAGATAAGAGGATGTAAATTGACGATTTTTCAGTTGAAAATTGATGATTTTAGAAGTTTGACCTTGAGTTGTCTTTTGACCTTTTGATCTCAAAAATAGTTGGATTCAAAATTCAGTAATGTACTATGCAATTGCCGTTTAATTTTCAGGTCAATCGGATGAAAATTGACGATTTCTCAGAAAAAAATTAATGATTTTAGAAGTTTGATCTTGAGTTGACCTTTGACCTTTTGACCTCAAAAATAGTTCCAATTCATTGATGCAATATGCAATTCTTTCTTCAAATTTCAAGTCAATCGGATGAAAAATTACGATTTTAGAAATTTGACTCTAAGTCAAAGATGACCTTTGACCTGGAAATCAACAAACTTCTCAGTTGAGACTACGTCTACAACTTGGTAAAGTTTCATGATGATCGGTTTAGAATTGTGACCTGGAGGCAATAAACAGACAGACAAACAAACAGACAGAAGAACAAAATCGACTGACCAATATTCTTGAAACATCTTTGATTTTGCAAGTAATGAAAAATCACTCATGGAGTGACACTTGGTGAAACGGAACAGCACTCGGTTGAGTGCATACCTTTGCCAGGCTGAACAGTTTACATTTTGTATCCCACTGATGGGTCGGATCTGAATCCGGACCTGAATAAAAATCGAATCGACTTGTTCTTATCACCAAACCAACTCATCCACCTAGTTTTGTCATAACTCATCCACAACTTTTTGAGATATCATGCTTTCTATCATTTTTGGCCCCATCTCTCGATGGTGATGAATCACTTAAAAGTTAAAAAATCGTCGTTTCCGGGTCCAGATTCCGATCTTCAACAAAATTGTGTCAATTCGTCCTTGTCACACTCCCAATCTATCCACGAAGTATCATTCGAATACGTCTACAACTTTTTGAGATATCATGCAATATCGTTTTTAGCCTCATCTCTCAATCGTGAAGAATCACTTAAAATAATTTAATTTTCGTTTCCAGATCTGGATCTTCACCAAAATTGAATCGAATCGTATTTGTCACACACCCAAGCTGTCCACCTAGTTTCGTCCGAATCCATCCATAACCTTTTGAGATATTATACTATACTGTATATCCTTTTTGGCCCTATCTCTCAACGGTGAAGCATCACAAAAAAAAATTCAGATCTGGATCTGGATTCGGATCTTCACCAAAATTCAGCATTGTTCTCCTTGGCTGGTCACCTGCATAAACAAAAAAATTCAGACCGATTGCTTAAAAACTGTGGCCAAACATCGTGGACAGACAGACAGACAGATAGATGAAAAATCACTCATTGAGTGACATTTTGTGAAATGGGACAGCATTCGGTAGAGCGCATACCTTTGCCAGGCTGAACAGTAAAAAAAAGATTGTATCCCACTGTTAGGTCAGTTCTTAATCAGGACCTTAACCAAAATCGAATCAGCTTGTTCTTGTCATCTAACCAACTCTTCCACCTCATTTTTTCACAAGTCGTCCATAACTTTTAGAGATATCATGCCGTACATAGTTTTTTGGCCCCATCTCTCAATTGCGAAGAATCACTTAAAAAATTCTTGTATCCGGATCTGGATTCCAATCTTCACCAAAATTGAATCAAGTAGTCCTTTTCACACACTCAACCGGTCCACAAAGTTTCAGTCAGTGGAATCCATCCATAATCTTTTGAGATATTGTGCGTCACATCGATTTTGGCCCCCATCTCTCAATGTTGAAGAATCATTGAAAATTTAAATAATTAATGTGTCTGGATCTGGATGTGGATCTTCACAAAAATCGAATCAATTAGTCCTTTTCACACATCCAATCTGTCCACAAAGTTTCTGCGGAATCCATCCATATCCTTTTGAGATACTTTGCAATATATCGTTTTTGGCCCTATTTCTCAATGGTGAAGAATCATTTAAAAACCAAATAATTATCTTATGCAGATCTGGATTCGGATCTTCACCAAAATTGAAACAATTCTTCCCAGTGGCACTCCCAACCTGTCCACCAAGTTTCGTGTTAATCCATCCATAACCTTTTGAGATATTGTGCTATATTTCGTTTTTGCCCTATCTCTCAATGGTGAAGAATCACTTTAAAAAGTTATCAGATCCGGATCCGGATTCGGATCTTCACCAAAATTAAGTGTTGCTGTCCTTACTGGTCACCTATACACACAAAAAAAAAATTCAGAACGATTGCTTGAAAACTGTGCCCAAAAATTGTGTGACAAGCAGACACACAGACAGACATATGCTGCAGACCAACATACTTGGCAAAAATTTTTTTCCACCAATTAACAAAGACAGGGGTGAAAACATAACCTACATCCACCTTTGGTGGCGGAGGTAATACCTCGTAATATAATGTGTTGAGACCTGCAAACTATCTGATCTGCCGTCTTCTTATTTTTGGATACTCATGTGTTTTGAAGCAACCAGACCGAATTATGAGTACACGTTACAACAACATCGGAACAGCTATCTCGTTGTAATATGTCCTCATCATTCAGCCTGGATGCTTCACAATAACCAGGCTAATTGATCAGGACATATTACAACAGTTGTTTGGTGAGATAACTGGTCTAATCGATGGAAATTTGTATTCGATTCCGAGAAATGTACGTATGTTATTATCTTCATGCAGACTCCAAATCACGTACAATGAATATACTCTACATGATGTGATCCTTTGATACGTATAATCCACAATTGAGGAGGATATTGGTGTTTTGATTGATGAAAGGCTCACTTATGGTGATCATATTGCTGACCTAAACAAGTTCTCAAGGCGAAAAAGGTTTGAGGAGTGATTCACAGAAACCTGAAGTTGATGGATAGTGAGTGATACGTTTCGCTGACAATGTAAAGTGCTTGCTCAGTTCAATCTGGAATATGCTAATGTAATTTTTCACCTTGTTTAACAAAGGATGCTGATGCAATGGAATCAAGTTCAACGCTTGTTGGCCTGCTTAGTGCTGTTTTACTTCAATCCACAGCAGGGTAAAAGCCTCCATGAACTCATCTTGAGGGATGTTTGGCATACTCGCCATGCATGCTGTGTGGTTTGAAAAAACGTGGGTGGTCATGGGGATAACCCACACCAGCAAGTGGAGAAAGAACCAAATATTTAATATCAAAGTTCACTACTATACTAAACTGCAAACTCATGGAAAAATCACTCTGACAAATATGTTAGAGATGACAGCATT
>CM068957.1:116449021-116460661 GCA_035128595.1 Eptatretus atami
TATTGGTTCGCGCGAAATAGTTGGGTCGCCGAAATAGGTGACCCTTATTGTCAGTAATTCTGTCTGTTTGTTTGGATGTTTGTTCGTTTGTCATCAGCATAATTGGTAGTAAACGTGGCGGATTTTGACCAAACTCGGGTGGTAGGTACATCTTATGACCTAGTGCTTTGGAAATTGTGATGGTTGCTAGGGACGCTTGGTTCCCTAGCAACAACCGAAAACCTTCAAAATCGGTACCGTTCACGCGAAATCCATTCCGAAAGCCATTATCCCATGTAGGGTTATGAAATTTGGCACGAATGATCTACAGGTGATGCTCTATCAAATATATTCCGGTTTTTGTGATATATGGAATACTTACCCACAGTGCCCCCTACAATTAGGGTATGCGCGAAAATTGGCGAAAATTGAAGCCCCCTAGCAACCAGGTGAGTGCATCGATACGAATGAAACTTTGCAGGTTCATGGTACTCAATGAGTACGACAACTTTGCCTCAGGACAATATGACCGATTTCGCTGTGTCAGGTCAATCAGGTAATTAGTGCAAAAATCATAATATGCGAGACGCGAGAGCCTCTAACTCACCGCCTCCACCTAACTTTTATCTCATAATGAAGTCTGAACACTGACGGGTTCCTCTTGTGAAGCCCATTTTATATTACCAATTCCCCTAAACGCTGCCAATACCCATTATACGGTAGCTGTAAGTTAGAAACACGTTCAGTAAGTTCTTGGTCGTCGCGCGAAAGCCTCATCATCAGACTCAATATGCGTTAAGATACGTTACACATAGGTTCAAAGCACGTTACTCATAGGTTAGAAATAAGTTCGGGTACGCTAAACACCACGACATGTCTACACATGAGTAACAGTGCTGTCGACGTGTGTCAACGATCGCATAACGTGCCTACAACTTATGGCCAGCGTATGTGGAACGTGTGTGTGCTACGCTGGCATACGTCCAAAAATTTTGAGAATGCTTAAAATTTGTCGACGAGCTCGGCATACTACGATGTATGCCAGCGTGCTTCAGCGTGCTCTTAACGTATACCAAACTTACCCATAACGTATTCGATGTATGCCAGCATTTTAGACAAATTTTTCATATGTCGGCATACGCTGGCTAAAACGTCAAGGTATGACAGGGCCTTGAACGATGGTTTTCAAACCACCAAAAGACTTTTCCTTCTCCACGCCGATGGCATAGCTGGAATGGCGCCAGAGATTTATCCGCTATAGAATAGTGCACAAGCTTGACAAGGAAGAAGGAAATGTACAGGTTAGTACTCTGTTGTACGCGTTGGTGCGAAGGCTGAGCAGATATTCACCAATTCACGCTTTTCTGGAGATGAAAATGCCGATGATTTCAACACAGTGCTGGGTAAATTAAATGATCATTCACACCAAAAAGAAACGTGATTCATGAGAGAGCTACCTTCTGTCAAAGAAACCAAAAGGATGGGAAAGTGTTGAAGAATACGTGAGAAGTTTATATGACCTCTCTCAGTGTGCTGAGTTTGCAAACAAAGAAGACAATATTAGAGATCGGCTTGTGCTTGGGTTAAATGACAAAGAGCTTTCAAAAAACTTCAACTGCAAAGTGACTTGACTTTGACCATGGCATTGACTATGGCTAGGCAGTATGAACAGATCAAATCACAGATTCAGCAACAGAGAGGGTCATCCGTAGATGCAGCACGTGTTAAGCCTGAGCCACACATAAGTGACACGGACAGGTATCAGCGTGAAGGTAAAGGTTCAACCTGTGGCACATATGTTATGTGCACAAGAGAGACCTTGTCTGGCAGAAGGAAAGAAGTGCATGAAATGCGGGAAGTTTTCACACTTTGTGCGAGTCTGCAGGCATCTGAGTATCTCTCTTCGCCAGCATTTTAGACAAATTTTTCATATGTCGGCATACGCTGGCTAAAACGTCAAGGTATGACAGGGCCTTGAACGATGGTTTTCAAACCACCAAAAGACTTTTCCTTCTCCACGCCGATGGCATAGCTGGAATGGCGCCAGAGATTTATCCGCTATAGAATAGTGGCAAAGCTTGACAAGGAAGAAGGAAATGTACAGGTTAGTACTCTGTTGTACGCGTTGGGTGCGAAGGCTGAGCAGATATTCATCCAATTCACGTTTTCTGGAGATGAAAATGCCGATGATTTCAACACAGTGCTGGGTAAATTAAATGATCATTTCACACCAAAAAGAAACGTGATTCATGAGAGAGCTACCTTCTGTCAAAGAAACCAAAAGGATGGGGAAAGTGTTGAAGAATACGTGAGAAGTTTATATGACCTCTCTCAGTGTGCTGAGTTTGCAAACAAAGAAGACAATATTAGAGATCGGCTTGTGCTTGGGTTAAATGACAAAGAGCTTTCAGAAAAACTTCAACTGCAAAGTGACTTGACTTTGACCATGGCATTGACTATGGCTAGGCAGTATGAACAGATCAAATCACAGATTCAGCAACAGAGAGGGTCATCCGTAGATGCAGCACGCGTTAAGCCTGAGCCACACATAAGTGACACGGACAGGTATCAGCGTGAAGGTAAAGGTTCAACCTGTGGCACATATGGTTATGTGCACAAGAGAGACTCTTGTCTGGCAGAAGGAAAGAAGTGCATGAAATGCGGGAAGTTTTCACACTTTGTGCGAGTCTGCAGGCATCTGAGTGTAAATGAAGTTGATGCATCTGAGCCACGAACACGTATACCATTTTTCGTTGGGTCTGTACAAACCAATGATGAACCACCATGGAGGGTAAATCTTGAGATATGTGGCAGAAGAGTGAACTTCAAGATCGACACAGGAGCTGACGTTGATGTAATCAGCAAGCAAATGTGAACATTCCTTGGAAAACTCGACCTGTGTCCTTCCAACTCAGTTATGCTCCTGAGTCCAGGAGGCAGAATGGACGTCGTAGGAAGATATGACACATCAGTGGGAGAAGAGCTATCAGCCACCATTTACGTAATTGATAATGACACTGATAGTTTCCTTTGTACAAAAACAGCCACTACCTTGGGGCTGGTCTAACGCATCAATTCAGTCAGCTTTGGTGAAGTTAAGTGCCAGCCAGTCCAAATTATGCTTAAAGATGGGGCAACGCCATACAGCGTGACAACTGCCAGGCGCGTGCCTATTCCACTACTCAAGAAAGTGGAGCAGGAGATCAAGAGTATGAAGGATGGAGGGGTGTTTGAAGAAATCACTGAGGCAACAGAGTGGGTCTGACCAATGGTTCCTGTTGTTAAACCTTCAGGAGAGATCAGAATTTGTGTCGACCTGAAGAAAATGAAACGGTCAAACGTGAAAGTTACATCATTCCTACAGTTGATGATGCAATCCACCAGCTATGTGGGTCGTTGGTATTCTCTAAGCTGGATGCTGCATCAGGATTCTGGCAGATTCCCCTCGACTTGAAAACCGCAAAGTTAACCACGTTTACAACACCATTTGGATGCTTCTTCGTCAAGTGAGTTCCTTTTGGAATATCATCTGCACCAGAGATTTTTCAGAGGATGATGATTAAAATCCGAGCAGGGACTGATGGAGTTATCTGTTACTTCGATGACATTCTCTGTCAAACGTCCACCACTGAAGAACATGAACGACTCTTGGACAGAGTGAAAAAGTGACCAAGTGGAGTAGGTCTCCAACTCAACACAAAAAAATGTGAATATCTGAGGTCTGAGATCAACTTCCTGGGACACATAATCAGTGGAAAGGGCATGCGTCCAGATTCGTCCAAAGTTGAGGTGATAGCAAAGATGGCCGAACCAGCAGACGTTACAGAGCTGAGGAGATACGTCGGCATGGTCAACTACCTGGGCAGGTATTTTCCTCACTTGTCAACAGCCTTGACACCACTGAAAAAAGAAACTGCATGGACCTGGGGACCGGAACAGGTGGAGGCTTTCTCCAAAATCAGACATGCTTCCCAAAGCACCAACCTTGGCATACTTTGATCTGGCCAAGCCAACAACAGTAAGTTTTGCTGCAAGAACATGAAGACGGACTTCGATCAGTTGCTTTCTGTTCAAGAACACTTATGGAAGATGAATGGCAGGAGCGCAAATTGAAAAAGAGTGTTTGGCAGCAGTGTTGGCTTGTGAGCGAGTTGAAATTTACTTGATAGGACTTGAGACGTTCACCTTGTGAACAGATCATAAGCCACAAATACCTCTAGTCAACACCAAAGACTTGTCAGAGATACCATTGAGATGCCAATGCATGCTTATGAGACTCAAGTGTTTCAAGCTGTCGTGGAAAATAACTCAATTTCCATAAGTTGGATCAGCATACAAATGGAGAGTCTTTGATTTCGTATATACAGAGGAAGAACAATGAATGATTCACTGAAACATTCGAATGGACTTCATTGAAACAAAAGCCCGAAGTAATTCCTCCTACACACAATTTAGCATTCCAAAGAATGGGAGGGTGAGACATTTGGAAACTCAACTACAGGATTAGCTGATAAGCATTAGGCAAGAGAACTCAAAACTGCAATACGTGTCCACTTTGGGTGGGAGGGAGAGAATGACCCAATCATGGCAAAAGTTTGCAGTGTTATCAACCAGGTCACCCTGTTTCTATGCAGTGAGAAAGACCTTTTTTCACAGTAAGATATTCCTTTTATCAATATGTAGGTCAAAAGACTCTTGGGAAAAGGGAAACATTACTGACAGCCAATTCGACTGTAGTAAAAAATATTAAATTTATAAAGTACCAGCAACAATTATAATTGAGAATACATGAATATAATTATTTTTCTTCCACAAAGTACAAGGCTATTCACACCCCAAGCAAGGACATAATTGTTGCCGACACATTGTCACGAAGTCCTGTGTCTACTCATGACAGCATCAATCTTCAAGAAGATGTCCATGTCTTCGTCAGTGAGGTCGTCTTCTCATGGCCAGTATCAGACGCCAGGCTCAACGAGATCCAGAAAGAAACAAAAGGATGTCAATCTGAAGACAGCTCTGGAATACACCATCTCCGGGTGGACTGTTTACAAAGAGAAGGTTCAGTTTGCCGCCCAAAACCTGTTTGCAATCAGAGGGGAACTGAGCGTCAGTGATGGAATCTTGATGAGGGGTGACAGGATTGTCATTCCTTATCCCCTTCGAGGTGAAATCCTTGATCATATTCATGATGGGCACTTGGGGATTACAAAGTGTCATGAGCGCACAAACCAGTGTGTGTGGTGGCCAGCCCTCAGCAAAGACATTCAAGAGTGGGTGACAAAATATCGGCATTGTCTTGAGAAACAGCCTTCACACCCAAGCGAACCACTTCTTACATCGATGTTACCCGATCGACCGTTCCAGAAGATAGGAGTGGACATTTGTGAGTTTAAAGGGCACCGTACCTTGTGTCAGTGGATTACTATTCCAGATACATCCAGAAATTACATCATTCGCAGTAGTATGCAAAATGAAGAATATTTTTGCATAGCATGGAATACCTGAGATGATCATATCAGATAATATCCCACAGTTTGCTTCGGCAGAGTTCAGGAAATTCGCTACAAATTGGACTTTCCAGCATGTTACAAGTTGTTCATACTACCCACAGGCATAAGGAGAGGCAGAGAGAGCGGTTAAAACAGCAAAGGAGATCCTGAAGCAGGTAGACAAATTCCTTGCTCGACTGATCTACCACTCAACTCCCATCCCAGCTCTGGAAGCGAACAGGAATCTCATGTCTTATGTTGTCAACCATGACGCAGTACAGGAGTGTGACGGTGCTGCAAAGCATCAACAAAGAGTACTTTGATCACAGAGCACACCCTCTAATGGAGCTGCACCCTGGTGATCCAGTCCTTGTTAAAAGTGATGGAGATAAGGGTTGGAAGCAGCCAGCTGAGGTGGTTCAGCAATGTACTCCCCAGTCATACATCGTGCATATAGGAGTAGGGGAGCTGAGGCTTAACCGCAAACACCTCGGACTACTTCCATTAGAGGATCTAACAGCAGGCAGCGAAGAGCGGCCTGATCACGTCGAAAATCAACAGGCCCAGTCGACGGGACCACTACTTCAACTTCAGCCATCTGAGCAGATTCAACTCCAGCCATCAAGGGAACAACCTGTCCAGACAGGACAGCTACCGATTCCGTACTCCACTTCCAGTGGCAGAGCAGTCGTGAAGCCAACCAGATTCCAGTAGCTGCTCATAGACATCCCTGACTTTGTTGATGTTGAAGTCTAGAATGCTTAGCCGCCTTAGCAGAAATCAAGGGGAGCTTTTGAAGTATGTGACTTGATTATTTTAAAACAATGTTTTCGTGATGAATGCTTTTGATTCCCATAGCTCAAACAATCCGTTTGCTAATTGTATTACAAAGTATCACAAGTTAGTTAATTGATTTGCATTGATCTAAAGGGAAAAGATGTGTTGAGATTATATGTATAACAAGCTAATGTTAAAAGTTATGTCACCCTACAGTGTCAATGTATGTTTGTTCTGTGATTAGCAACTCCCTGGTAATATACAAAGTCATCGCACATGCGCAATAAAAAGGGTCCTGCGAGTCGACCCCGTATGAGAACATGGCGTGTTGTCAGGCTCTCAAGGAAACAAGGAAATCATGCCTGCGTGAGCAATCCAGCCGATAAGTACACGCATTATGGCCATCAAGGTGCGACACAATCAGTGTGTTGTATGTAAACTGGTACAATCACCACATCCAAAACTCCACACAAGTTCGTGCTCCCGAGCCTTTATTCCGATTGCCCGTGCACTCCACGGGAGCGCTGCCCTCAGGGCAGCTCATCAAACATGATGCCCCCCCATAGTGGGGCAACTTAGCTAAATATAGCATAACAATTGTGCATTTTGTGAGGAAAGCACCAAATTTGGCACACTAGTAGCCTATCATATTATTGCGCCACTACCAGAGCCACAATCACTTTTTATTAAACACAACACTCAGGACCCTGAGATCCCAACTGAGCCATGCTTAACCACTAAGCCAACACCAGCATTATATATATATATATATTCCCAGAACCAGATGTAATTAACTAAAAGGCTCCGCAGGACGAGAGGTAAAATGGCTCCAAAAATCTGTTTTTTCACTCTTAAAAAAGGTAATTATTGTTTACCTGATTTTATTTTACACCACCCAGATACACCAGTAGCGATCTTTTTGGATTCAGATTCTACTTTTTGCATCAAGTTTTGTTGCTCCCGTGAACGTCATTGTCTGTTCTGTGTTCTTGGTCTTCCATGAGCCTCGATGATGTATAAAAAAATGTTTAAAATCCAGCATTCTTTTGTTTTGCATATTTTTCATGTTTGGTGTTTTTATTAATAAAGTTGCGCCACAAGTGTGTGAGGTTGCAGTCCATGTCGGGACTGTTATTGATACAGGTCCCAGCGGAGTGTTTCGACAGTATGTCCGCACACCATGTCATCTTCTTATTTCACTGGCAATGTATTTCACTCCCAAAAATGATCTGTTCGCAGTACCACTGACCCCACAGTCGGACAAGGGATATCGTCTCATGGTGCGAATCACTCTTCAATTTTTCCGTCGCCATCGCTCTCAGCGCCCATATCACTGAGAATGCCAACTTTGCCTCTCCAGGTCTCCATGCTGCGGCAATGTCCTGAGCAACCAACAATGTACAATGTCGTAGCGAACCTTTTTTCTCCAGGGTGGAAAGGGGTGTTCGATCCACACCATATAATCTTTGGCGATATATTCTTTGGTGATATAATCTTTGTTGCTGAAACAGATTCACCAGGCCGAAGCCTCTATGTTGGAGGTGACACTTTGGTGTGGAATGTGTCCAATGGGGATCGGCGGCATGCTCGTCACTCCACATGTTTCGATTTTCCCACCGATCACATCATGTGCCTTCTGGTTGAATGGTTTGCATTAGCAGGAACAATTTTCTGCGTGGCAGACAGACGGTTGTTCTGTGCGGATTATGCAGTTTTACCATGTGAGACATTATACGCGGCGATGCTCACCATAGCAGTTAGGACATGCATCTGACATACATACATACAGTACATACATACATACAATTAATAAACTAACTGTTGAATTAATACCAGGTGAGGTTAACTCGACCTGTCATCCTTCTGAGGTCAGCAAAATGAGTGTGAGCATGCTGGTATACTGTGTCGGAGTGGCGACCCGTCCAGGATTGTGACCAATAGCCAGGGAGACGACTTAAGTAGCACCAACACTCTGCACAGAGTGTGGTCCCAATCTCCTCTCCTCTAATTTTAATTATCGTTTATCAAGGCTCATCCTTGGTCAGTCGGCTCTCCCTCGCTGGGGTCTTCGTTCACCATTTATTTTGGCCTGCCTAACAATGCCTTGACTTTGAAAAGCCCGCAATGATTTCTTAGCGATAAAACGCTCAAATGTTTTTCACTTTCCTCACTCATATTATCGAATGCATGATCTTCATTCCTACGAATTGTTGTTTACATCGTTTTTGTAAGTGCTATAGTTTTCAAATTCGGAGGTTGAACCAATTTCATGCATTATAAATATATGATATGATTTTCCACGATTGACTCTCACGGACTACAGTGTAGAGGCCTATGTAAGTACGTGGGCAGCAGATGATAACTTTGGCACCATATATTTTTTCATTCTTATGGATTCTGTGAGTCAGAAAAATCATGGTGCCAATTTTTTTTGAGCATTTCAAATATTATTTTCAAGCCGATACGTGAACTACCTGAATCGCACTTTTTTCATTGATAACAATTTACCAACTTTTTTGTTTCTGGTTTAAACCTGGGCATGTAATATATCAAACTGAGCAGAATCAGCCTAGAATATGATATAATATCAATAATAACATTTAACATAACATAGTGACTTGTCTGAATTTTTGTTAATTTCAGATGCTGTGCAGCCATATCTGACTATAATTCCAGCAATCTGTGTGTGTGTGTGTGTGTGTGTGTGTGTGTGTCTGTCTGTGTGTGTGTGTGTGCTGTGTGTGTCTGTGTGTGTGTCTGTGTGTGTCTGTTGTGTGTTGTGTGTGTGTGTCTGTGTGTGTGTCTGTGTGTGTGTCTGGTGTGTGTCTGTGTGTGTGTCTGTGACCGCTGTTTCTGACAACCACTGGTCCGATCTAATTGAAACTTGCCAGGTATATTGCTGGGGACCTGAGTATGTGCCTTTTCAAGGTTTGATATTAATCGGACAAGAGCTTCCCAAGTTATGGCCATTTATTTACCAACCAATGACAGGACACGTTGCTGCGTAGGCGTGGCCGATGGGGGAAGAGAACCTCAGCCCGGTTCCCATTACTGGTTACAACGTACGGACTTCCGGAGAGTGATGATTTCGTGTTATCTAATAATTTCTCGATTTCTTATGCGCATTTATAGATAAACACAATGCCCTAATCCAGTCGTCGTTTACGAGAGCGAAGGAACGGCCTGTGTGGTTGTTTTAAAGTTTTTTTTTTCTCTTCTCTTCTCTTTGTGTTTCTCCTTGCGATGACATTGCGAAAAGGCAAAATACGTTGGCGCTAATTGAATAATTGGCCATTAAAACTAAATTGCGAATAATCGTAACTGCGATATGCGAACTTCTGGCCACGCACGTATGGGCACGCGAGAGCGAAGGAACAGCATGTGTGGTTGTTGTTCTGGCTCGCGGTTTGAGTTTTTTTTTTTTTGCACATACGGCACGCACGTACGGGCACGTACAGTTAAATCAATAACTGCAACGTCACCAACATAATTATTTTTTAACATTATGACATGCTGCACTCTAAAACAATGTATGTTATTTTTTTTGACTTTCAGGTCAGCTATGATAATAGCAGAAGTGGTCAAGGGTCCAGACTAAAAGACTAATGTAGTAGATGTAGTTGTAGATTAACCTCCAATCTTTGTGGGTGAAGGAACTTTAGTCGAGTGGACATTGAATAAACTGTTCTCAAGTTATCGTTATGCATGAATCATCCCCAAGTCCTTCCAGTTGCAGCACAAAAGATCAATTTGCACAACATCTTTGCAGGTTTGAATATATGCTGCATTTGCAAAGCATCTGGAAAACTCGTAAACACCAAGACCAAGAATCATATCAGCTGTTTATCAAGAGTGTGAATACGCGGTCGTCTATGGGGATAATAAGTACATATCCATCCAAGAAGAGCTTGGTGATGTGACGGCAAATTAACTATCACAGAAAGGTGTCACATGGATCTAGAATGCTATAAAATTGCAGTGCACAAAATCCATATTGAGCGGCTGAAAAACAGATGTGAAGCTGCACTGGAAGCAGGCGAAGTACCTAAACCAACGAAAGTTGGACGACCAGAAAGGACGAACTCAAAACACAACCACCACCACATGAGAACCCATCGTCAACAGAACGTTACATGCGATCTGGTGCCAAACAATACAAAAAAACAACTGCTTCTTCTGTAATGGATTTCAGAGAAAGGAGCACTCCACAGATCAGTGAGTTCAACACCGGGGAACAGCTCCGAAAGGCGGTTGAGTACAGCAATAACCAGCAGTGGAAGTAAATCTGAGTGCTGCAATCGATCCAAATGATGCCATGCGTTTTGATATCAAATACCATCTGTATGTTGGGTGAAGCACGTTCAGCGAACTAGGTACAGCAGGAGAGAGCAGACGAGAAGTAGTAATAACCAAGGTTTCAGCAGACATTGAATTCTATTTGATGAGCAGCCTGCTGAATCAGGATCTATCCTGGCATGGTGAGGTAGAAGCAGCTTATCAAAATGTCCTCAGAGTCAATGGTTACAAATATATGCATATATCAAGGAGAAGTTTGAAGCGTAAGCCTTGTAGAAAATATTGATGTTGAGTTCTGCCGCTAACCGCATATGAATGAACCAGATCGGATGTACACGTCTAGAAAAAAGAGCCGCAATTGACAACCTGGACGAAGCAGCTGGCGATGCGAGCAGCAACATGAAGCAGTCTTCGAAAGTGCCAAGGTAATCTAATAAGAAGGGACATCGCTGAAGCTCTAAAGCAGCCGTGAAATTTCAAGGTTCCGTGTTAGATGAAAATCAAGTTCCCAATCCGCTGGAGGCATTCATCCTACAGGATCCTAATGGGCATGTTAACACTTGAGTCAACACAAAGAGACATAGCATTCAACTCGTAACACGGAACATAGCACAGACTATAATGTTTGCATACAAGTCTGATCGTCAGGTGTCCTATGTGCCAAAGCATGAGAAGCAGGCTTTCAACATCACAAATGAGAATCACTAGTCGTGGAATTGGTCTGAAAGTATCACCCACTCGAGTAAGACCGAGGTGAAAATTCTTCATAGGTTGGGTATCCATCAACTAGAGCGTGTCCTTCGCATTGGATGCAACTTGCTCATGCAGTGCTGAAGCGTGCTGCACAGACACATGGCTTGTATATTCCTGAAATGCTTGTGAAGCGAAGATTCCTCTTCTTGCAATAACAACGTCGATTTGCCGAAGATACACCAGATGGAAAGGGGACATTAACATGCCACTGCCACTGCTGTTTTCCAGTTCCATGACACAAACAAAACCAACACCCAAAATGCAATCGCAACTGAGCAACCGTGTACTGAGCGATCCCTTTCTAGTCTGGCACCAACAGAACCACAGCTCCTTCCATGTAGTA
>CM068957.1:116465497-116486820 GCA_035128595.1 Eptatretus atami
CTTTTTATTATTTGCTCATTGACCTTTCCCCAAACAAGAGTGAAAGCTACTTCAAGGTTTTTGTGTTGTATACAGTACATTACTGTAGTGGGTAATCACACTGATTTTAATCAGCCGTTACCGAAAATTGCCGATTTTCAAGTGAAGCACTAATATAATAATATTATATATTATATATAATATATATTATTATATTATATATATATGTATATTGTGTGTGCTGTTTCAAAGTACAACATATTCTCTCTGCTAACTCCCCAAATCCCACCCCTCTTTCTCTTTTTCCCCATTCTCGCTTCACCCCCTCCTCACACAGTGCAGCACCCTCCTCCACCATTCTTTCTCTCTCTCTCTCTCTCTCTCTTCTCTCTCTCTCTCTCTCTCTCTCTCTCCTCTCTCTCTGTCTCCAAACATATTCAGATGGTGGTTATGTCTGGACAGGGGTTATATCTAGACACCTCCCCTCACACTGTCTTCCCTTCCCTCATGCTGCCTTTCCTTCCCCAACACTCCTCACTCCCCACCCCCTCCGCTCCCCCACTCCTCCTCGGTCTCCCTCCTCCTCGTTCCCTCCCTCCTCTCTTCCCCCCCTCTTTTTGTTTGCTGTTTGGGCCGTTTATCTCCCTATGTCCTGTATGCTGCCACTCTCACCTTCACTGCCTTTCCTTCCCTCCCCTTACACTTACTTTCCTTGGTAATCCATGACTGGGGGGGTCCCGTGTGCAAGTGATGCCTAAGTTTCTCTTCATTTCTTAAACTAGGCACCTAGGCACATCGGAAAAATGAGGTGGACTCTGAATCCTGGCACTAACTCCACAATTGACGTTTGAAATTTGTCTGAGCTGCGCCAATCTGAGGCTGTAATTTGGGGGTAGGGGAACATAAGCTGATTTCTCCGGCAATATTGAGATATCACAACAAATTACAATCAAAATGTTTGTTTTTAATTGCTCTTCAAGATCCAATACAGTAATTTGACAATTTTTGGCTAATTAGGTCCCAGAGGAAAAGGTCACGAAATGACCTATGCTTAAAATTTTGCTGGTACAGAATGCCATTTGAAGCTATGTGGATCAATTTTTTTGAATAAATTGGCAGATTCTGATAGCCAAGGGAGAACTCGACATTCAAAAGTAGAGATATGCAGGATGTTGTGTGATCAGAACTTGTAGGCGACCATTGATGATATCAACGATGGTAGAGTGTAACACTATGTTTCGATAGTGACAAGGTTTCCATGATTTTCATAGCCTGTGAATGAGTTAGGATGCCGTCAGGTCGAAATACCGTACTGGCAGTGAGGGATGTTACATCAATGAAAAGGTGGTGATAGGCTCACGACTTATGCGGATTGTCAGTTTATTTTTGCAGATTATCCTAGGTCGAAACGCATGGACGCTCGAAGGCCTGGCGGTTGTAACAATCCGTGAACGTTCAAGCTTCTGGGACACGGGATTCATCAATTTGGCTTCAATGTGGAGAACTTGTGCAGAAGCGACCGTGAGGCCAATGTGAGGCTACATCTGCAGCAGTGCAGGCATTGGTACCAATTTTGCTGCGTTTTGCGTCTACCAATATTTGAGATGTGTCAGCTTTGCGTTATTTCTAGGGAGGGAAACATTGGAAAGAAATACTCGCCTACAGAAGACCTACCACCAGTCCGCAGGATCTCAACAGATGGGGAATAGTCTTCGCGGCAATGATTGCGACGGCAGAGCTTAGACGGTTCTGGATGACTTGTGATAGCAAAGTAGCTGTGAGCTGCCAGACAGCGCTGGAGTCTTGTCGTGCAGACTTTTGGTCGAGCTTAGACTTAGGTCACAAGGAGTAATGTTGAGGCATTGCTGCTCGCGCAGGCTGGACTTGAAGTTCTGTGTGTGGTATCCGTACGCATTACCCTATACTATCTTCTGTTAATCTGTCTCGTGGCGCTACGTGTTTGCGCTCATTCTTACTCCTTGCTGTTATCTCTTTGTGTCTCGTTAGTTCTGTTGTCGAATTGAGTGGGCGGAGTGAGAGTAGGCGACCGATTGGCAGGATTTTCTCCGACTTCTTCCCGCAGGCAAATCAGTCTCGCATTTTCGGTGTCAATGCTGATGGCAGCCTCGCATCTTTTCCATCTGGACTTATTCGCTGTCAGCGCGGGTGGGTGGGCTGCGCCCGCATTTTCGAATCCGCCCCCCGGCCCCGGGAGATTGCTGTTTCTCTCATCTGTAGTTATCTGAGCAGGAGAACAAGGAGGAAACTCTTTTCCGGAATGTGAACTTTTGCTCTCGACTAGTCTCCTCGCCCCTCTCACCACATCCTGACCCGGATGCTAGTGACGGACTCGGTGACGTCTCGTGGACCAGTTGCTCCGTGTGGGAAAGCAGACGGAGCGCCAGCGCGTGAGATCAAGTTACGCAGGAGTTGGGTTTGGAAGGTGCTCTGTTTCTCCAACCCTATGTTCAGGGTTGGCACCGAAGACCTGAAGCTTTTTTCATAGCTGTTTCGATGTTCGAAGTTCAGGTGGGCAAGGATAAGAGTGCGCAGGTCGCTGTTCCGCTAGAAGGTAAAGACGACGTCTCCTGAACGTAGCTCACAAGAGATGGCAGTGTGGTGCGCGATCGCTGGAAGTTGATCTTTACATGGCCCTGGGCAGGTCTAAATTGAGGCGAAGTGTACCTTGTGTGTGAGCTCATGATTTTATATGATCGACAGTGGATTAATGAATTATTCTCACTATTTGTTACATGTAAGGAAGTATATGTGTTCCAGAGTGAGAGTCTCTATCAGATGACTATATGATGAGGACCGATGTTGAACTGGGAGATGACGGGTAATCTTAGATAATACCGTTTTCAGAACACTCAAGGAGCCACCGAGTATTCAGCCTGAACCTCAAGCATAGAAAACCATTCCTATACATTGTAGATGCCATAGGTCAACAATGTCAGGATATAGCATTCAGTACTCAAAATATCAGCTATACATCTTTTGGAAAATATTCATGTCTCCAGTAGGCCTCTCACATTTTACGTATATATGGTAACTTATTGTATTCCAATATTACATATCAAAAGCTATTGCCCAGAGTAATTGATTTAGTGTGTCTGTGAACTCACATTATTAATTAGAGTCTATTATGTCAGCAGTAAAGGACTCTGAACGAAAGAGGGGTGAGTGTCAGAGAGGACTTAGCCCATGAATTGGAATCTCAGTCAGCTCGGATAATGTGACCCTCTCCGATCTCGCTCTCAGTGGTATGGGATTTTTGATTCGATCGACTGTTCACAAACACTGAGACGACTAACTCATTGTCTTTACATCTTTTTTTTGTCATTGACCGATGTTTTCGCCCCAAGACGCGATCCGTAGATAATCTATTACGCAAGGGAGGAACCAAAGATGTGATCAGAGAAACAATGAGATAGCGTCGTTGAGAGCAGTTATTTCGTGCACCATAGTGTCTTAGCGTATGCAATGATACATAAAGTATAGTCTTCGTTGTACTCGTCTTCTTCCTGATGAGGGTTTCTGAGCTGCAATGCCAGAGCTGTTGACATCTTAAGAGGCCCTCGACAAGCTACGCTTACGATACCTCATGGCACTGCACTTGCTGCAAAGCCCTATGAGACAGTCGACAGTAGAGAGAATAAGATTGTGCTCTCGGCACGCAACGGCCTTATATTGTGCTGGTCCTCCTGTCTGGTAGCTCATTGGCAAAGCTCTCCTGAAGGTCCGAAGGTTAATAACTTTTTGCATTTATGTGTGTAATGTCTCTCTCTCGAATGTTCTGATGTGATTCTCTCTAACAAACATCGCTTCCATTTCATTTGGCTTGCCTCGGCGGCATAGCGTCGTTTGATCTTTGCGAAGGTGCTTTCTGCAGTCACACCACTGAGCACGGATGTGTACTACACTAGTAAAGTTGCACCATCTGTTACTTAACATCACCTGTCAATGCGGATCTCTCGAAAGCCACATCTGTTGGTTTGGAAGTCACTTTGGACGTTCTCTCTGGTGTGGAACTGGGACACATGAGAGGATTACATATGCGCTAGTAAGCGGACCGAGCGTCGAATTCTGGTCTGAAGTGATGAAGGAAAATGGGGACATTCGCTAACCCAGAGTATGACAGCTCCTGCCCGACAGACGAAGTCAGGCATGCCGTTAGCAAGGCGTATTCCCTGCACTTGCCCCTCCTTATTTGTCCATCGCCTTACGATATCGAAGTATTCTCCTCACTGCAAACGGGCAAAATATCGACACATGAGATGACAGAGATTACCTTTCCATCATGATCTGTATGTCGTCGAATGTAAGTCCCCTCACTCATACTTCCTTCTATGTTCCCTCATGGCATTGTAGAGTGAACATATGAACGGCTAAGTTGTCCTCTTGTTAGACCGGCGGGTTGATTTGCCATGGCCTCTTGAATACCCAGTATAGGTATGATCCATCGACGAGCATCATATATACCATTGTATTGTGGCAAATATCGCTCGGGCTGTAAGATGAGTATTCCCCTCTGATCTCTTAATGCCGTGTGCATTTTGAAGCTGTACAGTTATTGGTGAGATATGAAAATAATATCGGTCGGCTTAGGAAGAATCCATTGGGTTCATGGTGTGTGTAGTATGGTGGATCGAACATTTCGCGTTTGCTTGCAGAATTTCATGGCGCCTTGACATCGAACAAACATACACTCATCTGCGAGTGTGTATGGAACGACGAAAGTAAAACTTTAATCCGGAGCATCTGCCATTGTCAGCGATCTTGTTTTATCGAGACATTCAGCATCTGATTCACTTGATCCACCACATATTTTTGCAGTAGCCATGCGCCCAGTTCCGTACGGCGCCTGACTCGCATCTGTTTATAGCTGTTAATTCGAAATATCAAACTTGAGGGGAGTAGGATATGGGTTCTCAGAGAATCAGGTTAGCAATACGAGAGATAGTATATTACCAATTTGCGTAAAATACAAGATGAATGTGAAAACGCATGTTGTGATAAGCGTGGATTCGGTGGATATTGTGCAGTGTTTCGTTTTACTGGTGTGTAGTAGGCTGAGGAAATTGTAATATAGGTAAATAATTTACTGCATAAGATGAGATGGGGTGGCGTGCGTCATTTGATGCTGTGATCCTGCTTGGGTCTAGTCTGAATGCCAATTGTTAATATATGCTGTGCTCACAATAAAATATTTGATATAATATGGCATATATGGTAAGCATACAAAGATGTTATTTGGTTCTGTAGCCAGGTAAATGTTTGGTAAGGACATTCGAGTGTGATATGTTCTTCGGGATGGTTGACTATATTAATAATTGGAGGCGCGTTGAACCATGTCTGTGGGTGTGATGTGAATGCTAGTAATGGGTGTAGCGCTGTAATATTATGTGTACACATATAATTACTTGGAAGTAATAATTGAAGGTAGTGGCTTGGTTGACGAGAGTTAGCGTCATATGTAAATAAGGTTACGGGTAAGTAGTTTTGAAATAATATAGTATTGGAGGGCTAATTTGCTCTGCTGTAGTCGTTCAACTAGTTGCCGGAGTAATATATGTCGGTGGGTATCTTTGGGAATCGCGCTTTTTTTCCCGCGTGTAAAGTATATAGTATTTATCACGTTGGCCACGGAAATTTAGCATTGCAGACGTGTGCCGTGCTGGATTCGTGAGAAATCGTAGTGTCTGAGATTACCGGGAAAATTTCAATTGTGGAGTTTGAGCGTTGCCGACGTAAGGAATTTGAGATCCAGTTACAATCGCAATATGCCGGGCTTACAGTACTTGTTCGCACGTGTGTTTATGTCCTGGTGTTGGGGAAGGAGCATGCGGTGCGTAATGGAGAATTAGTTACTTGAGTTAAGTGGTAAGTAACATAAAATCTCATATCCAGTAAATGTTCAGACGCGACCTCCCGCAGGCAAATGACAGTTAGGCACTGTAGGCTGTCGTTCCGGTGTTTTTTAGTGCCGTGTATCGATGTGCCTTCTGGTATCATCGCTTTTATAGTACGGTTGGGACAATTATACACGTAATTCGCCCGACTGCGTCTGTAGGTGGTCGGTATGGGAGTCGCTCGCTGGTCCATCTGATGTTCTCGTAGGTTAAGTTACTCACATTATATGGTTGTGTTTACCTGCTATTACCTGTATCTCGCTGCGTGTTCCTGCCATTTCGTACTGTCCCCTTTACCGTTAGCGTCTTTGTAAGGTCATTCTGTGTCTTTAAGGTCGCTTAGCGTCTGTCTCAGGATAGTCTTGATTTATTATAGTTATCTTTTGGGAGGGGGTCGTTGTTGGGTCGTCTTGTTGCGTGGAGTATTTGTGTCTTTTTGGGTGTTTATTGGGTCGCTCTATTGGTAATGCTCGGGAGAGTGGACATTATGTATCTGCTCTGATGTTGGGGCTACAGATGATAGTGTTCTCGATTCAGAGTGCACTACAGAGAAGTATAACTCTATGGCCTCTGCGTGTGGATATGGGAATTCTACTAACCTATTTGTATCTGTAACGCCTACTCTTTTCAGTGTTCGATCACGTTCGCCATTCGCCGATCGTACACGGTGGCCGTCTGTTCTGTCTGGGCTACCGCTGCACTACTTAATGCTGTCTTCACGGTTCCTTCCTTTCTCATGGCTGTATTACTTATGTCCCCCCTCGCCCAATTTCTGCACGGGCTCAATAGCGCAGCGACCACTACTCCGCGTTCTTTCATTGACACCTCTACAAAATCTAGAGACTCATGCTTTTCCTCCACTCATTCTGGTCCCTCGCTCTTTTTCCTGCCTGTGATAACCAACATTCCTCTATACTTTCTTCTTCGTTCCAATCTGCATTCTTCCCCTCCACTCTTCAGACTAGCGTAGGTCTCTCCTACCTCTCAGGTTTGTTCCCCAATTCAAACCCCCCCAGTGGGATTTATTTCTGCTGCTGCATTGCATTATACTCCCGCGTCTCCCATCCATCTCCACCCCATCCACTCCTCGCATCGCTATGATTGAATAATCCCTATCCTCTCCATTGAACGGATATCCTTTTTTCGCCATCTCTCTTCCTTCCCTTTCCATTTTTGTTCGACCCGTGTAACTTCTGTCTACCTCTTTCCTCCCATCACACCCCATTGTTTGTCTAGTCACTCTGCTGTCTCGAGCATATTCATCGCTCCTGCCTTTTGTGTGTTTTTTCCCCTCTCTCACCATCTCTCTATTTGTCCTATTATTTCTTTGTTTGCTTCCAGTGATTTGTTTTCATACTGATGACCTTGATTTCTTTAGGTCCTTCAGCCCGTGTGGCTCATCCGTTTTCTTCGACTTTCTGATGCAATAGTTACAAAAAAAGTCAACATATGGTTATCCATTTTCCTGTCTCCACACTATAGTACAAATACATTTTGACCCGAGTTAGTGCTAGCTTTGTCTGTTACACTCTTGATACGTAGTTTATCTTTCTTTTCTCATGTTTAAATTTTAAATATACACATTATAATACTTTGTATGTAATTTTGGATTACTGTCGTCTGTTTTCGTGATGTCAGAGTGTTCTGATCTTCGATCTTCATGGTGCACCTACTACACTATTACCTAATTTATACAATGTGCGTGCCTATTCTCGTGTTTGTATATCCGCTCTGCATTCTTGTGGATTCTCTTGTGATTTTTCTCTCGAGTCGCTAGTATTAAACTGTGAGATATAATATAGGCATATTTGTGTTTCAGACCACAGAAAAACACAACATGTAAGTTGCCAACGCTGGACTAATGAAAAGGCATACAGTTGTAAATGTGTTCCGTTGTGTTGGAAAATGTAAATCGAGAGCGTGCATCAGTTTTATAGCGAACCACTCCCATCAAAAGAAAGAGTGGCATAAATAACATCTCACTAGATACATGCATAGGCTAATGCCATTTCAAGGATGAGATAGGTCATGGCTCAGGTTCATCATTAGTCATGCTGATGTCGATCATGTCTCCTGCGTGTTTAACAGCTAGGGACTGAGAGTTTTTTCGGGAAAACTGAATCTACTAGGATATATTAGATATGGCTGGTCAATTCTACCGGAGAGAAAAGGGCATGCTCTGTAGTGTCATCTGTGTCGTGAGAATATGGGTGGTTGTACTAGGAGTCGTGTGATCATACTTAATCTCAAACAAGAGAAGTTAGGAATCGGGATGTTGCTATGTTCACAATATAGACAGATATGGTTGAAAGAGGTAGTCAAATAAAGTGCTAATGTATGAGGAATCCATATGGACCTGCCAAGGCGCATTGCATCAAATGCATTTATGTCATCATTTACATCCCGCAGCTGTTACCGTTACACGATAGAGGGACAAGTTCTGGAATTCCTTCCACTGGCCGTCCCCTAGGCTGACGTTGTCATGTGAACTGACTGCCAGTGGAGGCTATTCCCTCTTTCTTAGTTACCCATGGCTGCAAAGATTAGGCAAGCAGCTGGGGAGACCATATGCATCAGAGGGAAAATGTTGTTGTTCAGACCAGTCGTACCCTTCATGTCCTTATCTGCATAAATCGTCCTCCCCTAATACATTCTGGAAAACACCGTTGTTCCCCCTTAATTTTCGCATGTGTGTAGCGGAGTTGTCGAAGTCGTGCAATGGAGTAGAAGACACTAGGATTTTTCTAATGCGATCTGGACTTGAGAGTAAATAATATCTTAATAGTAACATATGAGAAGAAGAAGGCGGTGCGGGGACACGACACACAGCAGAGTCTTAAGACGAGAAGCGGGTAGTGAGTGAGGATCGATAGGAATCGTGTATGTACGATGAGATGATAGAGAGACTAAATAGAAGAAGTTAGTAGGAGAGAGAGAGAGAGAAGAGAGGATAGAGAGAGGTATAAGGATGTGGGGAAGAAATGAGGTCGTAAGGTGGTGGACACATGGGCGGAATCTGGGACATGAGTCCCTGCAGTGCGTTGTTAATTCACTAGAAAGTTGAAGGACTCAATTTGCTCGGAAAGAGGGAAAGAGGTGGGTGCGTTGGGTGAGAAGGAATGGGGGAGGAAAGATCATGGTTGTGGTATGAGCGAGACCTGAGGATGGTAGCCAACAGCTGTCTTGAGCGGAGAAAATAATTGAGGTTGAAGAAAACTGAGAAAGTGTGGTTCCACAGAGGACATAAGAGGAACAAATGAGTAGGCGGTGAGGCATTCAGTTCTGGATTTTCGGAGGAGGAAGACCAAAAAATGGCGCGGTAAATAAATAATTAATTGGAACGGTATGGTTTCATCAGGGGTTGTGTTATTGGCGGTCCCATGTGGCACTCCCGTGCAGAATTCTACTATGTTCCAGGTAATTGAGAGAATGAAATAAATTGGAGATAGGCATGGAAAGGACAGACAGGTGCGAGAACATAATTATGTGTGGAATGCAAGATAGAGAGGGAGTGAGCTTGACCTGTCTGTGATATGGAAATGATAGCCCTGAGATCTTCAACATTCATCTGACAGGAGATCAAATGCGACTTTTGAAGGCCAGAAACATGTAATGGATGTTTTTTTTGAAGGTTTTTTTTTGAAACCAGAACAACGATTTGAAGTTTCCAATGCCACTCAATCTGAGCCAAGGTGGAGGAAACAAAGTGCGACCAGAGGTAAGCAGCATCTATCTCAATAATGTGGTTGAAGACCTTGTTGTAGAATAGAAGTTCAGGGGTTGTTAGGTTGTTGTGTGCGCGAAGCGGAAAACTTGTGCATACCGAACAGAGGAAAAGCCCTCAGTTGTAGACTAAACATGGCTTTGGATAGATGTGAAGAAAAGACTTAGATATGTGTTTGCTCCCTCCAAAAAGTATGGCTGTAGGTGATGTGAGGCCGCAGATAAAGATAAGTCGAAGATAGTGATTATTGTTGGAGCTCTTAATTGGATACATAGGAATAAATAAAGAGCAAAGTTAGTCACAGGTAATATATGGCATGGTTTGTGTTGCTCGATAAGTTCGCAGGCATAGCACGCGGTTTTTTTTCCAGTGTTCAGCAACAAATCACACACTCGGAACAACTATCCAGCATACTGAACGACACACCACACAGCAGCGATCCCCAGATCCAAATCGTACAAACAACACACAGAGGGGGAGGAGGGAGTGAACAAAAAACTCTTTTCCTCGCAGTGAGAATAATAGGACTTACTCTCACTGAAGCTGCTCGTAATGTTTAGTTCATTGACACCCACCCACAATTAGGCCTCTGAGCCTAGTTGAGACACACATACAATCTAATCAATTTTGCAGGTAAGAAGCAGAATTAGCGAAATGCGATCTACAATCGGTATGCTCGGCTCTGACTCTGGTAATAGCGCCACTGTTGTTCCATACTGGGCTCGTCAACTGTTAGTAACGGATCGCACCATATCTATACACACTCACACCTACAAGAAGTCCAGTGGGCTGTGTCCCTAGCTCGAAGGAAGCCTCTGGCCCACATATCTGCTCTCATGCGGGCATCTGATTTACTCTTAATGCCAAGAGCACACAACTCTCATACAAGTAGAGAAATGGATGAGTTGCGTTTATGATAAAGTAGATCCGACCACTCCGATTCTTGCAGAACAGAGTATGGACTCTGACCATACTTGAATGAGGAATAAAGAACACCTAGCCAAGCGCAAGAGACGACACTCAGACCTCACTCAGTGAAGTATTCTAATAATTTTGGAGGAGGTCTTTAACTTGTATCTCTAAGCTACGAACAAGCGTTGCTGATTTAATTCCGTAATAAGCAGACAGATGGATTGAAAGATCGTGTCAGGTTGGGTCTCGTGGCATTCTTTGCTGACATCTCCAAAAATTGCAACTGAATCAGCCTCCAACCATCGGTAATGAGATACCAAATAATTATTAGTATACTTGAAAATGTATCTAAGTGCTTATCCGTGCTCTCTCTCGGCGCGTTGTTTCGGTATAACGAGTCAGTTTGGAACTCGCTGCTCCACCAGACATTCACGTTGACTTCTGGGGGATCATGCTCTGTTTCCTTCTCTCAATAGTGTTTGTGACCTTCTAATCTCAAAAGATGACCCGAGTGGGTGGGTTTTGGGGTTACGTATACATCTCTATAATGGGTCTCATTACTCACACGTAATAAAATTCGCAAACGTGTCTACTTTGCCTGCACAAATACTGTGATATGTCATCTCCGTAAGATGAACAGAGACGATTCATCGAATTATCGGTTTTGAAGTCGCTGGTATTGATTCGGTGTAGTGAGTCACAACCTTGTCTTTAACCTCTGACTTGACCAGCCACTCGAATCCGCAAATTGCAGATGTCACCATCTAGCGCACACTACAACTCCAACTATCGCCACACTCCTCACACCCACATACATTTCGATCCGTTCGAGAGGGAGTAACAGAATACTCTTTGACAATAGGTGTAGCCGTGACTAGCGGTGTTTTGGACCATCTTTCCAGGTATAGTCGTGGCGGGGGTCCGCAAACAGAAGTCAGATTTCAACTAATCTCGTGTCTCTGATATTACAAATGGCTAAATATTTCTGATTTTATATTTATATTATTCATTTAATCATATCTCATATATAATTACAGTGATCCTGAAATTTATCTGATTAGCTTATAATTAGTCATCATAGTAGTATGGTTCTGATAATGTTAGCCTGGATTTATATTTTGTATATTAGTACCTACACTGGTGTACCTCGCGTTAGACGCTTATATGCGTACCTCTGATACTCTATATCATCATGAGCACCAAGCTCCATTAACAATATCTGATAATCGTTGAATATATTACATCGAGCACACTCTCGACCTCTACCACATATAGTCATTTCACATCTATATATTTAGAGGGTTGCTCTCGCACGCAAAAATATTGAACGGTTGTGATTTTTGCGTGTCCCTCCCTGATTTTGCCTTGTTACATACCCACTGTAGAACTTGTTGTCAAAATGACAACATTCATGATTTTAGGGGTTCTTCAGTTGGCACAATTTTGGTACATATTTTACAAAATCACGTAATTTGCACAATGTATATTACTTATTCCACCAATGCAAAATCAGTGACACTATATGACGATATTTAACTGGTCTCGATTTGTTTGGTATACTGCGCTATATCTCGTGCGTACATTCGACGGACGGCTGACTTAAAAATAATGGGTGTGTCAGCTTTCTCCTGGAGTCCCAGTTTGGAAATTTCCCATAATCTTTTGTTTTGGACACTCTCGACACTTAGTGAGGAACCTCTCGCATCCTTCGTAAAATATAGATACGCCTCAAGCCTACATCTTTGCCTGTGGATTGACAGTAATAATTCTCCTTTCAGGTTTTCCGTCTGTTTTTTCTGGACTTCCTGTATTCATGCAGTCTACATGTGGTATGTTCTCTCATCTCAATCAAGAGATACCCATACTCCATAAGTGGCGCACGCCTGGAGCGGAGTAGGGAATATCTCTCTCCTGCTGGTGTTTTTTGGACCCTTATTTCTTCTTTCCCACATAAACTCGGTACTCACTGACTCTGGAAACCCTTTTCGGTCAGAGACTCTATTGTGTTGTCCGATACCATAGCTTGCTGAGCAGACAGCAGCTGCATCCTCTGCCTTTATTGACTGAGACTTCTGCCTATGATTTGATTATAGCATCAATCTAGTCTGTGAATGATATCCTAAGTTCATTCTATCTTGAGTAAATTGTCGCTCGTTATTCTATTATTCCATATTAATTTCGCTGGTAATAAAGATATTTGTCATAATTATTACGAGATCTTATGTATCATAACTCTTCATGTATTGTCATCCAAACACACTATAGAAAGGAGAGTAATCTCCGCTTAGTCTCAGATCTATGTTATTTTCTCGCAAAGCAGCATGATCATCAGTCTGTCAATGGAACTACGATTTCTTTCCTAGTTGGCACAGGCAAAGCTGTGACCTCAGAAGCCGCTGCAGATGGACATTCCACATCCGCTCCAAAGTCTCTTCGTCTTGGGAGATGTCATAGATACTCACAGGGTCTTATTCGTGCTTTTTTATGACGAGCCTCGATGAGAGGTCCTTTGAATGGGACTGCGTCTCGTTTGCCGTTGATTAGTGCTCCAGCATGCCATTTTGTTCTCCTGGATTTATTGCTTATTCGGAATTCTATAAATCCGTTTTTATCTTTTTGTGTATTTTTGATTATCCCTGATGTGAACGCTACCAACCGACACAGCACACACCACAGGGTCATCTCATGCTTTCAAATTGCAGCAGCCCGTGTTTGTTACATAGCGTCTCTATCTTCCGTCATTATTACCATGCCATCCTATCCCTCAATCACCTTCTCCACAACCACGCATATAATACAATCACCTTCCTCTCTGCTCGCATTCAATGTCACCGTCTCCTGCTAGGTGTTCGTGGAACACATACGAAACTTTATAAGGTCCAAGGGTAGCACAGAGCATTCTTCCAGTTAACCCGGTTGGGGTTATACCGTTCCAAATTCAGCGTCGACTCCGCCACAGTTTTCACTTCTTTGTCTCCTCACTTCTCCGCGTCCATCTCGTGGCATTCTCCGCCGTGTGCGTCGAGGCTGTTGTTGTGCGTCCCTCATAGGGGTTTCTGCAAGCAGTGCACTACCTCTGCGTATGTCCTCGCGGGATTCTTGATAGTCCCAAATCGGGTGTTACTTTATCCAGGTTGCACTGTTAATCCGGTTTGTCGCTACGGCCACAAAACAGGCTTACTTGCAGGAGCTTCAGCTTGATTTTCCTTTCCTCTTGTTGGCCTCCTGAATTATTTCATAACGTTGTCCTGGTCGGTGCTTCACTTTACACTCATTGCGTGATTGGTGCGCAATCGCCGCATATCCCTGTACACGATACAGATTTCTTCTGCCTTTCCAACGTGTGCGCGCCGCTCTCTCCCGTAAGGGTCTCTGGAGAGCCTCACTCATGTCTAGAGAGTAAAACGTAGAAAATGTTGAGTTATCCGAGTATCTTCTTGTTCAGCCTTCCTTTTACATATCACGACAGACATTCCCCTTTGGCTGTAATTCTAAGTAGCGAACCTTCGCTCGCGGTCAGCCCTAGCTCGAAGGCGAGCGTTTCATAGAAAGGCGGGGTCCTCTGTTTTGTTTTGAGTATATGAGAAAATCAGTGAAACATGAAATAGCGCGGGATAGTTAAACACCACCGTGAAAAAACAACAGACGCACTCTTGTTGAAAATCAGTAATCAGTTGAAAAATTAAAAAGTCAGTGCAAATGAAACAGAACCCACAGTGTGTGGTCCTGACCTCTCGGCTTGAAGATATTTTTTGGTATGCTCTGGTAGCAGGTAATGGTCTGCTTCGGAGAGTTCGTGTGTGGTCTGACGACTCGGAATAGGTCGCGGCATGAGTTGTCTTAGGCTGTGTGAGCACACAAAGGTCATCAAGTGTGTCGGCACAGTAGTGGCACTGAAACGGTCGCTCGCAGAGTCTGGTGATCCAGGTCTCCATACGTCTAGTCCAGTTCAATACCTTGCACATTTCGAGTGGCTGACCAAAGAGGTCTCGGAGTGTGGGGTTGTGGGCGCCGCGTTCGGCCTGGAGTCCCCGCAGTCGGGTACTTGCTCTGGGGTGTAGGGTTAATTGGAGGAGGTCCGGTCATGATTGTAGACTGTGAGCTGACTGCCAACAGACACCATGTCATCTGAGGAGTGCTGTTAGCTTCGTTATACTTGTTGCTAGGTCTGGTCCAGACCGGACGATCCTGGGAGGGTATCATTCTCCTCCTGGTCGTCCAGTGCGGGGTGTTCGGTATCATATTCCAGACTCCTTTTGGACTAGAGGGGCGTCCTGTGCAATGCACTTCGATCAGTGCCTATCGCACATCTTGCCACTTCTATTTGAAGGTTCGTTGTCTTGTGCTTTGCTCTTCTTTGTGGTACTTGGTGACAGTGAGTATTTGCTTGCGGGCCAAGTCCATCCGGCTGATATATGAGAGACCGATGGGTATTTCTACCAGTTTGGCCTTTGTGTTACAGAATATGACGATAATCACAACGGATTGTGGTAAGTTGTTTTTGTCTATGCTATCCTTCGTATCGCTCTCTATATTAGCCTCTTACAGAAGTGGTCAGTTGTTTCACTTGTGACCTCCTGTGGAATCCACAAGCCTCATTTCAGATCATGCCATCCGTACAAGGTTACGCTGTTTCATATGATTACATTTATCCTAATTGCCTTGTTGGCCTTGTGAATTTCTTGCCTACCCGCGTTCGTATGGATAATGTTCTCCTGTTCCATATTATTGAGGAACCGCCGTTATTCTTCTCGGAGAATAATAGCGAGGCTTTTTATAGCCGAATTTTTAAAAAAATGGGGTCTCCAGCGAGGTCTCGCGATTTAATACACCGCTCGGTTATCTTCAACGGAACGGACCGCTTAAGGTTCGTGTCAAGCAGGCCTCGCTGAGTGTTACGTGTCTTCGGTAGGCTGCCCGCGCGGAATACTTAGGTTTATCGATTAATCGGCGGCAATTGACCCTGTTCCGCGGCGCAGTGGCCACATTGACAGGCGTTGGTTGTGCGCCATGAGGGAGACACCCGTGGACTGCGGTTTTCGGGCGATTTGTTCCGGAAGTCGCGACTGATTGTCCGTCCAGTGGCAATACGGCCCGCCATGGGGTTTTTTAAAGCGCTCTTTCGCCGCTGGCGGGTGGCAGTTCGTACATATATATATAATAATTATATAAACACACAATATAGATATTATATATCACACCACATCTATAAAAAACACAACAAGTATATATATGCTATATATACACACATATATATATAATATATATTATATCTATATATATATTGTTCGAATTTGGAAATTCAATCGCCACACATACATTCGCCTTAGTCAGCTATGTTGCTTGGCTATAACTGGAAATGGCAATGTTGCCTGCTCTGCACATGCTTCGACGGCCTCCATTGTTTAAATGTTTTTGAAATCGATTAGATGCCGCTGCGCGTACTCGATTTCATTTAGTTATGGCCGCCAGATACAAGATTGAATGGAGTGCATTCTCGTGCCCAATTCTCCCTCTCTCTAGCGCGATTAGGTGAGGAAGGGCATATTACTGCTATCCATTCCAAGGCAGTTAGATGTTCATCTCGGCAGAGGCAGGATGGAATATGCAGGTTCTCACACATATCAATTAATGGAGACAAAGAACAAAGTAGGACCAATAATTAATCGCTGCGGTGCTTGAGCATTTATTGACATTGATTCTTGCCGCCTCCCACCGTGGCTTTGACCTTGAACCCTGGCGAGTACAGTCTGGGAGGTTCGAATCACGAGGCATGAGTCCACACCTGGGTGCGGCCATCAGGGTAGTGCAGTAATCGGCAATGCGACAGGGCTGTCCTCAAGAAATAAAACAGACATCCATCCTTTTCATTGGCATTCAGCTTCGTTGAGCCAGCGGATCTCCATAGCTCTGTCCCTTACTCATTAAATGAGCTTTTTGCGATTCAGGAGTGCCACAGTGTGGTTTCTCTTCCCGTGTCATCGACATCACTGCATGTATTGAGCAAGATCATCCACTCGGATAGGAGCCAAGTCTATATGTGAGAAAGGGCAGAGCGGAGGAGTTTTAGTAAGCTTTTGCCCTGCAGCCTAGAAGGAGCCCGAACTGATGTTCGCTATAAGGTTCAATTGCCAACGGAAGACTCCGAGAACGTGTCCCAAGGAGCTGCCTGGAAAGCTCATTCACTTGGTGTAACTCACATTAACCTGCTGATTGCAGCTTTTGGAGCATTGATGGAGGCCGTCATAGTTGTGCCTGGTCGACGCAACAGAGGTTTATGTGTCGTCGCGACTGCAAGGCCAGCAATTGCATCCTTCTGCATGAACGTAGTGTCGCGACGGCTCGCAGCAACAATAAAAGAGTTTGGCACGCAAAACGTGTCATTGTGACAGAGAGCCAGACTTAGACAGAGAGCTCGCCTAGTCCTTACGGTGAGACGTCCTACCTTTGCAATTCCATCAGTCGCAAGTGCATTGCGACCGCGGGGCCTACGCTATTGCTATATAGCTCATCGTTCGTATGCAAGGTGACGCGTAAGCATCAATGGTGTACTGCCTCGCGTTTCCCGAAGGGCTGCATGTTATGCATCCAACTATCTCAGCTCCAAGCTGCGTGTCTACTGATTCTGTCGTTGAGTAAATTGCATAGAGAAGCTCCGTGAGAATGAGTCTGTCCGACCTTTGTCCCAACTTGAGCCAACTCACAAGCCCTGCTCTGGCTAGGCACAATCTCCTTCACCGTAAGTGGCTCCTTTCTCCAGGTCTGTTTTAATCTCTCTCTCTCCTCTCCGTCTCTCTCTCTTCTCTCTCTCTCGTCCTCTCTCTCTCTCTCTCTCGTCTCTCTCTCCTCCGATCTCCTCGTACTCTCTTCTCTCTCCTCTTCTTGCCTCACGATCCTTCAAGACTTCCTTTTGTGGCAATAGTGGCGAGCCTATCCTCAGAGCATTCAGTCAGATTTTCTTCGCTGACTGTAATGACCCTCAGATCCCAACGCTCTCACAACCACACCACTACCATTCTGTTTATAACGCTCGAGGGCTGTGCAGTAACTGCAACGGTCTCGTATTCACCGATTGTGTGAGACTCTGTTCGTAGTCATGCCCAAAGTTCCAATCTCGCTCCACCAAAGACCCAACCTTTCGCTCACAGAGCTGTCAGGTTCCGCGTAATGCTACCCTATTGCCTTTATGTCGAGGATTCGGCTGCGCCACTTTTCCTTGCCCTACTCTCTCTTGTTTCGAATGAATATCGCTTCTCTTTGTCTGAGCACCAAACTGACACACCCTGAGTTCCCGATTTACTTGAGGTTATTGATTTCCTCACCTCCCTTCTCTGTCCTTTTTGTGTAGTGTGCTAAAATGTGTTGTCATCTTGGTACCAAGTGTCTCTGCGTAAATTATCAGCATATAGTTGCCTCCCATGGTATAGCGCCACTTTATGTTCTCCGTTCTCTCCTTGTCCTGTCCCGCTTATTTGTTAATTTCGCTGTGATCCATGGTATCTGTATATATAATAAAAAAATAAATAGCAAATAATTTGTCTTGTATCCTCTCTTGACAGAGCTAAGATTTGGATTTGATGGTCTGAAAACGTGAACAGAGCCGATCTCTTTGCAGTGGTCTGGAATGAGATAGCCATTGTCTGTGCCGCCACCCGGCCAAATATAAATCTGCTTGTGTGTGCTGCGGGGTCCACCAGACGGCCCTGCGGATTAGCTTGGGTTACCCATTGGATTGGGCCCTCAGGAATGACTGCAACCTAGTCCGCTCAGTTGATAAATTCAATCGGCTTGATCCAATCTGCAGTTGCGTGACACGCTGGAGATACACACATTGCTCCTTGATTCGTCTAAACGGAGGAGGATGAATGGGAAATACCCTGCGTCATAAGAATTACTCATTTCTATTCTCAACAATCAGTACAGAGCATGTAAGACTAAAGCCTGTAATCATGCGAATCATCGTGAGATGCAAACTTACTCTCTCTGTCATAACGTTCTCGCGATGTATAAAGAACCGACTAGAAACTCGATTAGTGTCTCTACAGATGACAATTTCCCAGCAGATGATTTCATCCTCGGGTGTTTGTGCAGGTTTCCTATTATTTGTTTTTCTTCACTTGGCAAAACTGTCCCTTTGGCTGATGTGCCATACCCAAGGAGCTCTGTAGCGGTCCGAATAAGCTGACCCCAAATGATAATTTGAGGGTTAAACACGGTTCAACGGAGCGATTATGTAGATTATAAGGATTCGTCACTCCTTAGGTGTCATTTCCCTGGTCTCTGTTTTATGCTACCGACTGAGGGAGTGGAATCTCACTGTGGCAAGATGCATTCTACGCCACGCTCTGAGCTGTAGGTTGCATCAGTGCCAGACGAGAGAGATACACTTCTAGTTTAGGGGGGATTTCAATGCAATCGACTGCGAACTATAGGTGATGTTATGAGGTGTGTGTCCGGTCCCCATGGGTCAGGACAGATGAACCAGAAATAGCAACTAAGTTCCTTGACTTGGGTGCAAAGAAGTCATGGAGACTTAGGGTGTGGCTGGATTCATGGTTTCAGCGCCCAGCAAGCTCATCGCTGACTTTGGTATTCAACGCTAGGGCTGGTCTGTGAATTATGAAGATCTCTACGTTTTGTTGTTTGTTGTGATATGCTCTGAGTGATTTTGTGTCTTCTTATTCTGTGGACTCAATAAGAGATAGTGTAATGATGACCTATGTTCAAGTCGATATAAGTGCAGCGCGATCTTGCCTGTATGCCGCCGCACGCGAGGTTGCATGCCTCCATATTCAACAATGACTAGCAAGAGGTTGTTCTCTGGACCGAGTGCTCAATGCTCAGTTCCCTCGGTATCTTTTCCGATGAATACACATCAACGACAGGCTATACGACTTGATTTTGTTATAGCAACTCTAAGAGCCGGCACGATTTCTCTCAAGTCTTTGAGATATCCTGGTAATAATCGTAGAATCTAAGGAGGTACCATCCCAGCCTACTTGCACCAGCTGCGATTTTGATTGTGCCAAGTCTCTAATGACCTCACACCTTCACATAGGGACCTGAATTTACTTGGAAGATGCATTGAATCTTCTCTCTTTTGTATGTGTGCGTGCGTGCTCTGTCTTTGGGGTCTTTTATGTCTTTTGGTTCTTCAGGGTCATTTTGGTCTTTGGGGTCTTTTGTGTCTTTTGGGCCATATGGGTCTTTTGGATTCTCACGGACTTTTGAATGTTTTGGGTCCTCTGGGTGTTTTGGGTCCTCAGGGTAAACCAGCACCTTTCAGGTTATTGGAATCTCCCCTTTGATGAACCCGAGTCTATGGGTCAATCACTTCGCCATCGCCGACAGTCACCGGTGGCCTCTCTGTCTTTTACCGCCTTCTTTCTGGTCTTTCACGCTCCTTTCTTTCTGTGTATTTGTCCCCCTCTCCCAAGTTTCTGCAGGGCTCACATGGCAACATCAAATGCCATTGCTAGTGACTCTCAAACTCAGAAATCACTGCTTCCTCCACTCATTTGTCCTTCGTTTTTCCTGCCTGTGGAACAACTTCCACATTCTCTTCAATCTCATTCTTCCCTCCAGGTCTTAAGACAGCTACTCACCACCATCTCAGGTTGTCCAATTCAAAACCAATGATATTTTCTACCCTTGTTAACCTCCCTCCCCCTCCCATCCTCCACCCCAATCCTCTGCATGCAAATTTCCAATTTCCTCTTAACATTCCCTTTTTGCACTCTTTTTCCCTTTTCCATTTTGTCCACCGTGTAACCTCTTCTACCCTCCTCCCCACACCCATGTTTGTCTGTCACCCTGTCTCGGCTTCAAGCTTCTTTTGGTGTTTTCCCCTCTCTCCTTTTGTCCTTTTGTCATGTTGCTTCCTGATTTGTTTTCATTGTAACTGTACTGAGCTTTCCATAGGCCTGGGCTATGTTTCAACAAAAATCACGATTTCATTGTTGTTTATATCTACTTGTTCTTTTCCTGGGTATAGTTGTTGAATTTAACACCTCGAATCTCTTTTGTAATTATCCAAATATATGGGTCTCTCTTTAATCAACTTTCATCCATGTATTCAACTGTGAGACTATTTGTGTTCAGACACAGAAAAACACAAATGAATGCCAAGCTACAATGAAAAGGCAATCCAGTAAAAATATCCTTTATGGAAAATGTAAAGACTGCATTAATAGGAACACACTCCCATTCAAAAGAAAGATGCAAACACTCAATTACATGCCAGTAAGCTTAATTCCAATTTCAAGGTAGGTCATGGAATTCATCATAGCAGCTGATGTCATCATTCCCCCTTTTTAAACAGGCTGAGAGCTGACCTTCTGTTTGAATTGTGTCATGGTCACTCTACTCGAGGCAGGCTGCAGCATCTCTCTCAGAAATGGGTGAAGGCCTTAAATCTCAAACAAGAGGTTAGGATCATTTCTTTGGATAAATATATTGGGCATTCAACATAGTGTGGCATCCTGTGCTGCCAGCCAACCTCATTGCATATGGCATACAAAGCTGCCTTCATACTTGGCATTCTGACTTCCTCCACTGGCAGTCAATACGTTGTCAATGGAACCCTTCCCTCTTCTTGTCCCGTGAAAGCGGGAATGCTCGAAGACAATGTTTTCAACCATGTCTTGTTCCTTATCTGCATAAATCTCTCCTATGCTCTGGAAACACCCTTTTCCTTTTTTTCGCATGCAGTGTCGAAGCTCATGGAGAAGCCAGAACATCTAATGGATCTGGACTTAACATAACTAAAAGAACAGTAGATAGAAAGAGAAAGGGGT
>CM068957.1:116486845-116514729 GCA_035128595.1 Eptatretus atami
TGTCCGTCTTAAAGACCAAGAGAGAGAGAAGAGAGAGAGAGAGAGGAGAGAGAGAGAGAGAGAGAGAGATGAGATGAGAGAGAGATTGGAGAAATAAGGGATGTGGGGAAGAATGAGGGCAAGGGAGAGGACACATGGGTGAACAAGTGGAAAACAGGCTGCAAACTCTTAATCCAGAAGTGAGGAAATACTGGAAACATGGAAAGAGGTGGGCTTGGGGAGGGCTAATGGGGGAGAAAGATCATGGTTGTGGATGGGAACCTGAGATGGTAGCCAACAGCTGTCTTGAAGCTGGGAGAAAATAATGAGGTTGAAGAAACTGAGAAAGTTGGTTCCACGGTAGGACAAAAAGAGGAACAAATGAGTGAGGTGGGCATTCAGTCTGGATTTGGAGTTTCATCAAGGGGGTTATTGGCAGACCATGTGCACCCTGCAGAAATGCAGGGGTGGGGAGATAGCATGGAAAGGACAGAAGGTGCAAGAACATAAATTATGTAGTGGATGCAAGATAGAGAGACCACTGACCTGTCTGTGATTGAAAGTGATAGGCCGAGACTCAACTTCATTGCAGGAGATTCAAATGATTTTGAAGGCCAGAACATGTAATGGATGTTTTTTTTTTAAGGTTTTTTTGAAACCAGAACAACATTTTGAAGGTTTCCAATGCCATCAATCTGAGCAAGGTGTGAGACAGAAGTGCCAACCCAGAAGGGAAAGCAGAATCTATCAACCTGTGTGAAGACCTTGTTGGTAGATAGAAGTTCAGGTGTGCCAAGAAAGACTTTGCATAGAGAGGAAGCCCAGTTTGTGGACTGGCTTTGGAGGAAAACTTAGATATGTGTTTGCTCCCCCCAAAAATATGGCTGACAATGAGGCCCAAAAAATAGCCAGAGTGATAGGTGGACCAATTGGAACAGAGGAAGAGCAGGAAACATTAACAGGAAAGTTGGTCATTACAAAGTCCAGAAGGGAGGATTTTCCTTTGGCAGAAATCCGATTCGGAAAGTTCACAGATTGAGTCAGGCCCATGGAGTAACAAAAATCCTTTCTGCAGTGTATGGCTGATGAGAGAGCTATCAACACCAACCAATTGGCATGGTGAGAGTTGAAATCACCACATATGAGGAAGAGAGAATTGAGATGGGTGGTTAAAAGCTGGTCTGTGTCGGCTAATAGAGACATGTAAATGGAGTCGTCACTGTTATAAGGAGGATGGCACAACACACAGACATACAAGAGTGGGAGCGGAGAGGAAGTTGCAACCAAAGTTACTCAGGGGGGTTGAATGTGTAAGAGCAGCACACTGACAGTGAGAAATGGAGTTCTTGATATAAAGTGCAACTCACCACCAGAACAGAGTTCAGGCCTGTCAAACTGGAGGAGACAACAGCCAGGGGAGACACTAAACTCAGTGATATCCTGTAGGAGGAGGTTTTCTGTTAAGCAGACAACGTCTGATTTATAAGCAGCAGATGGATTGAAGATCTGTCAGGTTGGAGCTTGGATTGACCATTTGCAAATAGCCTCCAAATCCATCGTGAAATCCATAATTATTTCCAGTGTCAAGTCTTTCCTCTTTTCGAACAGCCTGTTATAACCATCAGTTTTGGATTCCATTCATTACTTCTGGACATGCCTCTGTTCCTCTCTCAATAATGTTTTAGATGACCTCAATCTCAAAAATTACCCCGGTGGGGGTGACGGTCATCTCTATAATGTTTTTACTCTCATAATCGATTAACCGTTGCCAGATATCTCCTAAATGACAGACGAGATAGGTTTTGAAAATGGCGACTTTCACAACTTTTGTGACCTCGTGACCTTGACCCTGACCTCGAATCCGGAAAAAAATATGTCGTTGGTATCACTCATCGACCTCTACCCACATACCAAATTTCATCAAGATCGGAAGTAAAAAGTTTTCTTGTACCGGAGGTGTTTTTGACCATCTTCCAGGTTACGTGGCGGCCAAACGGGAAGGAAATTCAAAAATCTGTCGGTTAGATACAAGATAATATTTTTTACTATCATAATCAATAAAACAGTTGCCGAATATCTTGTAGAATGGCAGACTAGATAGGTTTGAAAATGGCGATTTTTATAACTTACGTGACTCGTGACCTCGTCCCTGACCTTTAACCCGGACAAAAGTTATATCGTTGTGCAACACTCATCGACCTCTACCCACATACTAAGTTTCATCAAGATCGAAAGAAAATTGACGGAACGTACGGACGGACGGACATTTGGTCCGGCTTTATTAGGTCATCTCGGTAGAGATGACCTAAAAGGGGTGCAGTCTGTCTCCCTGGACATATCTTGGACATTCGACACATTCTGGCATCCTGATTTGCTAGCCAAGCTCTTTGCCTGTGGCAGAGAAAGATCTCCTTCATTCTCGTTTTTCTGACTTCCTTTATTCATGCAGTCAACATGTGGCCATCAATGGAACCCTCTCCTAGTGGACGCTGGGAATTCCCCAAGGCAGTGGTTTGGACCCAATTCTTTTCATCCACATAAATGAACTCACTGAAACTCTGGAAAACCCTTTTCGTTTTTTGCAGAAGACTCCTCATTGTGTTGTCCAATACCCAATAGCTCTGCTAGGCAGACAGCAGCTGCATCTCTCTGCTGATCTGCTAATGATTAGACACTGGTCTGTGAATGGAACATGTCATTCAATCCTGGAAAATCTCGCAGTTTCATTCTATTTCTCTGGAAGAATTGTCAAATGAACTCATCTATCTATTTACTTGGTCATCCATTGGAAGAGATTTAGTCTCTTGAACTTCTAAGCCACATCAGCCATGACCTTTCCTAGGTTGGCGCACAGAGCAAAGCTGTGACCTCAGAAGCCAGCTGCAGACTGGACATCCACCATTGATCAAGTCTTTCCTTGGAAAATCATGACTACTCACAGTCTACAAGCGCTTTTGCCAGCCACAGAGAAGTCAATGGAGTACTGCTCTACAGTGTTGATTAGTGCTCCAGCATCACATTTGTCTCTCCTGGATTCTGTGGAATCTAAAGCTCTCAATATTATTTTGATTTCCCATGATGAGGCCGAAGCAGCACAAGGTCTGTTGCTTTCAAATTGCAGGCAGGGTGTGGTCTCTATTTTTTTTTTACTGCCTCTTCTCCAATATACTTACTCCCTCTGCTGTCTCAGTCTCTGACACTCTCTATCTAGTCCAGGATGCACACATTCTTCCAGTAACCCCCTCCTGGTAACTTCCAAAATTCAGGCTGACTCCCCACATAAACTCTTTTATTCCTCACTTCTCCCATCTGTGGAATCGCCTCCCAGAGGCTGTTCTGTGCTCCCTCTAGGGTTTCATGCAAGCAGTGCACTCCATCTCTTGTCCTCCGCAATTCTGTCCAAAGATCTTTATTACCCCATTAACCTTTCCTAACCCCACAAACACATTACTTGCAAGCTTCAGTATTCCTCCCCTCTCTTTTTCATCGTATCCTGTTCATTCATTCGCTTGATGCATGTTCCCCTGTTACATGTACAGTACATTGTTCCTCTATGAGACTCACTCATGTCTAGAAATAAAAAGAAGAAAAAAGTTATCCACAGACTCGGCAGCCTCCAGCATTCAAAGACATTCCTTGGAATATCGAAACTGCTTTCAGCCACAAGGCCTTTGTCTCTGTTTTTTTTTTTTGTTGAAAAATCAGTGAAAACAGAAATCAGTGCCACCAGTGAAAAAAACAACAGAGATTTGTGAAAAATCAGTAATCAGTGAAAAAAAAAAAAAATCAAAAGTGCAAATGAAAAAAGAACCACAATTCATCCGTACATTTGGCTTGAAGATATTTTTATGCTCTGGAGCAGAAAGCCTTCGTCCCAGATGTTGTTGGGTGACCGACAGTGGCATATGTTAGGCTGTTCCACACAAGTATCATTGTGGGCACATAGGAGCACTCAAACTGAGCAAGTGACCACTCTCCATCTTGCAGTAATCCTTGCACATTCAAGCTACCAAAGGAGGTACTTGCTCTGGTGGACCTTAATGGAGTCCATGATAGAGCTAGTCTGCACATGGTCTGGAAGTGCTGGAGCTTCCTTTGTGTGTAGTCTGTAAACCAGACCCAGACCTGCTACATTTCTCCTGTGTCGTCGGGGTTGATATTCAATTCCTATAGAGGGGCCTTGATGATCCAAACAGCATGACATCGCACATCATCCAGCTTCTTAAGATGCATGGTACTTGCAGACATCCATGCAAGAAGAGCATTGTGCTCTGGACATGGGCTTTCTACACTTGGGCTTGACCAGGGGATCAAATATTGGAGTAATGTTATGAAGGACACTCACTCTTAATCCAGCTCTGACAGCAATGGCGTTCACATGACTCTGGAAGCCAAAGCTCTGGACAACCTGACGACAAGTACGTCCAGCTCATGTACTCCCTGCATGGGCTTGCCACGCATGAAAACTGTGGAGGCTGCTTACTAGGTTAGTTGTCTGCTACTGAGAAATGCAAAGTCCTGTCTCTCAGTGAACGGGGCATTTCATTTCTGCCCCCCTCATAGATCTTCTGTAAATCCTCCGAAGAGAAATGGTGGCATTCTCTTCATCCAACAGGCAGTAGATGGTTCTATCATCGGCAAGGAGGCAGGCATGAATATGCAGGTTCTCACACATATCATTAATGGAGACAAAAACAAAGTGAGCCAATAATTAATCCTTGCGGTGCTGATGCATTCATTGAAATTGAATTTTGCCGTTGACCACTACCTGGATACATCTGCCCATCAAGTAGCTGCATAATCACTGCAACAGCTGCGCACCAACTCCATTGGCATCCAGCTTGGCCAGCAATCCCTTCTGCCATACTCGATCAAATGCAGCTTTGAGTCAAGTGCCACAGTTGTACTTTCCAGCACAACATCTATTGAGACAAGACATCCACTCATGACCAGGTCTATGAGAAAGGCAGGGGCGAATGACTAAAAAACAAACTGATTGTCGCTGATAAGGTCAATTCCAACAAGATGCTTCCTCAGTGTCATGTTGATAACTCCATAACCTTGCTGATGCAGCTTCTTAGGAGATTGATGGGCTATAGTTGTCTGGAACAGAACATGAGTTTTTTTGCACTGGCCAACATGGGCTATTTCCAGGAGGAAGGAAGATGGCCACGGCTACAGAAGAAATGAAAGAGTTTGGAAAGAGGTGTGGCAAAGACTATGCATACTCTCTGAGAACTCTATTTGCAATTCCATCAGGTCCAGATGCCTTATTTATGTCTAGCTTCTGCAAGATCCTAAGCTCGTGGTGTACTGCTCTCCCAATGGGCTGGCAGTTTGCATCCCAACATATCACGTCTGTGTCTACTGGATTCTGTAGAATTTAAAGCTCTGAATTGTTGTCATTTCCTCCAATGAGGCCAAATCACAAGCCCTGCTCTGCTCACATTCTAGACACGTAAGTGGCACCTTTCTCCAGGTCTGTCATATCTCTCTCTCTCTCTCTCTCTCTCCTCTCTTCTCCTCTCTCTCTCTCTTCTCTCTCTCTCTCTCTCTCTCTCTCTTTCCTCTCTCTCTCCAATCCTCAACTTTTCCAATATGCATGCCTTCTTTCAGCAATTTCTTCCTGATTAATGACCCTAAATCCAGGCTTAACACCACCTCCATTCTGTTGATAACGCCTTATCACATTGTGGAACTGTATTCCAGAGGCAGTTCAATTCACCCTTTCCTCCAGAGCTTCAAGCAGATGGTGCATCACCATGTTCATGTCCTCCCATATCCCACCACCAATGTTTCTACCCTCCTTAACCAAACTGACAATCCTTTTACTTGCGGTTATTGTTTCCTCACCTCCTTCTCTGCCTTTTTGTGTTCATTCTTTCACTTGCCAATCTTGTACAGCTGTGGCCCCATTGATTCCACTGTACGTTTCCTTTTTACCCCCTGTCACCGCATTCTTTCATGTGGCCTGTATCTTGTAAAAAAAAAAAAAAGAAAGAAAAAAAGTATCCGAACCATTGATTGAGATGAAAACGTGAAACAGGCCATCTCTTTGCATGAATAGGCCATTGTGTGCCGCCACCCTGGCCAAATTATAAATGTCTGCTATTATGTGCAGGGGCCCTGCATTAGTTGCACAGTTGAGCCTCAGGAAATGATGCAACTAGTCGGCTCAGTTGATAAATTCATCCTGATCCAATCTGCATTTGCTGACACGGAAACATGTTGAAACGATGAGGAAACCACCTGAGAAAATTACATTTAAACAACATACAGAGAAATTAAAACTTAATCATCATAGTAAACAATCATCTTACGCATTATAAAGAACTAGAAACTCAGTTCTACAATGCAATTTCCCAGCTGTCATCTCGCGTTGGCAGGTTTTTCTTTTCATTTGAACTTCCCTGGTGTCTGGTGACATATGGAAGATCTACGTTTTGTTTGTGTGATACTCAAGTGACTTTTGTGTCTTCTATTCGGATTAATGAGTTTGTAAGATATTCAAGGATATATGTGCGCATCTGCCATGCACGCACCTGGGTTGGCAGCCATTTCAAAAGCACAAATTGTCCTGGATGCTGGTATCTTTTCCGATGGACAGCAAGGTTCAATTGGCAGCATGTTTGTAAAGCTGTGTATCATCATCTGTAACTAAGGATGCCACAAGTTGATTAGTCTAATGAAAACCTCACACCACATGATTACTTGGAAGATGGCATTGAGCAGAGAGTTACTGCAGTCCTTCCTGCTTGATCATACACTGTGTTGTGAGTTCAACGTGTGAAAGAGTTCGATATGAATCAAAATTGCTGTTATGGTGATGCACTTCGTTACATTTCAGTTCCCGGCCAAGAGAGAGTTTATTCAGCCGGCTGTACCATCCGCATTCCATTGTGTATATGGTAAAGACCTCGAAGAAGGAGGGTGCTCAAAATGTTCTCATAATCAGTAGTTGAATAACACAAACATTAGAACAAAATATATTTATTTTATGTGAAAGGGGTGGGGGAGGTCCATAGATAGATTGCCTTAAGAATACTTGGTGTGTTGTGTTTGAGTCGGTTAAATTTCACTCGGATGAGAGAAACTGTCAGAGGTAAGTCGTTTGTTAAACGTGCCCGGAGAGCGAGTGATTGTAATCCCATGGAGCAGAATTGGGTAGAGTGTTATCTAAAACCTCCTGTAATAGGCGAGGCCAGGTGGAGGACTTGCAGCACACAGCACTTTAAGCAAAATTATTATGGACTGGTTGACCAGCACATCAGAAGCATGGTGGCAAATTCAGCTGTGGAGCCCTAGCTGAGGCATAACACTTTTTGGAGCCAGCTCACAGGGTGGAACAGCCGGAATGCAGCAATAGAAGACCCATTGTGCTGGAAAAGCAGTCCCTGTGGAACATAACGGCTGCGTCTGCACATGCACGTGGCAGTTAAGCTTTTACCTTGAAGGAGTGAACATCACCTTTCTCTATTTCATCACCCCATTGAGAAGGAGCATTTAGAGAGACACTGATGCTACATCTACCAACATAATTTCTCAGTACTCCTCATTGCTACCTGACATCCTACATGACATACACTTGGAAAGCCACCATCGTGGTGGACGCAAAGACCAACTCATGCCTATCAGAAGTCCTTGCCTGCTCCTTTTATTCTTGTGTGTCCTGTATTTGACATCATTAGTTGGGGTTTGGCCTTATTTTTGCTGTATAAAAAAGTGCGTGTCCATCATCCATTGTGTGTCTGTCGACTGCTTGATCTGTTCTGCATTTACTCATCACGCCTTTGTCTCCCTCATCCCCTGTATTATTTTTGTGAATAAACATTTTAATCAAAAGAAGTGTTTCCCCACCTTTTGCCTCTCCATTCACCTGTTTTGGCAACATCTCATCACATGCTGTGGTGACATTCTGAGAGCTGCTGAGCCTGTGATGGCCACTGACGAATGCCACACACTCATGCAACAACGTGAGAGTTCGTCCATCATAACTTCTATGTTGATGATGAGCTCACCTCTGCTAGATTCACTCGTGGCAATCAACCTCATGAAACACACCTGGGACTCTTTCACCACTAAGAAGCTGCAACTTCTACAAGATTTCCTCCAACAGTAAAGAGTTAATGAATGCTCTTCCAGATGAGGTGAGAGTAAAACAGGACCTCAACCATGAAGAGGTGCCAACCCAGAGATCCCTGTGGTATACTAGTTCCCAAGAACTCGAACCTTCACCTCCAATGAGCCTACAGAACAGACCTTGTTCATGGTGGGAGTTCCTGTCAGTGAAAGCTCAATTTATTCACCCAAAAGGTCTTGCAGAGCCCCCCTCATCACTTAGAGGCAGATATTACTCATCTCTCTCGTAGGTTTTTTTTGAAACCAGAACAACATTTTGAAGGTTTCCAATGCCATCAATCTGAGCAAGGTGTGAGACAGAAGTGCCAACCCAGAAGGGAAAGCAGTAATCTATCAACCTGTGGATGAAGACCTTGTTGGTAGATAGAAGTTCAGGTGTGCCAAGGAAAGACTTTGCATGAGAGAGGAAGCCCAGTTTGTGACTGGCTTTGGAGGAAAACTTAGATATGTGTTTGCTCCCCCCCAAAAATATGGCTGACAATGAGGCCCAAAAAATAGCCAGAGTGATAGGTGGACCAATTGGAACAGAGGAAGAGCAGGAAACATTAACAGGAAAGTTGGTCATTACAAAGTCCAGAAGGGAGGATTTTCCTTTGGCAGAAATCCGATTCGGAAAGTTCACAGATTGAGTCAGGCCCATGGAGTAACAAAAATCCTTTGCTGCAGTGCTATGGCTGATGAGAGAGCTATCAACACCCAACCAATTGGCATGGTGAGAGTTGAAATCACCACATATGAGGAAGAGAGAATTGAGATGGGTGGTTAAAAGCTGGTCTGTGTCGGCTAATAGAGACATGTAAATGGAGTCGTCACTGTTATAAGGAGGATGGCACAACACACAGACATACAAGAGGTGGGAGCGGAGAGGAAGTTGCAACCAAAGTTACTCATGGGGGGTTGAATGTGTAAGAGCAGCACACTGACAGTGAGAAATGGAGTTCTTGATATAAAGTGCAACTCCACCACCAGAACAGAGTTCAGGCCTGTCAAACTGGAGGAGACAACAGCCAGGGGGAGACACTAAGGACTCAGTGATATCCTGTAGGAGGAGGTTTTCTGTTAAGCAGACAACGTCTGATTTATAAGCAGCTAGATGGATTGAGAGATCTGTCAGGTTGGAGCTTGGATTGACCATTTGCAAAATGAGCCTCCAAATCCATCGTGAAATCCATAATTATTTCCAGTGTCAAGTCTTTCCTCTTTTCGAACAGCCTGTATAACCATCAGTTTGGATTCCATTCATTACTTCTGGACATGCCTCTGTTCCTCTCTCAATAATGTTTTAGATGACCTCAATCTCAAAAATGACCCCGAGTGGGGGTGACGGTCATCTCTATAATGTTTTTTACTCTCATATAATCGATTAACCGTTGCCAGATATCTCCTAAAATGACAGACGAGATAGGTTTTGAAAATGGCGACTTTCACAACTTTTGTGACCTCGTGACCTTGACCCTGACCTCGAATCCGGGAAAAAATATGTCGTTGGGTATCACTCATCGACCTCTCCCCACATACCAAATTTCATCAAGATCGGAAGTAAAAAGTTTTCTTTTGTACCGGGAGGTGTTTTTGACCATCTTCAGGTTACGTGGCGGCCAAACGGGAAGGAAATTCAAAAATCTGTCGGTTAGATACAAGATAATATTTTTTACTATCATAATCATAAAACAGTTGCCGAATATCTTGTAGAATGGCAGACTAGATAGGTTTTGAAAATGGCGATTTTTATAACTTACGTGACCTCGTGACTCGTCCCTGACCTTTAACCCGGACAAAAGTTATATCGTTGTGCAACACTCATCGACCTCTACCCAACATACTAAGTTTCATCAAGATCAGAAAGAAAAATTGACGGAACGTAGCGGACGGACGGACATTTGGTCCGGCTTTATTAGGTCATCTCGGTAGAGATGACCTAAAAAGGGGTGCAGTCTGTCTCCCTGGACATATCTTGGACATTCGACACATTCTGGCATCCTGATTTGCTAGCCAAGCTCTTTGCCTGTGGCAGAGAAAGATCTCCTTCATTCCTCGTTTTCTGACTTCCTTTATTCATGCAGTCAACATGTGGCCATCAATGGAACCCTCTCCTAGTGGACGCTGGGAATTCCCCAAGGCAGTGGTTTGGACCCAATTCTTTTCATCCACATAAATGAACTCACTGAAACTCTGGAAAACCCTTTTCGTTTTTTGCAGAAGACTCCTCATTGTGTTGTCCAATACCCAATAGCTCTGCTAGGCAGACAGCAGCTGCATCTCTCTGCTGATCTGCTAATGATTAGACACTGGTCTGGTGAATGGAACATGTCATTCAATCCTGGAAAATCTCGCAGTTTCATTCTATTTCTCTGGAAGAATTGTCAAATGAACTCATCTATCTATTTACTTGGTCATCCATTGGAAGAGATTTAGTCTCTTGAACTTCTAAGCCACATCAGCCATGACCTTTCCTAGGTTGGCCACAGAGCAAAGCTGTGACCTCAGAAGCCAGCTGCAGACTGGACATCCACCATTGATCCAAGTCTTTCCTTGGAAAATCATGACTACTCACAGTCTACAAGGCTTTTGCCAGCCACAGAGAAGTCAATGGAGTACTGCTCTACAGTGTTGATTAGTGCTCCAGCATCACATTTGTCTCTCCTGGATTCTGTGGAATCTAAAGCTCTCAATATTATTTTGATTTCCCATGATGAGGCCGAAGCAGCACAAGGTCTGTTGCTTTCAAATTGCAGGCAGGGTGGTGGTCTCTATTTTTTCTTTTACTGCCTCTTCTCCAATATTACTCCCTCTGCTGTCTCAGTCTCTGACACTCTCTATCTAGTCCAGGATGCACACATTCTTCCAGTAACCCCCTCCTGGTAAACTTCCAAAATTCAGGCTGACTCCCCACATAAACTCTTTTATTCCTCACTTCTCCCATCTGTGGAATCGCCTCCCAGAGGCTGTTCTGTGCTCCCTCTAGGGTTTCATGCAAGCAGTGCACTCCATCTCTTGTCCTCCGCAATTCTGTCCAAAGATCTTTATTACCCCATTAACCTTTCCTAACCCCACAAACACATTACTTGCAAGCTTCAGTATTTCCTCCCCTCCTCTTTTTCATCGTATCCTGTTCATTCATTCGCTTGATGCATGTTCCCCTGTTACATGTACAGTACATTGTTCCTCTATGAGACTCACTCATGTCTAGAAATAAAAAGAAGAAAAAAGTTATCCACAGACTCGGCAGCCTCCAGCATTCAAAGACATTCCTTGGAATATCAGAACTGCTTTCAGCCCACAAGGCCTTTGTCTCTGTTTTTTTTTTTTTGTGAAAAATCAGTGAAAACAGAAATCAGTGCCCACCAGTGAAAAAAACAACAGAGATTTGTGAAAAATCAGTAATCAGTGAAAAAAATTAAAAAAAATCAAAAGTGCAAATGAAAAAAGAACCCACAATATCATCCGTACATTTGGCTTGAAGATATTTTTATGCTCTGGAGCAGAAAGCCTTCGTCCCAGATGTTGTTGGGTGACCGACAGTGGCATATGTTAGGCTGTTCCACACAAGTATCATTGTGGGCACATAGGAGCACTCAAATTGAGCAAGTGACCACTCTCCATCTTGCCAGTAATACCTTGCACATTCAAGCTACCAAAGGAGGTACTTGCTCTGGTGGACCTTAATGGAGTCCATGATAGAGCTAGTCTGCACATGGTCTTCGGAAGTGCTGGAGCTTCCTTTGTGTGTAGTCTGTAAACCAGACCCAGACCTGCTACATTTCTCCTGTGTCGTCGGGGGTTGATATTCAATTCCTATAGAGGGGCCTTGATGATCCAAACAGCATGACATCGCACATCATCCAGCTTCTTAAGATGCATGGTACTTGCAGACATCCATGCAAGAAGAGCATTGTGCTCTGGACATGGGCTTTCTACACTTGGGCTTGACCAGGTGGATCCAAATATGGAGTAATGTTATGAAGGACACTCACTCTTAATCCAGCTCTGACAGCAATGGCGTTCACATGACTCTGGAAGCCAAAGCTCTGGGACAACCTGACGACAAGTACGTCCAGCTCATGTACTCCCTGCATGGGCTTGCCACGCATGAAAAACTGTGGAGGCTGCTTACTAGGTAGTTGTCTGCTACTGAGAAATGCAAAGTCCTGTCTCTCAGTGAACGGGGCATTTCATTTCTGCCCCCACTCATAGATCTTCTGTAAATCCTCCCGAAGAGAAATGGTGGCATTCTCTTCATCCAACAGGCAGTAGATGGTTCTATCATCGGCAAGGAGGCAGGCATGAATATGCAGGTTCTCACACATATCATTAATGGAGACAAAAACAAAGTGAGCCCAATAATTAATCCTTGCGGTGCTGATGCATTCATTGAAATTGAATTTTGGCCGTTGACCACTACCTGGATACATCTGCCCATCAAGTAGCTGCATAATCACTGCAACAGCTGCGCACCAACTCCATTGGCATCCAGCTTGGCCAGCAATCCCTTCTGCCATACTCGATCAAATGCAGCTTTGACGTCAAGTGCCACAGTTGTACTTTCCAGCACAACATCTATTGAGACAAGACATCCACTCATGACCAGGTCTATGAGAAAGGCAGGGGCCGAATGACTAAAAAACAAACTGATTGTCGCTGATAAGGTCAATTCCAACAAGATGCTTCCTCAGTGTCATGTTGATAACTCCATAACCTTGCTGATGCAGCTTCTTAGGAGATTGATGGGCCTATAGTTGTCTGGAACAGAACATGAGTTTTTTTGCACTGGCACAACATGGGCTATCTTCCAGGAGGAAGGGAAGTGGCCACGGCTACAGAAGAAATGAAAGAGTTTGGAAAGAGGTGTGGCAAAGACTTATGCATACTCTCTGAGAACTCTATTTGCAATTCCATCAGGTCCAGATGCCTTATTTATGTCTAGCTTCTGCAAGATCCTAAGCTCGCTGGTGTACTGCTCTGCCCAATGGGCTGGCAGTTTGCATCCCAACATATCACGTCTGTGTCTACTGGATTCTGTAGAATTTAAAGCTCTGAAATTGTTGTCATTTCCCTCAATGAGGCCAAATCACAAGCCCTGCTCTGCTCACATCTCTAGACACGTAAGTGGCACCTTTCTCCAGGTCTGTCATATCTCTCTCTCTCTCTCTCTCTCTCTCTCTCTCTCTCTCTCTCTCTCTCTCTCTCTCTCTCTCTCTCTCTTTCTCTCTCTCTTCCAATCCTCAACTTTTCCAATATGCATGCCTTCTTTCAGCAATTTCTTCCTGATTAATGACCCTAAATCCAGGCTTAACACCCACCTCCATTCTGTTGATAACGCCTTATCACATTTGTGGAACTGTATTCCAGAGGCAGTTCAATTTCACCCTTTCCTCCAGAGCTTCAAGCAGATGGTGCATCACCATGTCATGTCCTCCCATATCCCCACCCACAATGTTTTCTACCCTCCTTAACCAAACTGACAATCCTTTTACTTGCAGGTTATTGTTTCCTCACCTCCTTCTCTGCCTTTTTTGTGTTCATTCTTTCACTTGCCAATCTTGTACAGCTGTGGCCCCATTGATTCCACTGTACGTTTCCTTTTTACCCCCTGTCACCGCATTCTTTCATGTGCCTGTATCTTGTAAAAAAAAAAAAAAAGAAAGAAAAAAAAGTATCCTGAACCATTGATTGAGATGAAAACGTGAAACAGGCCATCTCTTTGCATGAATAGGCCATTGTGTGCCGCCACCCTGGCCAAATTATAAATGTCTGCTATTATGTGCAGGGGCCCTGCATTAGTTGCACAGTTGAGCCTCAGGAATGATGCAACTAGTCGGCTCAGTTGATAAATTCATCCTGATCCAATCTGCATTTGCTGACACGGGAAACATGTTGAAACGATGAGGAAACCACCTGAGAAAAATTACATTTAAACAACATACAGAGATTTAAAACTTAATCATCATAGTAAACAATCATCTTACGCATTATAAAGAACTAGAAACTCAGTTCTACAATGCAATTTCCCAGCTGTTCATCTCGGTTGGCAGGTTTTTCTTTCATTTGAACTTCCCTGGTGTCTGGTGACATATGGAAGATCTACGTTTTGTTTGTGTGATACTCAAGTGACTTTTGTGTCTTCTATTCGGAATTAATGAGTTTGTAAGATATTCAAGGATATATGTGCGCATCTGCCATGCACGCACCTGGGTTGGCAGCCATTTCAAAAGACAAATTGTCCTGGATGCTGGTATCTTTTCCGATCGGACAGCAAGGTTCAATTGGCAGCATGTTTGTAAAGCTGTGTATCATCATCTGTAACTAAGGATGCACCAAGTTGATTAGTCTAATGAAACCTCACACCACATGATTACTTGGAAGATGGCATTGAGAGAGAGTTACTGCAGTCCTTCCTGCTTGATCATACACTGTGTTGTGAGTTCAACGTGTGAAAGAGTTCGATATGAATCAAAATTGCTGTTATGGTGATGCACCTTCGTTACATTTCAGTTCCCGGCCAAGAGGAGTTTATTCAGCCGGCTGTACCATCCGCATTCCATTGTGTATATGGTAAAGACCTCGAAGAAGGAGGGGTGCTCAAAATGTTCTCATAATCAGTAGTTGAATAAACAGCAACATTAGAACAAATATATTTATTCATATGTGAAAGGGGTGGGGGAGGTCCATAGATAGATTGCCTTAAGAATAACTTGGTGTGTGTGTTTGAGTCGGTTAAATTTACACTCGGATGAGAGAAACTGTCAGAGGTAAGTCGTTTGTTAAACGTGTGATTAAACGTTTGTTAAAGGATGCAGTGATTGTAATCCCATGGAGCAGAATTGGGTAAGAGTGTTATCTAAAACCTCCTGTAATAGGCGAGGCCAGGTGGAGGACTTGCAGCACACAGCACTTTAAAGCAAAATTATTATGGACTGGTTGACCAGCACATCAGAAGCCATGGTGGCAAAGTCAGCTGTGGAGCCCTAGCTGAGGGCATAACACTTTTTTGGAGCCAGTCTCACAGGGTGGAACAGCCTGGATGATGGTGCAGCCAATGAGAAGGACCCATTGTGCTGGAAAAGCAGTCCCTGTGGAACATAACGGCCGGTCTGCACATGCACGTGGCAGTTAAGCTTTTACCTTGAAGGAGTGAACATCACCTTTCTCTATTTCATCACCCCATTGAGAAGGAGCATTTAGAGAGACACTGATGCTACATCTACCAACATAATTTCTCAGTACTCCTCATTGCTACCTGACATCCTACATGACATACACTTGCGAAAGCCACCATCGTGGTGGACGCAAAGACCAACTCATGCCTATCAGAAGTCCTTGCCTGCTCCTTTTATTCTTGTGTGTCCTGTATTTGACATCATTAGTTGGGGTTTGGCCTTATTTCTTGTGTATAAAAAAGTGCGTGTCCCATCATCCATTGTGTGTCTGTCGACTGCTTGATCTGTTCTGCATTTACTCATCACGCCTTGTCTCCCTCATCCCCTGTATTATTTTTGTGAATAAACATTTTAATCAAAAGAAGTGTTTCCCCCACCTTTTGCCTCCCATTCACCTGTTTTGGCAACATCTCATCACATGCTGTGGTGACATTCTGAGAGCTGCTGAGCCTGTGATGGCCACTGACGAATGCCAACACACTCATGCAAACAACGTGAGAGTTCGTCCATCATAACTTCTATGTTGATGATGAGCTCACCTCTGCTAGATTCACTCGTGGCAATCAACCTCATGAAACACACCTGGGACTCTTTCACCACTAAGAAGCTGCACTTCTACAAGATTTCCTCCAACAGTAAAGAGTTAATGAATGCTCTTCCAGATGAGGTGAGAGTAAAACAGGACCTCAACCATGAAGAGGTGCCAACCCAGAGATCCCTGTGGGTATACTAGTCCCTCGAACTCGACACCTTCACCTTCCAATGAGCCTACAGAACAGACCTTTTTCATGGTGGGAGTTCTGTCAGTTGAAAGCTCAATTTATCACCCAATAGGTCTTGCAGCCCCCCCTCATCACTTAGGGCAGATTTATACTCTGTGAATTAATGGCCGAGATGAGAAAGGAACTGTATGTACCGAGTGAGTGGCGATATATGGGACAAGCCACTCCCAGAAAAATGCCTCCACAGATAGGCACGCTGGTGCAACTCACGATACCATCTCGAGAATATTCACGTTCAACGATGTTACCAGCCACTAAACTTCATCCCAGTCAAGCGAACGGAGGTCCATGTCTTCTCTGATGCCAGTAACCTCACTATTGGAGCTGTTGCTTAGCTTCAACTAATAAACAAGAACAAACAGCCACATGTGCCCCTTCTACTCGCCAAAGCAAGAGTCACACCTTCCTATGCCATCTCAATACCTCGTCCAGTATCGTGTGGTGCAGTGCTCACTACAGTGTTGGTGCAAACAGTGGAGCACAAGATAAAATATTGAGTGACCTTCGATAGCATTACCTATTATACAAATAGCAAGGTTACGTGTCAAGGCTACATTTCAAATGAGTCAAAACGCTTCCATGTGTAGTAGCAAATCGAGTTCACAAAATAAACGATGTGCCTCCTCCCAGTGAGTGGCATCATGTCCTCACAGATGAGAACCCTGCTGACTTTGTTTCATGCGCAATACAAGCCAGCCAGCTCGGAAGAACCTTCTGGTTCACAGGGACAGAGTTTCTTCAGCAGCCAGACCCTTCTCCGATGCAGATTGTGGAGATATCTTCCAGTCAAGTTTCCACTCGATGAAGATGATCCAGAAGTGCGCAAATAAACCCTTATCCTCTCCAAAAAGGTCATCAATAAGCCAGACTTTTGACCTGCAGAAAAAAATGGACAATATTTGTGTGGTGAACGCTTCCCTTGCTTCTCCACCTGGACCTCTCTCAGATGGGCGGTTGCCACATTAATCATTATGGTAAAGATCTTCAAGTCTGGAAGGGAGGGTACTACCAATATCAGTGATTCATATAACCCGAATGAGGGTAAACCTTTCAGACAGGCAACATTCAAAGAACTATATAGAAGTCCTCCATGTTGTCTAAAATAAGTTTTTCGGCAAAAGAATAGCCAGCCTCAAAGCAGATCAGAGTATTGACCAGACCCCACACAACACTATGAAGAGAGGCCTGTTGTACAAATTGAGTCCATTCCTTGACAAATACAGGATTATCCGAGTCGGAGGTAGACTTCAACAAGCTGACCTTGATCTTGGAGGTCGTCATCCAGTACTCCTTCCGAAACACAGTCACATCTCGAAGCTGATCATTGAACACTTTCATTGGGAAGCACAACACCCAGGACGATACACGACTGTGGCAGTTGTACGGGTCCGAGGCCATTGGATCATTAGAACCCTTGACCTCTTTAGAAGAGTCATCAACCAATGCATCGTTTACCGAAAACTAAGAGGCAAGCTTCTCACCCAACTCATGGCCAATCTACCAGAGGACAGACTCGAAGCTACACCCCCTTTACCATTGTTGAAATGAATGTATTCGGCCCATGGACAGTCATAACCAGAAAGACACAGTGTGGTACAATAGACTAAAAAAGATGGGCTGTGATCGTGGCTTGCCTGGGCACCAGAGCCACGCATATTGAGGTTATCGGTGCCATGGACACATTAACCTTCATCTCAGCAGTACAGAGATTCATTTTACTCCATTGCCCAGTCACACGACTGAGGTGTGACCAGGGAACAAATTTCGCCAGAGCTCAAGGTGAGCTGAACCAAGTGCATGTAGTAAGATACCTGTCAGCAAAGGGTTTTACATGGGTTTTTAACCCACTCAAGGCATCTCATCTTGGAGGTGTGTGGGAGCAACAAATTCAAACCATTCGCCATATTCTCGATTCAATGTTCACCCAGCTGGGGAAACATCAGCTTACTCACGACGTACTTACCACCTTTATGGCTGAAGCTTGTGCTGTCGTAAACTCTCAACCCATCAGGATGATCTACTCAGATGCCAATGATCCTCATGCTCTCACTCTTTCCATGCTCCTGGTCCTGAAAACTCAGCCTCTCAAAGCACCTCCTGGTAACGTCATGAAGAAAAACTTGTATGGACGATGACACTTGCGACATGCTCAGTACCTTGCTGAGCAGTTCTGGCTATGATGGCAAAAGGAATACCTCCACAGCCTACAATTTCACCAAAAGAGGAACAAGACAACACCTGACATCTCAAAGGGAGACCTAATTCTCACTTAGCACAAGGATCCTCCCCAGAACAACTGGCCGCTTGCTCGAGTCATGAAGATCTACCTTAGTGACAATGGCCTCCATCTGGCCATCCCCCAGGGAGATACCTGGCCCATCCCCATCTCCTTGAGATACTGATCAACCTGCTGCAACCACGATGCACATGGTCATCCCATTGGCCTTCTCAAATCACGAGGCTCCATGGCTGAGAGAATTTGGTGAGCAGGATCAGCGTCAGGAAATCAAATCCCATGTCCATACAGCCGCAGCTGACACTCACCGACTACACAGGTAACAAATCTCATGTGCACAACCATATCTCGGACATGTATGTACCGATTTTTTTCATACTTCATAAAAAGGCAACACATTATGGTATACATAAGCACGTCATTTTTTTTTTCGACATCAGATTCAAGATGGCTGACTGGCGTCCAGTTAAGTTGTTAAAAAAAAACTCGGTGTCAAACACACCCTCAAGCATTTCTCGAACATACATTTACTGATCTTGTTCAAACTTGGCTTACAGATAAGGAATGAGGGCTTACGTAAGCGTTTCATTTTTTTTTGAGATCAGATCCAAGATGGCCGACTGGTGGCTATTTTGTTACTTAAACATGTCCCCAACCATTTCTGTGACATGCATGGTGCGATTTTGTTCATACTTGGCATAAGCACAGTACACAATGGCATACACTGGCATCTAACTTTGTTTTGCGATCTTATCAAAGATGGTCGACTGCTAGACTGGTGGTCATTTTAGTTATACATAAATATGGGCTAGCTCTTTAACTCCAGACAGCAAAATTACTAAAACAATGGGAGCTATGACATTTTATGTCTTTTTTACTTGTTTGTTATGGATCTTTGTCGAAGTGATGGGTGGTACAATGAAAGCAGATCGCACAAAAAGGTGAAACAAAGCAATCTCATGTAACAAAAAAAATTGCACAACATTTTCAGTGTTGAAAATTCCCACAACAGGCGAGGCACTTCCCGAAGCACCGAATGACACTGTGGGGCCCAACACAGGTGGGTGACGCCTGAATTTTGTACGTCGATCGATGTATTTTTTGTTGTATTTAGCAGAGGGCCAGGGAGCTAAGTTAAAATAGTTTTTGAGTTGTTGAGTTAAAATGCAGAGTGACAGTGTGGGTACTTTTGCCGTTTATCGTCATGGCTTGCAAACAAACACCCAAGCAGCTTGTAGAGTGCCTACCAAGTGGCTTAAGCACTCAAGCAAGCACTCCAACGAAACAGATGATAAGGAACGACAGGCTTGGCAATTGATAGCAAGCTATATTGGTAATGGGACACACCCGCAAAAGAACAAAACATCGCTAATTTCTTAACATTTGCAGATTTCACTGAAGATTTTGAGTTATTTAGTCCATGAAATCCGATCCTCAAATCTGAAATGATATTTCTGTGATGGTATATATACTTTAATTAGTACATGACCGTCCATCGTGGAAAATCACATCAGATAATACATGAAATCGATCCAAGTTCCTAATTTGAAAACTATAGCACTGACAAAAGCGATGTATACAGCGATTCATAGGTATGTATTTCAAGCATTCGATGACATGAGTGAGGAATGTGAAAAAAAATTTGAGTGCTTTATCTTTCCCAATAAAAGGGTGTGTGTGTGTATGTTTCAGTGCATCAGTGTGTGTTTCAGTGCGTCAGTGTGTGTATCTCCTCCATAACTCCAAAACCATGAAGCCTAGCGGCCCCAAACTTTGCAAGCATACTAAAGGAACTCCAAGGGAGTGCAGGAATGAAAAGTGGGTGTCTGGGTTAATTTAAACACTCCTTTTGAAGATAATTAAAGTGAAACTCATCAAGAAAAAACAAAATGAGCCTTATGAAGGTTGTGGCATGCCATTGTGATCAGCCCTTTGTCAGCTTACTGGGGTCTTAAGCCGCCATTTTGGGTGGCCTGCTCAACAATGCCTTGACTTGGACCAGCCACAATGGTTTATTCATGACTAGCAAATACAACCTGTCACTTCGCTGATGGGGACAATAAAGGGGGGGGGAGAAGAAGGGAGGGAAATAGAGAGAGAGAAGGCAGGTGAAGGGTGAGAGGGGAGGAGAGGTAGAGAGGATGAGGATGGGGGGTTCGTGTGGGGGGGGGTGGGGGGGTGGGGAGGGCGACACCTCACCAAACGTTACTATTCAATGCGGGAGGGAGGGATACGTGTGTGTGTGTGTGTGTGTGTGTGAGTGTGTGACTGTGAGAGAGACAGACAGAGATGGAGACAGACACACACACGACAGCGATAGAGTGACAGAGGTGTGGGAGGAGAGTGCTGCATTTTATGAGGAGGGGGGAATGAGGGGAGGACAGAGTGAGAGAAGGGTGGGAGAGAGGAGGTAAAAATCAAGACAGGTGAGGGGTGGAGGTGGGGTTAGCAAAGAGAATGATATGTGACGTTTAATGACTGAACACAAAAAAAAGAAACAAGCAGTCATAGACTGGTACGTACGAGATCGTCAACTTGACCTCTGACCTTGTCTAATAAAAGTGTCTCTAGAGAAGGTAGCGACGCAAACCAGAAGTTTCTACGATGATTCTGTACCAAACCATCAAAAATCGAATGTTTACCTCACTGTGACCTTGACCTTTGACCGATTTTGACCAAAATATAATCAGCACTCCATCACACTCCTGAATCACGTGGTTAATTTGACATTGGTAGCTTCTTCCGTTCTCGAGTTATCGTGCCTACAAACAAACAAACACACACACAAACACACACACAAACAAACAAACAGATGACGGAAGTCACCAATATACTTACGAAATCTTTAGATTCAGAAAAGTCAGAACAGCTGTACACACAACTACACAACAAGTTTGTTAAGTAATCTGCTGTAATATCAACAAAAACTTTGAATATTCCAGTTCCAGAAAATTTGTGGGAAAATGAACCAAAAGCAATCACTGAAAACATTGAAGGACTTCTCACGTACAACCTAATGATCCCATCGGGCATGAACATCAAAAACAAAGCATTGCGACCAAATATCATATTTGGTGCAAAAAAGGAGAAGAAGGCATTGCTAATTATTGAGGTGTTAATAACGGTGATTTTGGACTAACGATGCAAAAATCAAGAAAATGACCAAATACAAAGACCTCAAGCATGAAGTGAAAAAAATCCTGAAAACTGAAGAATGCCAAAGTTGTACCATTGATGATGAAGAACCTCATGTGAATGATGAAGATGAACCTCATGTGAATGATGAAGAAGAACCTCACAGAGATAACAAAGACCATCCCTGGGGATTATTTTACAAACGAACTACAGTTGGAAGCTTTCCTGGGCTCAGTAACGATCCTGAAAAGAGCCCTCAGCACAAAACTTTGAAAACAGAAAACTTCACAGTTTGGTTTGTGAATCGTGACCCCTTACCCAAATGAAGGTGGATACTTTGAGCCCACCCTGAGAGGACTCCATTCCACATTCTGAAACACACATAAGTAGATACCAATTAACGACACACGCGCGCGCACACACACACACACACACACACACACACACACTATTAATTACCTTCACATTCATTTTAGGAGTATGACCCTGATATATATCGTGCTGTTTCCCAAAAAAAAAGTATCCTGTAAATTTTTGTGAAAAGTCAATATTTTTCTTTTTGCGGCTCACATTTTAAAATTCTACCGCTTTGAAAGCAATGAATTTTACAACATGGGAGACAAAGGTCAATATTCAATCTATGTTGCTCATTATGCTTGCTGCCAAGGAACAAGGCATTTCGATGCACCTGCACACAACATCAGTTGGTTTATCACATTTTTTTTTGTGATGGATGAGTGGTTCTTTTATCTCACGTGCAGTTGGACAGCTTAACGTTTCCCTGAAGGCCAATGGAACAGAATGCCATGTTTGTATAATTTAACTGTTCAACGAGATGTCATTAGATAAGATAACTGAAGGTATAATTCTAATGCAATTATAAACAAAAAAGAAAGAAAAACAAATCCAGGAATTGTGAAAAGTCGTGTTTTATTAAGTGTTTAACTAATATACTCCAAGATATTTTGTGACACGAAAGGTGTTCAAAATGTTCTACGATCGAGGTGCTGAGCAGGCCAAGCATTCCATTAGAAGTAAAATGAAGTGTGTGTTATTCTTCTCCACATTTTGACAGTTATTCACACTCGAAGAGGGAGAGACTGAGATGAGTGGTGGTGGACCAGTGACTCCCAGGAAAGATTGGGTGGTGACCAGGAATAGGATAGTGATGCTGGAGAGACAGCATCGGGAGCAGATGGCCTGTGAAGCAATTTTGCCAAGCTGTATGGTTTGGATTGTGTGGCATCTATAAGTCACAGTGTTTGTAAAGAGAGAATAACCCAAGGGCCCTCTGAGAGGTGGGATGGAAGATGGGCCGAAATCGATGGATAAAATGGATAAAAACTCCCATACTGATTTTGACAAACGAGTACGGATTGTGTGAGAAGGAGGGACAACAACGCAGTGTCCTCAAGAAAGGGGTCACGTAAGATGACCAGGAGAAAGAGCCAGGTCGGTCCTGGGGTTGTGTTGTAGGTCTTGGGGTTGTCGGTCCTAGGGTTGTACTTCACCAGGGAAACAATGTCAGGAGGAGAGTGGAATGGCCAGGTATGGGAGAAAGGAGAGTATGTAAGAGGATGGATGGAGTGGTGTGTTGGGTGCTTCAGAGTTTGAAAGGAAGGGTGGAAGATAGATTGAGGAAGATGAATGAGATTGTGGTTTGAGGATGCTTTTGTCATGTTTGGAGTGAAGGAGTGTGTCGAGAGGGGTGAGGAGGCACAGTAGAGCAGGAGGTTGGGGGAGATCCAGGAGCTGAGAACGGATTTGAGGAGCTTGAACAGAAGATGGAAGAAGATGGTGAAAGGAGAGAGGAATGCACTTGAGGTGCTGACAAAGCAGGTGAGAGTGAGGTTGGTGAAGTTGATGAGGGTGGAAAGGATGAAGAGGTGAAGGAAGGAGAGACAGAGGAAGAGAAGGAGGTTATTTGAGAATCCCATTTAATTTATGAAGGATCCGTTTGAGCAGTCGATATCTGGTACACTGAGGAACTGAAGTAAGAGTTGTAAGGTCACCTGTGTGTTACACACACACATACAAGAAGGGATGAAGTGGTGGAGGATATATACGTACAAGGCTTGGTGAGAGCGACGGAGCCAGGTGTGCCATTGGATTTGTCGGAGCCGAAGATGTCTGATGTTGAGGCCGTTTTGAGGAAGGCATGGGTGGCATTGGCTCCGGGACCAAGTGGAGTACCATAAAAGGTGTTTAAGAGTTGTGGAGGCATCCAACAGTATATGTGGAAGGCTATGAAGGTAGTGTGGAGGCAAGGAGTGGTGCCCAGTCAATGGAGTATGGTGGAGGAAGTTTATATTCTAAAGTAGGAGGAGGTGGTGACACTTGAGCAGTTCAGATCAATATCATTGCTTGATGTAGATGAGAAAATATTAATGGGTGTCATTGCTGCATGGCTCTCAGACTTCATCAGAGAGAATGGTTTTGTGGATGGCTTTGTACAAAAGGCAGGAATACCAGGTTCACCAGAATGCATTGAAACACTCGGCAATGGTCTGGCAAGTATTACAGGAGACAAAGAGGCAAAGGAAGGATGTTGCAGTGGTATTGCTGGATTTGGAGAATGCATATGGGTAAGATATGCTATGGATTTATTTTGGGTGCCACGAAGTTTTAGGGACTTTCTGATGGCATATTATGACCAGATTTGGATGCAGTTTGTGACACAGTCCTCCATAACAGAGTGGCAGAAGTTGGAAGTGGGGATCCCTATGGGATGTGCCATCTCTCCTATTTTGTTTGTGCTCATTATGGAGTTGCTGGCTGGTACGTGCTGTGAGTGGACAAGGGAAAGAAGTGGAGGTCACCCCTGGTCAGAGCTTGTCAGCTATGTTTGCATTAATGGATAACCTGACAGTTGACATTCATGGATAGTCAGCTGATGGAGCAATAGAAGTACGAGAGTGGTTGCAAAGGTTGATGCGGTGGGCAAGGATGTGCTTGAAGGCAAGAAAATCAAGGAGTGTTGTGGTAAGAAGGGGGGGGGGGTGATGAATCGTGTTCCCAGATTTGAGCTGGAAGGGGAGATGGTTCCATCATTGGTGATGATGTGGAATGAGGTGATGAGACCCCCGTGAAGAGCTTGGGAATATGGTATATGGTGGAGTTGAATGATGTGGGAAGAGTGGATGTGTGAAAGAAAGTAGGAAGATGATGGATAGGGAGGTGAGAAGATAGGAAGAGAGGAGATACATGAAGGCAGTCAGACAGGTACAGCAAGGTGCTTGGACTTGGTGGGAGGGTGTGCAGGGAGGATGTTGAAATGGCATGAGATTTGGAGGATGGAGTTGCAGGCAGCATATAATTGAATTTCCTGTTGCAGGCAACATATGATATGCTTCCATTACTCGCAAACTTGAGTGTGGGGTTTGTTGCAGAAGGATAGTTGCACTTGATGTGGAGGTCATGGGCAACAATGCAGCATGCAGTGATTACATGCTCAGTAGCACTGGCAGCAGGAAGATATAGATTGTGGCACGATAAAGTGCTGGTGGCGTTAGTGGGGATGGTGCAACAAGAGGTGATGAGATTGAGAAAGAGGGTAGTGGAGAATGAAGAGGATGCCCATGGGAGAGAGGTGGTGTTTGAAAAAAGAGGGCCAGATGGTAAGAGGTGGAAGGAGGAGGAGGAGGAGGTGGAAGGCAAGAGGTCTGCCAAATATGTGTGATTGGCAGGTGGTGACAGACCTAAAGCCACAAGTGGTGTTCCGGGAGGAGATTTGCGTGGCAAGGTTTAGGCCTGACATTGTCATCTGGACAGGTACAACAAGGCAGGTTATCTTTGGGGAATTGTCAGTACCTTGGGAAGATGATATTGAGAAGGTGCACGAGAGGATGAGAGGAAAGTATGGTGAGCTTGTCGGCCATTTGAGGTGGGATGTCGAGGGTATATTGGCAATTCCTTTTATGTATTTATTGCTCAACTCAGAGTGTGTGGAATGGAAAGGAGGAGGATGTGTGAGAGAGTGGCCCAGGTTGCCTTGAATGGCTCAGTTTGGATTTGGAGAAAGTTTATGGTCGAACGGAGTAGGTTGAGGTTGAATGAATGGTGGTTCTTTCAGCCATAAAAGGGGTAGTGGCTGAGTGTGGAAGAGATTTAATTGTGTATGGATGTATATTTGAGCAGTGTATATGATGAGGCTAGTTGGGTGTGTGTGTGTGTGTGTGTGTGTGTGTGTGTGTTTTATGTGTTTTACTGTTGAGTGGAGCAAGTTGTAATGTTTGGTCGTTGGTTGGTTGCTCCAGTATATATTTTCAGTGCTGTGGATTCTGGGAGTGGAAGCTGTTGTTTTGTTGTTGTAATTTGTGTTATTGCTGACTGGGGGTAGGGGCACGTATGCATCCAAGTGTACTTGCTGCATGTGGGGGCATATCTGCCCCTGCTGGCCCACCTTAGCTGACCGTATCGAGGCTGAAGAGCTGAAACGGGATGATGCTGAGGACTGTGTGTGTGTGCATGTGTGCGTGCGCGTGTGCGCGTGCGTGCGTACTAGTGGGATATGCTTACACATTGTGCAGGCATATGAACTGTGCTTCCCAATTGTCTTGGGTCTCATCTGCATTTTATTTTTCATTTATTTATTTTTCATTAATTTATATTTTCCTTTATGGATGCTTTCTGATGGTCTTTGAATATCACGTTGTTAAACTGGCTATAGTCCACACAGCAACACGTGGTCTCATCCTTCTTTTTAACCAATACAACCGGTGACAACCAAGGACTTACCAAGGACTCAACGATTGCTGCACCAAGCATCTTGTCCACCTGTTCATCAGCTTCCTTCCTCTTGCTCCAAGGGAGCCATTGGGCGGGTTGACGAATAGGCCAGGCTTCACCGGTATCTATCTAATGTGTAACCAGGCCTATCTGTCCAATGTCCTCTCGGACGACAAAGAGAAGATATCTAAATGTTGATTTATTAATTTTTGTACGGCCTCACACTTGGCTTCCTCCAAATCTACCAAAGGTTCTGTGATTTTTCCTGGTGTGCCGGCTTTAACGTCCATCCGAGGATCGGCACATGCATTGATTAATCACACTGCTTCGATCGACCATCTCACAAACAGGATCGGGCCAATTCCTACTAAAATTTGTAATGCATGGTTCTGTGCTAACATTAAGTTTTTTTCTTTTCTTTTATTTATGTTGAAGGCTCCAGTCACGGACTAAATAGACCGCATCGAGACCAGGTCTTAAATAAAATATATAAGAACTGCATTGATAAACAAGTAAGGAAAAAAAGAATATTCTTAGAGTTTTTAAGGAAGTAAAAAATCTGCTTTTTGAAAAAGGGAAGGTCATAAGTGTTTGGGAAGACATGAGAATGTAAAGAGTTCTAGAGTTTGGCAATGGAGGGGAAGAAACAAACATCGTAATGGCCCACCTTTAAGTTGCTAATAGCCACACAATAATCATGTGATGGTGTGGCTTGTCGAGTATTCCTTGGTCTCGCCAATGGTGGAGGTACACAAGCAGCAGGTTCTTGCGAGCAGAAACCAAAGTAATATCTGTAGAAAAGAGAAAGAGAGCCTACTATGCAGCGTAATTTCAGTGGGTCGAGTTTTGAGGTCACATTGGTGGAGTTGATAAGTCGAATAACTTTGTATTCAATTCTGTCCAGAAAGTTTGTGGAGCTGGAACCTCCTCAGATGTGAGAGCATTACTCTACACAAGGACGAATCAATCATTTATATAGTTGGAGCAACTGTTCAGAGGAGAAGAATATTTGACATCAGAACTGGACTCCTAATTTCTTCGAGGCAGACTTAGCTATTTGTGTAATGTGTGGATTCCAGGATACATTTGATGTTAGAATAATACCTCGTAGGTTTATTGTATCACATGGTGTAATTGTGGAGGAGAGAGAAAGAGAAAGAGAAAGAGAAAGAGGAGAGAGAGGAGAGAGAGAGAGAGAGAGAGGAAGAGAGAGAGAGAGACAGGAGAGAGAGGAGAAGAGAGACAGAGGAGAGAGAGAGAGAGAGACAGAGAGAGAGAGAGAGCAGAGAGAGAGAGACAGAGAGAGAGAGAGACAGAGAGAGAGAGACAGAGAGAGAGAGAGAGACGAGAGAGACAGAGCAGAGAGAGACAGAGACAGAGAGAGAGACAGAGAGAGAGAGAGAGACAGAGAGAGAGACAGAGAGAGAGAGAGAGACAGAGAGAGAGAAGAGAGCAGAGAGAGAGAAGAGAGACAGAGAGAGAGAGACAGAGAAGAGAGAGACAGAGAGAGAGAGACAGAGAGAGAGACAGAGAGAGACAGAGAGAGAGAGAGACAGAGAGAGAGAAGAGAGAGACAGAGACAAAGACAGGAGACAGAGAGACAAGAGAGACAGAGAGAGAGATCAATGAGAAGAAATTGAGTTTTTGAAGCATTAAACTTAAACTTGATTACATTTGCCCCACTGGGAGATTCTTGTCTAACTCCGAATTTAAAGAGGTGGCTGTGAT
>CM068957.1:116537190-116560649 GCA_035128595.1 Eptatretus atami
CCCAGCCAAAATGCCTTTTAAAGCCAAAATGAGGGTATTCCAAAAACGTGATGGCATCGGGCATCGTCGTCGCACCTCAGCCGCTGCACTGCACAATGCTGCCACCAATGCACCCCACCTTCTTCCTGGTCCCAGCCATTACCATGGGTTACGCAAGAAAACTGGCCAGGAAAGCCTCCAGGTCGCTCTTACCATCATACGATGCTACCGACACTGAACGAGTCCCCGGGTGGCGAGTTCGACCATGCCAGCCCTGGTAATGCTGCCGTGGAACTGACCCATTTAACCCCTGTACTAGTTCACATGCGAGGGCTCACACCTTCCCCCTCGAGTCAAATTAGCTGCCACACCCTTCTGAGTCGCGTGCTCACCCCATGCTCTCTCGTCCTGGCACACTCTCCACTCCTCACGAACTCACCACATGCTCCACTCCAATCACACAACCAACTCCGCTCCATTTAAAGAATGTGCTTTATCCTCCTATAGGGTTCACAACTCAAAACCCTGGACTCACAAGTCATAACCATCACATTATCACCGTCTTTGTTGTGCAGAACTGTTGATTACCATTTTGAGTTTTGGAAATTTATGTTTTAATGAATCAGTTTGAATTTATAAATTTATTGCTATACATACATATTACCCTTTTCAGCCAATCCCTCCTGTTCACCTTAGGCCATTCATACCTTTAATCCTTGCCAGGGCAAACCATACACCAATTTGATTTTGTTTCAATGACCAGAGTGAAAAACTGATCCAGAGAAACTGAAAACTTGATTTGTATCCATGATTGTAGTTTCTATAATGTTTTTTATTTTTTATTTTGCAAATCCTTGTTTTTTAGTACACTCTCTCTCCTGCCAGAGCAATGAACGTCTGACTAAGGCAAATGCTTTCATCCCTGATGTATGTGTCGGCTGTCCGTGTGCTCAATATGCAACATTTCAAGGGAAGAATGGGAATAAATGACATGCCCATTTTATGCTGTCCTGGTGAACAGGTTATTACACAGCGTTCTGTAACTTTATTGCCCTATGGACATTGCATATGCTAACAGACATAGCAGTGAAGAGCAGGCAAACACCATAATATTTCTCGGAATTAGCCATAAGATTTAATTCTTCTTTGTGTGCTGCAAACTATCCAAAATCCGATCCACCATAGTCTGTGTTAGAGAGCGTTAGTTCTGCCGAAAGCAGTTAGTTGGGCTGGCGTTATGCTGGGTGGTTTGCCATCCCTCTCCCAGCCAGTAGTTAGGGCAGGGATTTTCATGGTGCCGCGATAGGTCTCCCACTCTTTGTGAGTGACACCATGGGATCTTTAACGTCCACACCAACTAATGCTGGCATATAAGATGCCAGTTTAACGTCAATCCGAGGGTCGGCACATGCATCGATGAAATACCCTGCCTGAAACACCGGACGACAGCTCAGAGGGGATGTGCGTACTCCAGGCAATCCTGCCAGCCTTGCTGCAAATTATACCAGGTTCATTTATACCTTGATTCGCATATTTGTGCAAATTCTGTTTGCTGCAGAGTTCATGTTCACACGGTCGGGAATCCACCCTGCCTCGCGGAAGAGATCATATCTCGGAGAAAGTGTGAATATCTGCAAAAGGAGAGGAATTCGCGGCGATGGTGGAGGGTTTGTCGGGGAGATTGAAGTGAAGAGAGTTGCCGAAGAATGGAGGTGAAGGTACTTTCAATACTGAACCTTCTTCTTAATACTGAGGCTACCTGGTTGCATAATTGCTTGTGATCGACACAGCTGTGCAGCAGATGCAGTGACCATTGAGTAGTTCTGGGTCATTCCGATAACCTGACGACTCCTCGTCAAAGGACACTGTGGGATGTTTTAACGTCCACCGACTAATGCTTGCAGACGGGACAGCCGCTTCACGCACACCCGCAATTTGGCAAACTTTCTGATGCGACTACCTGCCTGGAAACACCAATTATACAGTTTGTTATCTGGTTGGGAATCACAGTTCAAAGTCATTGTGTACATCTTTACCATCCTGGCAGAATCACCACCTGATCGTGGGATCAACGAGGGTTTAAAGGTTCCATAAACTTTTGTTTTGTAAATATATTCAGTTCATGGTGTTGTACATCCAATATGTAAAAAGTGAGAAAAAGTAGGCCAGAATCTTTTCACACACCTCTCTTGTTTATGATGAATCTTTGTAAACACCGTTTATGTGATTCACACAGCATCGTTCATTGTACCTTCCATACAAAGGAGTAAAGCTATGTTCACATGTACACAGATACGGATACAGCATGCAGGGAATCAGACACTTTGTTCACATAGACACCGTTGGACGGTTTTTACCCTATCCGTATCTGTGTACATGTTTAGCACAATGGTTTTGACCAATGAAAACTGAAGAGTGAGTGGGAAGTAAGAGTAAGAGTCGGAGAATGGGTTACAAGATCAGTGAGGATTTATTCCTTCATATGCAGAACATAGGCACAGATTTGTATCATTGCTGGGAGTGTAGCTGTGTGCCACTGATGCAGTGCCTTCTATATGATAGAGCAGGGAATTGGAGTTTGTTCAGGGTGCCAGCGATAACTCGTCTCCTGGCTCTTTCATGAAGTAATCTTTCACGTCCACCAACGAATGCCAGAGGATGGACACCCGGATGGTTTAACGTTTTTATGAGAGACAGCCCACACATTGATGTCTCGTCTTGCATGCGAAACACCAAGGTGGCCGTTTTTAGTTGGCCGAGATTCAAGAGCAGGCGAGACAGCGAAGAGAAACGAATGTGGAGGCTATCAAGGCTATCCAGCCAAAAAATCAGAGAGGATTAAGATGATAAACAATGAACGATCTACAAAGGAATTCAATGAACGAAAAGGATACTCAGAATACTTCAAGAAATGCCAACATCATCTTGTTTTTTTGCAATTTATGTTTGTGAGCGAAGAACCATCCTTATGGCTGCGTTAATTCCCCCAGAATTGGTTTATTTTAGGATGATTTGCAATATACTCTCCCACCAGAATGACACTATGCCATGTCATGCAAATTTACATACATAGAATTAGGGTCCTACTCAACCCTCTCCCTCCCCCACCCTCAAGCCCTGGGCCTTTTTATTTTTTTTACTGCATAAAACTTTCCTGTGCACCCGTCGAGTAAAACCAACAGTTTTAAACTCATTCCATCTGGCGGTTCAGGAGTGCAAAGAAGTCAAACAGACACTTCTCAAACTAGAACGGTATTTGTGGAGAGCATGGTTCACCTCACATGCTCATTCTGAGCAGATATACCATCGTCAACTGAACACGCTACTATTATGACCCATATACCCATATCATCCGTCCACCGTATTATGTCACATACATTGCCATTATCCGTAGCTTTATTGATTAATTATTAGGATATTTAACAACCACTTTTTGTGCATAAGGACTAAATTGTGTCAATGAAGATGGATATGAAAAAAATTTCAAACTATTCCCCATGGATAGTCGATCATATATATATATATATATATTATATATATACATATATATATATATATAAAGTTTTGCATCAATCTGTTAAGCGGTTCCAGAGAAGTTTTTATAAACATTTTTTATTTTAATCCAATATGGCTGCAAGACCATGCGACTGATGACGTCATAAATTTAATTCTTCGCTCGTATCAGGTCGTAGACAGATATATTAAGTTTCAGATTTTTTTCCCGATATGGATATCGATTCAACCAATTAAGGCTGGAATGCCACTTCACAGATGTCAATATTATCACCCTATATGCCCCATAAGGAGGTGATGACATGCCAAAGTTTCAATTTTTTTTTCATTGAGCGCTTTCCGAGAAAAAGTTGTGCAAATGTTTTCCTTTAATCCAACATGACTGTCATACCATGTGACCTATGTCGTCAGAGTTATCATTAAAATATTCCCCATTGGGGGAGGGGGGTCCTCCTATGTTTAATGTTCACATCGATTGGCCAAGTGGTTGCAGAGAAAAAATTTTTTTTTAATGAAACATATAGATGCGGACACACACACACACACACACACACGGACATTGCAATAGTCTCGCATCCTGTTACAGTATAATAGGAAAAAATATGATTGAATTATTACTGCGAATATCTCGTTCATAGAAACACTTTGGACACCCCATGAAGGATAAACAATGAGATTAAGAGTGTTTGGGAATTGGAAAGTGAGATAGATGATAAAGAAAATAGATAACGGCTTCTTAGAAGCCATTTTATATCATGGTGGATGCACTGATAGGAGAAGAAAATGTATAACATAAGATGAGAGATGAAAGGCTCGACAAAGGGAATGGGAGAAGGCGAAAGTGCGATCTTTGAGGAATGAGAAGAGAAATGGGAAGACACGGGTGGAAGTGCTAGAAAATGAGGGAAAATGTCATGAAATTTCAAAGTGGCTGTTAGTATGGCAGAGAATTAGTGTGGGGCGTTTGATAAAGAGAGGGAGGAATCTAGCAGGAGTGTGAGGTCAGGTTTTCGACATGGAGCAGAGGGTGCAAAGGAAAAGTACCATGACTTGTTTGTTTGTGAGCAAAACTAAACATGAATAATAAATACACTTTTCTGAATCGTTTCAAAATTGTCTCAGTTTTCCACCAAGATGGCAGATGCCAATGTTTTTGCAGTAACGAGTATAGATGTGGCATCTGGTGACAGAAAAATCATTAGCACGTACAACGCTTGGAGGCATTGGGCAGGGGAATTGTGAGGCTTCGGACTGGCATAACGACATCGCCGCTTGGCTGCATCCCATGAGATGAAGGGTGAGATTTTTTCCCATTCTCATCTGGAACATTGCACGGTGAGTGAGCCATCTGGTGTGATCCTCTCAAAACTATGGTATTCGTTCTGAGCATCCCAACAAATCTTTTTGGTTTTTTTCAATGGATTCTTATTTATTCATTAATTATATCATTGCTGAATTTCATGCCACTGACTGTAAGTGTGTGTTGAGAGTTTTCAGTTGCTTTTCGATGTGATGAGCGAATATTATTTTTCCTATATTTAAACGACAGTCCAGTCAGTGCTCATGTGAACAGTTTGTACAAATATGTGAAAATGATCGAGTAAGTACAGTATTTGAGCTGATGAGCAGGACAAAATTATCTAGTTTACATGTTTTATGACTGGAGTGTAACTTCTTTAGCTGTTATATTGCTATAGAAAGGCCTATCTTCTCTGCTGTCCATCTTACTTCATTACACAAAAATGTCAAAAACACACCATTATTGTTCTTCTCTCTTTTTTCTTTCTTTTTACAATCATGTAAGGCTCGTGGAGGAGATGTGGTGCACATATCATATATATGTAGGACAATGACACTGCAGCACATTGTATGATTTTACATGAATTGTTTGTATCCCACGAGATGAAGGGTAAGGTTGGTGGAGAATTATGAGGTCATGGTCAACCCAGCAGGTCGATGGGATTTAAACTGAGAATCGCAGCACCTCGAACCCTGTGATCAGATGGGATCACGAAACAGGACAACCCTCTAATGTGGACAACTGAATTCAGGCAGCACTGCCTTCTGCTAATGTCCTCTTTTGAGATTATATTTTGTATTAATAAGATCTACTTTCACTCAGAGTTAAATATATAACAAAACTAAACTCGAAGAGGTGAGCACACCAGTCTTTCTTCAATTCTCCCACACCACTATCTGAGAGCTTGAAGAGTTGATGACATTGATTTCACTGGCTTGGGAAACTACAACTCAGAAGACATGAACACAGGGTGGATGGAGGGGAGGTGGATCTGGCCTGGATGTGAATAAGAGTGATGCACCACATAATAGGTGATTAACCCATGCAGTATGCAGTTTTCTTTAGCGAGTTGGGAGTTGGTAGGAGGGTGTGAGGGAAATGAAGCTGGAGAAATATGACTCTTCCATTGTTTGTTGCCAATTAGACCCTCTCCTGATGGTTTCTGGTCAATTTGGAATGAAAAAGGGAATGGGAGATGTGGAAGAGGAGCAAGTAATGGAGTTTATGCTTGTGCTGATCAATTGTACTGTTGATCAATGATCGTACTCTCAGAGACATCAGTGGTGCTGTAGAAGCTGTGTGGAGAACATTTCCTTATGCACTGGTGTTTCAATGGCTGCTAGCTTTGTGTCTTGGTTATTCTGCAGCCTTATGATGCTCATCTAAATGTGTGGCCACTCAGCTCTGGAGGTGTGCTGAGATCTCCTCAAATCGTTGCTCCACTGCAAGACATCTGCCAATGTGAGATATAGCTTTTGGATCTCTCCCCCATCATCCCTGCTGTGCTCCCCAAAAACCCTCTGCTAAGAACAAAATCAGAAAATTTTGTTCTCTTGAATGGAGCCTCGGATCAAGCAGCTTCATTTCCCCCTTTTTCATCAGTCTGTATTTGTGTGTACATGTTATGTGTAAGCGTAGATCAGGTAGCCAGCGATGCTAGACTGACTCTGATTGGACACCTTCCAGCTGCATCAACAGTTAGCCAGATTTGGTTTTGCCCTCTAGGTACCCAGGAATAGACCTGTACCAATTACAATGAGTGGGTTCAGAACGGTGCCAAGGAAACAATTTTCAACAGAACAGTGTGTGAAAATCCAACTCTGCGAGAAGGCCACACTCTGAAGAAAATAGCAGAAAAGCTGAAGATCTCCTCAATGGTGTTGAGTACACTTTACAACGGCTGAAAGAAACTGGCTCGATACAAGACAAGAAAAGGTCAGGAAGACCCTGAACAACTTCCCGAGGCAAGACAAGCACTTGGAGTTGCTCAGCTTACACAAGAGGAGGAAATCAAGTCAGCATCTGACAAATGGAATGAGAGCAGGGTGAACATTAACATCTCATCCAGCACTCTGCACAGAAGGCTGACTGAAGCAGGTCTCCATGGCAGAGTCAACAAATATATCACTGCTGAGACCAGACCACAGAACAAGGTGAAAAGGTTGAAATTTGCAAGGCAACACCAATGTTATTTTTTTTCGAGTCATGGATGTTCCTGTAACTTGAGCATCAGTGGCATTAAGAATTTAAATTGTAGATTGAATAATAGCCCAGTATATTTTAGTCCTCCTTTTAAAGCTTATGTTTTGTTGATTATGTTAGTGTGTCGTTATCCAATAATTACATGCAATCGGCAGAGCTACAGATGCAAGAATTTAAATTGCATATTAAAAGGATGAGCTTCATCAGCAGAACTAAAAAAAGAAAATAGGGCAATATCCCTGGGACTCACCTGGCAAAATAATGAAACTGAGGAGGAAGAGTCAACATGGGATGGAATCAGCAAAATGTACCAATGAACCAATGTTATGGCCCGATTTTTTTTTAATGCCGTGAACAAACATGAGTACATCATGGGTGTTGAAGGTTGCAGTCAAGTTTCATGAAAATAGTGTCTGTAGTTTCAGAGGAAAAAGCAAACACCTATATTTTTTTGGGGGGGGGGGGGTGGGGTGGGGAGGGATAGGGGGTGGGGTGGTCAAACCTGGGACCCACTTTGACCCCCAGTAGACTCCCGGTAGACCCCCTTTGACCACTATTTTTTTTAATGCTGTGAACAAACTTGAGTTGCAGCATACGAAATATAATTTTAGCCAAGTTTTGTAACAATCCCATCAGCAGTTTCGGAGAAGAAGTTGCAAGTGTTGATGGATGGACTGACAGAGCGGATGATGCGCCATCCCATTGGCTCCCTGGAACTAAAAGTTCCAGTGAGCTAAAAATCATTTATCTGATTGAGCTATGTGAGACTTACTATTCCTCATTACATCATTTTGAAGTAAAGTTAGCCTTTGCAATAAAATCGTTATATGAAGGTACTCATTGCTTGTGCTGATCTTTTCATCGCTTTACAAATACGCAGAGAAAACGGAATTTCTGAACAATGAAAATCTCTTTGAAAAGGTATGTTAAACCTGTAAAACTGTGGAATTATAAATCAAATGTATAATGGCTGACAATAAACATTTTCTTTGGCTAAAGTTAACTTTTTCAGTGAATATGACTCAGAGCAGATACATTTTTTAAGATTGACAAGGCTGGATGACCTAGTGTGGTGAAGTATCCCGGAGGTTTGAGGTTCAAATCTGATTGAAGCAGCATTATTTGCATTCTTAGTTTGTATTCTAAGCTTCAGGAACTTGAGTTAGTCTCTGAAAAATTATTATCATGTTCTTATCAAATTGTTCTTATGACATCACTGATGGACAACAGTGGAGAAGTCATCTCAAAATTTATCATGTTCTTATCAAATTGTTCTTATGACATCACTGATGGACAACAGTGGAGGAACTCATCTCCTACCCTGTCATTGTGGTATAGAATTGTAAGGTACATATAGTCTTGTACATTTTGTTGACTCTTACTTGCGTTCGGACACCCAGGATAGGCCACTATTATTTTACTTTTAAAAGGTGGCGTGTAGCTCACCTCCTAACTCACTACATATTTATAACAAGAAAAAGAGCAATCAGAGATTGAAGACCCGTGCCAGGACTTGTTTGTGTAGTGTATTTTGTGTGGCGTTTGTGTACTGGTGTGTTATGTAATTAATAAGAGACATAATTAGAACTGCCACTTTATAACTGCTGGCAGTGATGACCGGGTACCAAGACATTCCGCTTTGATGCACACCCTGCTTTGATTGGACACCTTATCCTGATCCATGACGTTTTTTTAAAAATTGTTATTCAATTGAATTCAGAATGGGATTAAAATAAATTCAATTCAAATCAAATGAAAGACCAAATAGGTAAAGTCCTGCATTGGAGTCATCAGAAGGAACCCAAAAAAGAAAAAAGAAAAGATGAAGTCATCAGGAGGAGCCTGGATAGGATTCGCATTTCAGCTGCTACTCCCCTACCCTCAAACCCATCCAGCACAGCCAAGTGAGCGTTATACAAAAAAAAAAAAAAAAAAAAAAAAAAAATAACCCAGATCAAAAAAAAAAATTCTGGCTGCCAGACCATGTGTCTGATCAAGTTGAAATTTAAACATTTATTCTACATGACTACGAGATCATAATTGTGAAGTTTCACATAGATTGATTAAGTGGTTCCAGAGAAAGCATTTAATATTTTTCTTAAATCCAATATGGCTGCTAAACCATGTGACATCTATTATTCCTTAACAAACTTGTACACGCATGCCTTCGGAACATTTGTATGAAGTTTCCCCTCAATCTGTCCAGCCATTCTGGAGAAGATTTTTTATATGTTTTAGGGTAAATCCAATATGGCTGCCAAACTATGTGAACTATGACATCATATGTATGAACCTTTTGTTCCTCATGGATAGGCGCGTTATATGTGTAAAGTTTGACCTCAAACTGTTCAGCCACTTCAGAGAATATTTTGAAGGTTTTTTGAAAAAACAACAATATGAATAAGGAATCGCATCTTCTTCTTCTTCTTCTTCTTCTTCTTGCATATGGCAGCTTAGCTGCCGAGGTAGTTTTCATTTCTTGGAAGCACGACTGTGTCACTTATGCAGTGCCCTCTACCAGTACATAATGATACTCATTTTCGCCAACGTCGGAAGGATGACAGGCTGAGTCACCCCCCTGGTGTATTAATTCAGCAGCCAACAGGCTTGAACTCAGGACCCTAGGATCCCAAGCCGCCACCCTAACCACTAAGCCAACACCAGGAGTTATGGAATCACATGACCAATGATGTCAAATTTTTTCTGTGAACCATTTTATCCCGCGATGACCCTCAAAAATTCATACTGATCAGATGTTGCGTTCTACATATGCAATTATGACGTCATAACGAAGGCACCTATAATTTCATTAAAAAAATCACACTCATTCCCCATGAGGAGTACTTGCTATATGCCAAGTTGCATTTTTTTCCTTGGTGCGGTTTCAGAGATTGAGGTCCAAATTTCCCATTTTTCCAATATGGCTGCCACACCACGTGACCTATGACATCATAATTATAATTAAAACATTCTTCATGAGTCGTCACACCAATGGTGAAAATTTTGCTCAATCTGATAAGCGCTTGCGGAGAAAAACACTAAAGTTCTGTGCGGACAAACAAATGGACCCAAATGAAATACCCTCTCCTTCGATGAGGGTAACTAATAAATACAACCCGTTTAGCTGACGGGAATATTAAGAACGGGGGAAGGGGGTTGGGGGAGAAAGGGTGGGTTTAGCAAGGAAGGGGTGAGTAAAGGGGAATGAGGAAGGGGGAGAGCAAGCGGGTGGGGGGAGGAGAGCAAGACCTCACCACATGTCGCTATACACTATGGGAGGGAGTAGAGAGTGTGGAGGATGGGGGAGAGAGGGGGGTAGTGGGGAGGGGAATGGGGTGTTCTTGACATGTGTTTGATTTGGGACTTGAGGGAAAGCATGGTGGGGGGGGGGGGGGTGGAATATCCCCTTGTGCCGGCATTAGTACAGGCTTGAACAAAATTGGGTATGTTAAAATAGCACGTTCAAACAGGTCATACAAAACAATACCTGGACCCCGCCCAGATATGTCTGTGAAATGGAATTTTCTGTCATTCATTACAGTTCATCATACTCATTGCTGCGTTACAATTGCTCATATCCGTAGGCACCTTATCATATACAACATGTGCTACTTTTAATAGAATTAGCTTTCTTGAAATATTCTTACTTTTTGATAAAGTTGTTTGTTTGTTACAACCAGCATCACAGCATTAGGCCCGGATGTATCAAATTAGGCCGTTGCTACGAACTGAGAAATCTACGCATTTCTGTGGAGTTGGTGCACACTCTTTATTTATTTATTTTTTTACACTTTTTTTTTCTCGAAGGGGGTATTAGTGTTGATGGATGAACGCAACCAGGCTTTAGCAAAAGTGACAATCATGTTAGTGATGAAAGGCCCTCTACCAGCATCATTTCATATATCTGTCAGACAGGAATCACTTCGTTTTTATAACTGACACAGAGACATCATTATTGATGACTCGAGTTGAGTCATCATCTGGCGAGCCATAGTCCATGTCTAATGGGTGCAATGTAATGCTTATCTAATGCTTGGGCTGCAGTATCTCTTCAGTGTCTTGTGACCTTCACAATGTAACTGCCTGCCCAGACTGCTTTCTGCTTTGTGTGTTGCGCAAACGACATGTGGGGTTGGGGATTCAAATGATCAAACAAAGATTGGAAAAGAAAAATTAAGACGAGGCAGGATGAGGGAGAATGAGGGTAGTTGTGTGTGGGGTAGACGAGGAGGGTTGTTGGAGTCAAAATTTCTGCCACATTTATGTGCAGTATAAATAGATGCCTCCAAGATTATCTCTGCACAAGGATTCCCCACAAAGTATTATTGAAAAACTGTGATCCAATTAATTTGGTGAGCAATGCAAATTCATCCACCCCCACAGGACTTGATATTCATTTTTGGATGTGTTGTTTCTCATCGATAATGAAAACCTGCTTGCTTTTTGCACACAGCAGGTTACAGGTGTCCACGCAAAACCATTTTCTATTTTTGATTACACTCTATGAATGCATCCCCGAGTTCTCATTTTCTTCCGAAGAGAGAACCCAAGGCATTTTATTCTCCCAAGAGTTTTTTTCTCTCTTAGTAGTGTGCTCAGGATATTAACAAGATGGTCAAGTAGGAATATTTCATTAACTATTTAACATGCTCCGATGGGACAAACACGATATTTCAGTGGTACTGTACTGTTGAATTGTCCAATTTGTGTTAATTTCTTGAGGGAATAAGTTCAAAATGAAGACTTCCATCCTTGTGCTCTCCATGCAGTTTGCCGCATCAAGATGAACGCCATATTTTTGAAATGGATATTAAGCTCGCTGTCTTAATTGTCTCCGAATGTTTTGTGGTGGAAGTTAAGATATCATAAGGATCTTTGAAAATAATCGATCACCATTTCCCATATTGTCCGTTCTATAGAAATACCAGTACCTCCTATTGAACAATAGTAGAGCCGAACTGATTGTGCTGACCATCCCACGATATGAAATATTACAATTCTCTGCATGTCTGATAATTATATAATTGAAAACTGCTGCGCCAATCTCCGCCACAGTTGGTTATTCCAGCAGATATGGGAATGGATTGTGCCTTTGATGATACAAGCATGAGCTTTGGCACACTGTTAGAGCATGCCCTAAGGAAGATATTTAGCTTTAGAACCATCGCAGGTTTGTCCTGTGGCCAAAATGGCGGCCATTTTCCAAAATGGCCACCACCAGTTATTTTACCAGTAGCTCAGGTTCTAGACCAGCTAGGATATTGATCTTGCTGGCTAATCGTACATTTTCAAGGATGAGGAATGCAGTGGTTCTATTTACAACATGCTATAACTACTCTAACAAAACCTAACTACATATATCTAGCTTCAGGGAAATAAATAATAGTAAAATTATAAACGCATTTAATATTGGTGGAGTTACACATGTACATGTTTGAAACTGTGACATATTCATGAGAGTACAATGCAGTCTTCGCAATGTTTTCTTTATAATATTTGGTAGTTTATTTATATGAGCACACAGTTCATGAGATTATGCTGTATCTTGAAAATCAATAGTGCATGTCCCATTGTTGTTTGACATGTTAGTGGTGAGGGCAAGTCTAAACAGTCCTTCCATTATTAACCAGGTAAGGCTTCCATGGTAATATTACAGGTTTTCAATGAAATGTAATGTAGTTTTGAGAACACAGTCTACCACAGTGGCAAAGGGCAGTGCACTGAAGTGCTGCCTTGACACATTTGCACTGTCCTCTGCACCCCTTTTATCCACAGCGTATGAGTTCTCGCAGGCCTGGGTCGCTTCTGCAGTGTGGTCCAGTGAACTTCCCATCCACCTGTTTCCTTCTCTTCCACCCCAGTCACCTGGGGATGGGATTCCGGGACTGCAACCATCATCTGTTCCAGCAGTGACCAGCTGGTAGGCAGCCCTCTTTGTGTGCTGAATCAGTGCTGCTTGTGCGGAGGAGTCCTTCAATGTCTCTACCTTTCTGGGTGAACAGCTGATTGCGTGCCTGATTGACTGATTCCAGGCTGCTAGTGCGGTCATAGAGCAATAACGACGAATCTCTCCAGAGACTCCATCCAATTGTCTATGGTGTCTGGGTGGCAGCCAAGGCACAGAAGGCTCTAGTGACGTCATCAAAGGTCGTATCATGATGCCCAGTATATGGTAATGGTGTCCCCAGTCTTGGCTGTGCCTCGTATAGCGGCCTACTTGTGGTGGCAATCCCCTCTGGTATGCCAAACTGTTGTACATGAGTAGCTGTGAGAGGGTGAGGACTGGTTGAGGATAAACGCAGAGCTGGACTGGGTTGTGATGTTTAGGCCATGTAACACCATGGAAACTAGTGCCAAGAGTGATACTGGCACTGACTCCACCTCGCAGTGGGTCAAATGAACCATTGAATTGTTGCTTCATCTTGAACATGTCTCTCCTCACTATGTTAGCAGCTCTAGCCAGATGAACTGCATCATTGTCAGCATCGTGCTCACATGCTTTCCTAATGCAGCACCAACATCCTCATTGCACACGAGCACCACATCACGACCTTGCTTGTGAGCGCTCATATTCGGGAAGTAACCAGTATTCTGTCCTTGAGTTTGGTGGAGTGTACACGCCCCGTCATGTGTGTCCCAGTTGTTCCAGCCTGGTACTGTACAGATTCACCAAGTCTGTTAGCTTGAACACTGGTGCAACCATATTGTCCATGCGCACTTCCTCAATATAGGCGACAAGTCCAGCAAATGCAATTCCATGGTTAACAGTGTCTACATTAGATTCTTGTGCCTTTGTGTCCCTCACTTTATTGTACAGAGAGGCAAGACACTAAGCATGGTACTTAGCCTATGGGCAATGAGATCTCCAACACTGAGTTTGGATAGGAGGGTGTTTGTCCTGTAGTTGGAGGGCACACTGCCTCACACGAATGTCAAGTTCGAATGTTGATGCATTACGCAAAGCATCTCTTGCTGCAGATTTGCCACAGAAGAAGCATGTCTCTGTTGAATGAGTTCACTTCAATGCTCTGACGGGTGAACTTGTGGTTTTCTGGTCCATCATGTGGTGTGTTTTCCTCTTTCAGCCCTCTGAAGTTTTGTTTTTTATACTGCAGTCTGCAGAGTCATGCCATTTGGCTTGTGAACCCAGAAAGCTGCCTCCGTGCCTGACCCTCATCCAGTTGTGACAGTTTTAGTGTTCTTGGCAGGCAACTGATCTTGTCGAATGCTACAAGATGCTCAGCTATGGTCCTGTATCCTGCCCCATCTGTGCCACGTGCTAAATTATATGGACATGTCAGCATCTCATCTGTGTCTTCCTGACACAGAACACATTTGTTCCAGTCTGTGGTCAGCACTGTTTACCTGATGAGCTCGGCTCATCAGGGTCCACCACCTTGTATAGTTTGGCCATTGTCCCGATCCACTATGCTACTTTAGAACAGTATCTACTAGTTTATAATATGAGAACAGTATGTACTAGTTATACCACCACCACTCTACCATAAGCTGAAATTGTGGTGTCCGAGGTGTAGCGGAACAAGGAGAGCGAGAGCGTAGCAGTAACTCCGCTTTATTGCGCGTCTGGATGTACATCTCTGCCACCCCTAGCGGCGAGTCATGATATACGAAAACCCAATCACGTGATACAGCACACTCCTCCCCTCGTAAAATGACAATTCAAATGATGAAATGACAATTATAACATGACCAAACGAAACCAATCAACATTCAAAATCCTCCAAGTACGCGGCCGTCTCCCGACCCGCCTCGGACGGGCAGCGACGCCAGACGGCCCAGGCTCAGACGCCTCCCGGCTAGGTCGAGGTGACACCCTCGCCGGACTTGCCCCATCCGCAACAACAACCGCCCTGGCCGACAAGCTTGCTCATCGTCCTCGAGCAGGACTGGATCAGGTGAACACCCGGGCGTCGGCACGTCCGACCCTGGCGATACAACGTCTGGCACGGCGACATCACCGTGGGGTCCCACATCGCTCGGCATGGGGGGGGGGTGACGCTGAACAGCGATCATGCATTTGGTCCACGTGCCGCTTCCACACCTCCCCACCATCAGTCTGCACCATGCAATTCGCCGGCCAGTACCACAGAGACCACAGCCGGCACCCATTTGAACCGTGGAAATAATCGCGCACCATTACCCGCTGTCCCACATCAAAACCGCGCAGCAGTGTCGGGCGCGACACCGCCCACTCACCGACCTCCAGGTCGCAGCAAATCCAGTCTGGACCGCAATGCCCGTCCATAGAGACGAATGGCAGGAGAATCGCCGTGGACAGGATGAATGCGTTCCTGTATTGGAGCAAAAAGACATCGCCACCGTCTGCACAGGTGCAACACCCCCCTGCGCAAAGCCCGTTTCAAATCTTAACAAACGACTCCGCTGCCCAATCGTCGCAGGATGATACGGTGTGGACCTTAGATGTCGAATACCATTTGACGCATAAACTCATCAATACACCTGCGATGAACTGCGGACCGTTATCAGAGACCAGAACCTCGGGTAATCCTTTATTAGCAAAGATCATCCGCAGTTTTTCTACTGTAATGTTTGCTGATGTATGCTGCATCACTACAACCTCCGGCCATTTAGAGAATGCATCGATCACAATCAAAAACATTTTGCCATTAACCGGCCCCGCAAAATCCACATGGACCTCTGCCAGGCCTGTCTGGGTAGGCCATAGTCCCGAAGCTTGACGCGGGTTATCAGCATCTGTTTGGCACGTGGTGCAATGCTTAACCAACTGCTCAATGTCTTTGTCCAACCCGGCCACCACAACAGGCTACGAGCAAGACTCTTGGTCTTCACGACGCCAAGGTGACTGACATGCAGTTCTTCCAAACACCGCTGCTGAACTTCGGTGGAATCACCCCCTCATTCCCACATAACGCACCGTTGGACCAACGACAGCTCGATGCGCGCGACGCGAAAGCGTGAATGCCGGTGTTGAAGGTAGATCGCTCCAATTCCCCGTAGAAATCGCCTGGACGACAATTGGCGAGCACTGGATCATGAACTGATCCACCGCGACCTGTTTGGCCGTGATCGGCCCGCTTTGGACCTGGCCCAGCGCGAACACATCAACCGGCTCGGCCGACTCAGACGCAGCTGGACCCTCCGCGCAAGGCAAGCGCGAGAGCCCGTCACAGTTAGCATGCTTTTCGGTGTTCCGGAACTGAATATCGTAATCGTAAGCAGCAAAAAACAGACACCACCGCGTATCCGCGCGCCGTACCACGTACCCGCGTTCGGGTCTCAGGATGAATTGAAGTTTTGTGATCGTCTGCAAAGTGAAATGCCGCCCCAGCAGGTATTGATGAAACCTCCGCACACCCAGACGAGGCTGAGAGCCTCGCGCTCGATCTGAGCATATTCCCGCTCTGCTGCGGACAGGGTCCGGGATGCAAACAAACAGGCCGCTCGGAACCATCGTCCATCCTGTGGAGAGACACTGCCCGATCCATATGCAGAGCTGTCGCATGCCAATAAGAGCGGACGCGCAGGCTCGTAGTCACGAGGACCGTATCCTCTGTGAGCAGCCGCTTGACGCGGTCGAACGCCGCCTGGTGTGCAGGCCCCCAGGCCCAGCGCTCGTCCTTCCTGAGAAACCGCGTTAACGCGCAAGCTGTGAGCTGAGCCCGCGCACGAACCTTTGGTAATACTGGGCCATACACAATGAACGAGCGCAGCTGCGTCTTGTCGCGAGGCGGTGGCATGTGCTGAATCGCCTCACCTTCCGAGGGCCTTTCAACAGCCCCTCCGGCGTGATGATGTGCCGAGGTATTCCAAGTGCTGCTTGAAGAACGCGCACTTGTCTCTGTTGAAGGCGCAGGCCGCACGCTCTAGCTTCGTCAGCACTTGGGCAATGTTCGCAAGATGCTCGTCCGCCGTTTTCCCCGCAATGAGCACATCGTCCAGGTAGGTTTGAGCGGCAGGCCAATGTAACCTGATCCATGGCTTTCTGCCACAAGGCCAGGGCCGAAGCAATCCCAAAACAGAGTCGGTGATATCGATAGAGCTTGACACGTGTTGATTGTCAAAAGTCGCTACTCCGGGATCCATCGGCAAGTGAAAATATGCATCACGCAGATCAAGCTTTCGTGAAGTATTGACTCCCCGCCAATCGTGCATATATTTCATCGATTGACGCAGTGGATATTGCTCCACGCTGAGCCTGGGTTAACCGTGGCTTGAAGTCCCGCACAATCGGACGTCTCCATTCCGTTTCAGCACCGTGACGACCGGGGTGGGCCAATCTGAGTATGACACCCGTTCGATCACTCCACAGGCCTCCAGCCTATCCAGTTCACCCTTGACCTTGTCCGCAGGGCATACGGCACCGTGTGGTTTACAAAAACGAGGAACCACCCCCTCCTTTAGAAGAGCTTTGCCTGCACGTCCTTGAGTTTCCAAGGTCGTCGCAAAACAAACCTTGATGCTTTGAAGAAATCTTCTCCAAACTGATCCTCCCATCGGCTCGGCACGGGTTGCACAAGGTGAACGGCGGCCCAGTCTAGCCTGATGCGGTCAACCAGTCTCGGCCGAGGAGAGACGGACCCCTCCCTCGCACGACGTACAACGGAAGCGCGGCGATCTGGCCTTGGTACTGCACAGACATGTCTGCCATCCTGACTGCGTTATCTTCTCGCGGTGTACATGAACAGTGTGAGGTCGGACCTGATAAGCTTCAGGTCGTTGAGTCTACGCGCGTCTGTTCGCCGATGATCGACACCGCCGCTCCCGTATCAACCTGAAACGTGATCGGCGTGTTGTTCACTTCGACTTCCACTTCATCGGGCGCGCCGCCCAGGCCAATCGAAAACAGGCCCATCAACGGCTGCCGGTTTCGCCCTGGGTCGCCGAGGTTGTCTCGCACATCGCCGTCATGACCTTAACGGTGGCAACACCCCTCACACACACGCTTCAGATTACCACCTTGTGACAATGTAAACACACGTGTTTTAAACGGCACACACGGCGCAGGGTCGACTCCGCATCCCAAACACGTCCCGCGGGTCACCTCGCCGCTCGTGCGGCCGTGCCGCGGACGTCTGGCCACCGGCCACGCACCGAAGGTCGTGCGTGCGTCCCGGGCGCTCGCGACCACCGCGTGGGCCCTGGGCCATCGGCAAGCTCGGCCCGGTGATGGCCCCAAACATCACCGAGAGTCTGCCACAGCTGTCGGCAGTGCGACCGCCGAGGTAAATGTAATGCTTCACCCTTCAGCCGTAAGAAACCGCCGAAACCATTTTCCGCATCTTGCAAACCAGAAATAAAACGATCTCTGAGCCGAGCTGGACGCTCCTATGCCGTGAACTTGCAGGCCACGGAGAATGCTTTCATCTGCACCACGAAATCAGCGACGCGCTCCCCTGTACCTTTCTCGAGCGATCGAAACTGTATCGAGCCAGCTGTAATGACTTCTCCACGCACATGTGATGATTTCTTCTTCCGCACAATGTCCCGAAACGACAGCGTGTCCCCACTGGCTTGTCGGCGCCATCAAATCACTCAGCAGTCGATAATGTTCCGCGATAGCGAGGCGAGCAAGATCGACTTCTGTTTGCTCTCGTCGACCACATCATTTGCATGGAATAGCATTCCAACTGTTCTGAAAACAATTCGAAGTCGTCTCCGACGAAACGGGACCTGTCCGTGCGCCCGTGACTCGTCGATCAACCATCCTCAGTCAGCCAACTGTGGTGTCCGAGGGCAGCGAACATGGGAGAGCGAGAGCGTAGCCGTTAACTCCGCTTTATTGCGCGTCCGGATGTACAATCTCTGCCACCCTAGCGGCGAGTCATGATATACGAAAACTCATCACGTATACAGCACAGAAATCTCCAGGAAAATATGCTGCTGCCACCACAGTCACATTCCAGGTCAACTGAAAGATACAGTATACACGCAGATTATATTTTACTAGGTGTACAAAGTACACAAAGCTGTACTAACAACATAGATTATCATTGTTACGTTATTATGATGTTCTGTGTGAATATGCAGCAAAATTATGAATACACATAAACATAATTTGAGGTCAGCACACAAAACTCATGGGCTGATATTCTAAATTCCAGAAAATGGCATAACTCCTGCTAATATTGATGGTTTTACTATTATTTAATTCACCTGAATGCTAGATATATGTAGTTTGGTAGTTGCTAGCATGTTATAAATAGTACCACTGCATTCCTCATCCTTGAAAATGTATGATTAGCCACCAGAATCAAATCCTAGCTGGTCTAGAACCTGAGCTACTGGTAAAATAAACCGGTGGCGGCCATTTTCAAAATGGCCGCCATTTAGTCCACAGGACCAATTCTTTACGATGGCCCTATAGCTAAATATCTTCCTTAGGGCATGATCTAACAGTGTGCCAAAGTTCATGCTTGTATCATGAAAGGCACAATTACCCCAAATATTTCACTTATCTGCCAGACGAGGTGGAGGAAGGTGGCTGAGACAGAGGATCTCGTTTTTGCTCTCCTCTCGGCACGCCGAAATGGCTGCGTGATGATTATTCTGTTCATGCTGGTGAATTTGCAGCATGCTGGGCAAGACGCTAGCCATTCCTGTTCAGCTAAGTCACGAAGTTGTACAATTATGAGAAAGAGAGGAGGAGGAGTGCACCTCTCAGCAAACACAGTGTTATCCCGTTGTGTGTTCAAGGAGGAAGGTGGGTGATCGTTGTGAGCAGAGCTGTTGTAAGAGAGGAACATTTGGCATATTCATTCATGAGAAGAAGCTGCATGATGGTTGGTGAGCCCTAGTGTTGAATACCACCTCACAAATTACCTCATGTACGTTTCCCGGCCAGAGAACGGCTCCGCGCCATTTTGGGTGCATCTTCCCACGCAGGACGATGCGGCTCGACCCCAAAGTTCAATAAAGACCATCTCTGGGCAAAGCTAAGTGCCAGAATAAAGGGAGGATTTTCTTTTATTTCGTTTTCCCCTTGTCTGTATTAAAGTCCGTGTGTGGAGGCGCCTTGACTTTAGGCTTTAATTTACCTCGCGTTTTATTATTACATTTTGAATCATTACCATTGTAAATATTTGATCTATTTTCATTAAATCCCCGTGTTTATTTTAAGTTTCTTGTGTTGTCTATTTGTTGTGGGTTCAAGATAAACCCATTGTGCTGTGTTTCCGTCGTGTACATGCATTTGCTGCCCATTCTCCTCCCGCAAGCACCATCATCTCCGAGGATCACATGTTCCCCTCGAAGGAAAACCGCTCGGTGATACGTTTGTTAGACCAGCTAGGATTTGATTCTTCGGCTATCGTATTACATTTCAGGATGAGGAATGGAGTGCTATTTACGAACATGCTTTAGAACTACTCAACAACTAACCCTAATCTAATATATCAGCATTCAGGGAAAATTATGAAGTAAGTAGTAGAAAAACTGATGCAGAATTATATTCTTCTGGCAATTTCAGAATGCAGCCCGATGATAATAGTATGAGTGTGCTGACCTCCCTTAAACTCTACGTTTATCGCGATGTAGTTCAATTATTTGGTTGCGTGCTTATTCAAATGCAGAACTCCATCGACAATAATAACTGGTTCTACATATAGATAATCTATGTTGGTTGAATACAGCTTTTTGTGTACTTGTTGATACACCTCATATATAAGTAACAATGGCCTTTATATCTGCTATCAATGTAATATCTTAATCTGTATGCTTTCATAGTATGACCTGAATGTGGGACTGTTAGGTTGGCGCCAGCATATTATCCTTGGAGTATTTATAGGACTTTATAGGTTAGGACGTGGTGGTGGTATATTGTTATATAACAGAACATTACTTGTTCTACATATTTAAGTATACTAGTAATACTGTTCTAAAGTAGCAATAGTGCTCGGGACATATGGCCTAATACTATTATTACCAATGGGTAGGACCCTTGATTGGAAGGCCGGACTCAGTAGAACAGGGACATGACCCAGACCTCACAGATCTAACAAATATAGACAATAGCTATACATGACATAGGTGCTCGTTCTCAGAAAGTACACAGTGACATGAATAAAGAGTCTGGTAAAAATAACAATCGATTTCTCAATATTCAAAAAAAATATATATATATATATATATATAAATATATATATAATATACATATTATATATTTAATATATATATATACATATTTAATATTTATATACATATATATGTGTATATATATGTATACATATATGTGTATATGTATTATACATATATGTATATATATGTATATATATAATATACATATGTATTATATGTATGTATATTGTATGTATATGTATATATATATATTATATACATTTGTATTATATTTATATATATATATATATATATATATATTATATATATATATATATATGAAGGGGGATTGAGTACTTCGGGTTAGGGGCAGTTGGGGACTTGAGAAGAAAGGAGGAGTGGATGACAGAGTTGCTTGGAGGAGGGAGGGCAGAAAGAGGACATTGGCTTGAGGGGGGTTGAGGATTTGAAGAAAGGAGAGGGGAGCATAGAGTTGGTTGTGGTGGTGGTGGGATGGGGGCAGAGAGAGGTCAGAGTTGGAGGGGGCTAAGGACATGGGATTATGTATGGGTGTGGGGGGGGAGGTTAGGGACCTGAAGTCACATTTTACATGATTCAGAATTTCCATGGGTCCTTTATAGTCCCGTTGTGTTTTTGTGTCCGTTGGTCTTTTGGGTCTCGAGGTATTTGGGTTCTCCACGTATTTTAGGTGCTTTGGATGCCCTGGTTCTTTTGGGTCTTCGGGATCTTTTGTGTCCTCAGGTCTTTTGGGTCCTCGAGGTCTTTTGGGTGTTCGTGGGTCCCTGGAGTCTTTTGCACCCTCTGGCTCTTTTGGGTCCTTGGAGTCTTTTGGTATTTTAGGTCTTCAGGGTCCTCAGAGTCTTTTCGGTACTTGGGGTCTTTTGGGTGTTTGGTTCTTATATATAAATGTCTTTCGCCTCCTTAGGGTCCATGGCTCTACGGGTATTTTCGGTCATTTGGGTCTTTGTGGTATTTAAAGGTCTTCAGGGTCTTTTAGGTATTTGGGTTTTCATGGTATTTGGTCTTCGGGGTCTTTTGGGGCCTCAGGGTCTTTTTAGTCTCTTGGGTCCTGCGGGTCATTTGGGTCTTTTGAGTCCTCGGGGGTGAGGCATGGGGGGGGGGTCCTCTGGGTACTTTAGGTTAAGTATTTGAGGTTACAATTGTGGGGTGATGTCAGGTCAGCTGTCCAACTAATGGGTGAAGAGCAGATATACATACATAATCACATACACTTGCTCCATTATATATAGATTGCTTTATATGGGACCACACAGAATCACGAGTGGATCATACATTACATTCATGAAATCAATATTACTACTGTAGAAAGTCATGAAATGTCATGAAATGTGACATGTTATGGTGACATTATATCTCAGTAGAGGCAATCTGGGATATAAGAAACCTTTTCTGTGACTTGGCATGCCAGGTGCATTCAAAGAATTCATCCTAAGTTATTAAAAAGCTAGGCTCATAGCAAAGGATCTTGAGGGGTTAAAGTGTCTTGAGTATCAAATGTGGCCAACAGGGGTCTAATGGTCTTAAGGGTCTGAAGTTAAAACTCTAAGGGGTCTAAAATATCGAGGGTCCAAAGTCAAAAGTCTGTAAATGTGGAAAGTCAAAGGGTTTAAGGGATCTAAAGGGACTAAAGGTCGCAATGGTACGTTCCAATAGGCAACACAAAAGGCCAACCAGAAATCAGCCGGGACCCCTCCTGGGGAAAACAGCCCGGGGTCTGCTAAATATTCCTGGGGCCCTGGACGGCCTCTACCCTCGTAATTAATGGCATGCCACATGCGAACAGTTGGGTAACAACATGGTGCCAATGGTTAAGTATCAGTGAAGATCAGTGATAAGTGCCAATAAAGATCAGTGATATGTAAGTCTTTCAAATTATATAAAAACGCAATGACAAGCCAAAGAGCCAGTTTTAAAATGTTGTATTAATATTTTTCACTTCATCCCAATGCAGATATAGTGGCCGAGCAAGGTACCATGCTATGCACGGCCACTGGACAGCTGCTTCGTGAAGGACTTGGGCAAAAAAATGGCAAAACTACAAATGCCGAATCCATGAATGTCACGGGTGGAACCCTCACATAATTTTCTTATTCTGCTTTAAACTCAATCTCTCTATATTTTCATTCCCAACAGCATCATTCCAATCACAAATTCAAACTACACCATTAATTTAACAAAATACAATATCACAAATACTCTTGAGGTAAAAAAAGATAACGCTGTTCTAACATTACATCCAGATCTGGAGCAGCTTCGTACGGATCGAAACTCAAAATCATGATTGTGTTGAGGTATTTATGAAACCTCCTTCCCACCTTAGGACACTGGCTGGGACCCCAAAACGTTCCACAGAAGGTTTGGCATGACT
>CM068957.1:116560674-116583097 GCA_035128595.1 Eptatretus atami
CGTCCCAAAACTGAGGAGTAGTTTGGGGACGGACAGATGGATGGACAGACACTCCTGCTTTATTAATACTAGTGCGGGCCCGTAGGTGCGTGCCCGTAGGTGCGTGCCCGTAGGTGCATGCCAGTATGTGCAGCTTCGTTCCTTCGTCTCGTAAACGACGACTGGATTGGGGCATGTTTTTCAATGAGATCGGACCAACCGTATCATAAATGGCCATAACTTGGGAAACACCTGGGAAACATACTCAGGTCCCCAGCGTCAATTGTTGACGTCATATCAAACGAAGAAGAAGAAGAATTTTGACGCCTCCCCTCTCTCGCCTCCCCTCTCTCGGCCCCCTCTCTCCCTAGTCTTGCCCCCCTCTCTCCCCCTCCTCTCTCGTCCCTCTCTCTCGCCCCCATTCTCCGCCCCCTCTCCCCGTCCCCCTCTCTCCCCCTCCCTTCTCTCCTCCTCTCTTGAATTGTGACGCCCCTCTCTCTCACCCCCCTCTCTCCCTCCTCTCTCGCCCCCCTCTCTCGCCCCTCTCTTGCCCCCCTCTCTTGCCCCCCTCTCTTGCCCCCTCTCTCCCCCCCATCTCGCCCCTCTCTCCCCTCTCTCCCCCCCCATCCTCTCTCGCCCCTCTCTCTGTAAATGTATTCACAAATGGTCTACCAAGCACAACAATAATTCAAACCTGGGAAAAAAACAGCTTTCAGACCCTTAGGAAACAGCTCTTTCCTTGGGAAAATTCAAACCTTGGGATAATTAATAATTTGAACAATTAATTCAAACCTTGGAAATACTTGGGAAACAGCTGAAACGGATGAAAACGATATCAAACCTTGAAAAGGCACATACTCAGGTCCCCAGCGTCGATTTGGACGTCATACCAAACGAAGAAGAAGAAGAATTGTGACATCAATCGTGCAAATAAATAATAAACTTAATTGTGACGTCATTCGTGACGTCATGGCACCGTGTCTTGTCATTGGTTGACAGATAAATGGCCGTAACTTGGGAACCGCTTGTCCGAATAATACCAAACCTTGAAAAAGGCACATACTCAGTCCCCAGCGTCGATTGTGGCGTCATACCAAACGAAGGAAGAAAGAATTGTGACGTCAATCGTGCAAAAAAAAAAACAAATTAATTGTGGCGTCATTCGTGATGTCATAGCACCTGTCCTATCATTGGTTGACAGACGGTATTGGTCATTATTGGTTGACAGACAATATATAGGTCTTATTGGTTGACAGACATTGGTCATTGTATCACGTTATTCTTTTTATTACTGCCAATTATTGTGCTATTATTATTATTATTATTATTAATATGTTGTGAACATTATTCTGAGATATATTTGGGAAAAAAATGGCATGATAAGTGATAAGGTGGAACGACACTTCAGCTGCGAGATATTACACCCTTCCAACACTGAAAAAAAGCAATAAAATGGCCGTAACTTGGGAACCGCTCTTCCGATTAATATCAAACCTTGAAAAGGCACATCCGCGGGTCCCGGCAATATTCCTGGCAAGTTTCAATCAGATCGGACCGGCGGTTGTCGAGAAACGGCGGGCGCAGACAGACAGACAGACACACACACACACACACACACACACACACACACACACACACACACAGAGATTGCTGGAATTAGATAGATTAATATGCTGTTATGATTATTTGAGATTCTTTGGGAAAAAATGGCATGATAAGGTGGAACGACATTCAGCTGCGATATATACAACCTTTCCAACACTGAAAAAAAAGCAATAAAATGGCCATAACTGGGAACCGTCGTCGATTGATATCAAACCTTGAAAAGGCACATCCGCGGTCCCCGGCAATATTTCCTGGCAAGTTTCAATCAGATCGGGACGGTGGTCGTCGAGAAACGGCGGTCGCAGACAGACGAGGACAGACAGACAGACACACACACACAGAGATTGCTGGAATTATAGATAGATAGACTAGTGGGGCACCGTGGAAACCCACGGGCAAAAGAAATGTATGAATTTGAACATCTTGAGTTCGATGCTGCACGTAGAGTCTTCCAAATGGTACTGGCAATTCATCAGATCTATTAATTATGTATAAGTACACAATTTATTACTTCACATAACATGTGATACATCAAATGTAAATACATGTCCATGCACCTGTGAAATACAGTTTGTTTATAAATCCCAGATATCTGAAATGGATGTGTTTGGAGCAAAGCCGAATTGCAACTTTGGATATTGTCTCGGAAGTTGTGATATTTTCCATCCTTACCTTGATAAAGTTGTTGCAGTCAAGCAGTACGGAAAATAGTGGACATAATTGGACTTTCCCCTTGGAGCAACAAAGAGTAAATCCATCCCCTTTCCCTGTTGATTAGTTTGTAAAATGCTTCGCAGAACAGTCCACGCATGGTGAGGTCATCGGACCGCAATTATGCTCTTGGACAGTATTATCATATAATTTGTCTGATTCATTACGGATGTTGTTCTTATAGGTTTGCTGAGCACCGATTACCCTCCGAAGTCTTCGTTGCTCAGTATCCTGTGTAAGTCTCTGTTGAAGTTGATCAGCTGTCTCATTCTCCCACCTCATTATTTTCTTTCTGCTTCCCGTGGCAAGTCTATGGTGACGTTCATCGGCTTTTCAATCGGTTCCCTCATTCTTTTATTCATTTTGGAAATGGCAGTTCCAAATGCAACGTGTCGCATCCTCCGGTAACGTCTCTCTGATTGATGCCTCGCCCTGCATGCCAAACACCAGGTGGTAGTTGAACTTGATCATCTTAACGACTACAATAGATGAAATCACAAGGTGAATCAGAGTTAAATTTTGCCATGAGGTCTTAATGGACTTATTATATTACAGGCCTTGATTTCACTTAAAATGCATTTTGTCTGAAAACATACATTTTCTTCTCCTCTTTTTTGCATCTGAACTTACACGATCTTAGCGACTACAAAAATAAGAAATCATAAAGCCCTATATATATATATTATATATATATGTAATATATATATATGTATATATATATTGTATATATATATATATATATATATATATATATAATATAATTGCAAGGAAGTGTGAGCCTTACAAAATAAGGCATCTGGAGTGAACAAAATGGCGGCGATTCGATTTTGAAGCCCCTCCCTGAAGTGGAAAGCCCTCCTGAACTGAGAAGCCCCTCCCAAATGGACAGACAGACAGACAGACAGACAGACAGACTGGCACAGATTATGTGTAGAGTACAAAGGTGAAGGTAGCATTATTAAGGCTTCACAAAGTCAAGCTAGTCTGAGGGTAATTATCTATTGGATTCTCGGCAAAAACCCACGGCATAATGTGGTCATCTGCAAAAAAAGAGAGAGGGTCTTCCAGAGCATTGGAGAGATCGTTATGTCAATGAGGAACAAAACCAGGCTCAGGAAGCTGCCTTGGGAAACTTTGACTTCACTGGGATTGGAGGAGAGAGGTTCCAATGACAGCAATGTGTTTGCTGCATGAGTGGAGAATACAAAAAACTGGGTATGAAGTGGCCTTGTATGCCATAGCACTGAGCTTTTCAAGCAGAGCAGGATGCTGGATATTGAATGCCCCCAATATATCCAGGGAGATGGTCTTCACCTCTTATTTGAGATATAGAAACTCCAACCATTGCAATTAGAGGAGCAGTTGTGTGTCTGGTGTTGAGTCAACAAGCCAGACTCCAAACTGATGGTCAGAGATCCAGCCTTGTAAAACAAAGAAAGACTTGATGTCAGAAGCAACGATGGATTCCATAGCTTTGCTAAGAATTGGAAGTAAGTTTAGTGATCTTTCGTCAGAATATCTATTTATACACTCTTCTGTGGATGACAGTGCTTATTGCTGAATTCCAGCAGAATGGTGATGGCTAAAGGAAAAGGACAGCTCAAGAGAAATATTAAAGCAAGAGTAGCTCTCAGGATTTTAGAACCTTGGCACTGTACCATCTGGGTCCATCACTGAAAAGGATTTGGACAGAACTTTATCTACCCTCTCAGGTGTACAGTCATAAAGTTCATTCAATAATGGTATAAGAGGTAAGATGGGGCAGAGCAGGATGGGTTGGAACATGAGAGGGGAGGCAAGCAACAAGTTGAAACAATGTCTTGCTCGAGCAGAGTCTTCGGTGATTCCGTTTGAGGTGGGGAGGGGATGGAGTGAGAATATACATGACAAAAACGACTTGGCATGATGCCACCATAACTTTGAGGATGGAGAATAGTGGAGGGTTCGGGCTTCATATTTGCTAGATGCTGTGTTCCTGCTTTCCTAAGGATCAATTACACACTTGTTATGAGTATTGATGAGTTCCCTGTAATGTCCTGCAATTGGGTTAGCCTTCTTAGTTGAGAAAGCAAAAGCTGTTTGACTGCAATAGCCACCACCACATGAATCAGTATACCAGGTCAGAGAAGATAGAGAGGATAGCCGCAGCTGGACAATATGAACTAGTACATGAGAGAAAGTACACTTTAATGAAAGTTTCTTCAAGCGGAATAATTATAAGATGCTGTAGCGATGGCACCCAATCCTTCGAAAGAGGACAGATTGCAGTCCCTGCCAGTTGGCCTGTGTGAACAAACCATATCTGAGGCATTGAGGTGGGTCTCTCACAATAGCCAGAACATATGGGCGTTGACAAGAACATTGTCAGAGAGCCAACAGGGCACAGAAGGAACAGGTGAGGTTGGCTAGATAGTTGTTCAATATGAATTCCAGGAAAAAGAATGTACCAGTTGAAGAAATCTGGGTTGAAAGTTTACAGATTGAGTCACATGCACAGTGTCACAGAAAGCCTTAACTGCATTGCTATAGCTCGCTGTGTGCAGAGCTGACATGGGGCAGATGAGGAATAGAGAGCTGAGATCCATGATGAAAAAGGCCATCCATGTTAAAGGAAATAGATGTACAGTACATAGTCATCATTTGGTGGATGGCATACCGTGCAGACATACATCCGATGGTTGTGAAGATTTTTACACAGCCAGATGTATTCCAGAAGGCATAAGGGTTAAAAGGAACATTGTACACTGAGGAATGTAGTTCTGATATCGACAGCAAATCTACCACCGGAGTGTGTGTGTTGGCCTCTCAAACGAGAGAGAATTAGGGAGATGCACAAAGGAATCAGTGATATCCTGTAGCAAGAAGAACATTTAATTTATGCAGTCAATGACTGGACTGACTGATGTTCACTATCTGCAAGTCATGTTTGAAAGAGTTGAGCTACCTGATTTGAGTCAACCCAGGGTCCATACGCCATCTGGTTTTGATGGATTGAAGTTGAAGGTTGTGAGATGGCAGATGAGGAAGCAAATGAGTGATGTCTATTACCATCAGAGTAGTGGTGATGTTAGGAGAGATGAAGCAAGAAGCTGATGTATTCTTTGACGGATCAGAAGATTCATGAAATGAGGAACACCGCACACTCTGAAAGTGTCAGAGACATCGCATGTCTGAGGCATCAAGCCTGTGTAAATTTGTTGCAGTGTGTTCCAGGTCTTAGATCCATACACAACACAGAAATGATCAATCTTTGAGACATCTCAGCTTTGTGTTCTTTTGGATTTGTCACTTCTTGAAAAGTGGCAGAGAGACGGTTTAGTGCGAAGCTGCTTTGTGATATGAGAAGTGAGGTCACAGGACTGTGGTCCAGATTTGTCAATGACCAATCCAAGGTAGGTAAACTTGTTGACAAATTTAAACCACTTCACCGAGATGACAAAATTGTAGGAATTGCTGTTGTTGGTTGTTATTGCCATTACATTGGTCTTTCACCAGTTGATGCACATCCACATGTGGCTGGCTTCATCTAGCAGAACAAAAGCTCTGTTTCAGGGTAGTGGACATTGTGCAAAATTCCAAGCAATTTGCGTAGTGAGATCGGTGAGCCTGAGCTGGCCATGGTCTAACCCACAATCAGAATGGGCCAGAAGATGGCACATCAAATGCTCAATGACAGTGTTAAATAACGCAGGTGCAAGAACCCAACCCTGTTGCACTCCTGATGCATGACAAATTCATCCTCAAGCTCTCTTCTCAGCTGCACACAAATTGTTTATAATAATCTGACAGGTTGAGCAGATTACGTTTGACACCACAAATTCTGAGTAGTTTTCAAAGAAAATCTCAGCAAACAGAATGGAAGGCAGCTTTGCAGTCAATAAATGCAATGTATGCATGCTGATTGAACTCCTTGGTGTTCTCAATCAGTTGGTGGATGGCAAGATCTACTCGGTGATGTTTTTAGCATTGCAGAAACCTGCTTGCTTAAGGTGTTTGGACTCTGGAGCACAGGTCAGATTTGGGCTTGGAGGACTAGTTTAAAGAGCTTTAAAAAAAAGAAGAAAAAAGGAGATTGTGATGCCATGGTGAATGCTGCTCATGTGTTGGTCTCCCTTCTCTTTCAAAAATGGGAAATAGTATAGTCTTAGTGACCCAAACCATAATGATGATGTAGTGACCCCATTCCACCATTGCATCTCTGGCATTTTTGACGAGGTCAGCAATGATAGCACAAATGCCGGGTGCCTTCCGTTTCTTCAACTCTTTGATGGCAGATTTTACCTCACAGGGAGTCACAGGGCTGGTGTTACAATCTAGGTCACTCACAGCAGTAATAGCAGTGGCTGCCAGTTGTGGGGTCTTGGATGCCAGGTGGCTGTTCAAGAGGTGAGAAAAATGCTGTTGCAGTTGCATTCAGGAGTCCTTGGTACTTGTCAGCTTGATCATTGTGTTTGATCTATTTGTGGAATTGAAGTTACAACTGCTGACTACCTTAGGTCTTGCTTTGAGTTGAAGAAAAAAAAGAAAAGAACATATGTCAATGGTCAGAATATCCAATCTCAGCACTTTTGAAAAACTGCAAGATTGCATTCTTGAGAACCATCAGCGTAGGACCAGGACATGGTCAATGGAAGTGTGTTGAATTCATCATTGCTATAGAGGTGGTACTGGAAGATCAGTTGCTTGTAAACAAAGAGCTGTCAATGAGAAGAGAATGTAATGCACACAATCAAATAGGGGGTGCCATTGTAATTTGCAATGCCTGAACAAAAGGGCCAATAATACAGTACCTCTCTTGGCTGGTGGTATGATCCATAGTAGCATTAAAATCCCTGAGTTATGGTTAAATAACTAGACCATGAGAAAGTTCAGCTTGTTTCTGAAAGATCAGATTAAGCAAGTCATAGAAGTTTCCTTTGTAGCTTTGTCATCTCGTTTGGTGGATACATAGCAAACCAAGGCAGTCATGTTTCCATGACCATGTTGACTCTGGCTGTTAACAAAAGAGTTGACAAGGGATTCCATTGGGTGAGGAACTTCCTTGTTGTCTGGCCCAGGGTGAAGGGCTACTCCTGTCCAATGGATATCATCAGTTCTGCCAGAGCAGAGGTAATACGTTTGTGGTAATACTCACTCTGTGTCTCACCCGGATATAGAGATAGCCTCCTGAAGACCGGTTATATTAATCTCAAGCAAGAGAATATTGTGGCATCTTGATGGAGGGTGAGAACATTCCATGTTGTTCATCTCATTTGCTTACATAAGTTAAGTTTTGTAATCCTATCTGTGGGCTGTGGTAGTTCAAGGAACAATGTCCCTGGAATCAGTCCAGTTATCATCCATAGAGTATTCGAAACAAGGGGCCGGCATTCCTGACCCAGAGGTATGTGGGCACTTAGAAGAGAGAGTGTTCAAACCCTTCACAAGTTTGATGAGATAAGATTAGTTGGTGATGGAAGCGTGTAATGGGTGCGTCTAACCCTTACATCGTAAAAGGGCCACCGCATGAAGGCTCCCACGACCAGTCCCACCTGAATGATGTTAGAACAGATACCTTGAAGATTGTTTGGTCACAATGTTCGACAGCAGTGTTGAGGGATGCGATCTGTGAGTATGTGGTGTTTGCGAAAAGATGCAGGGTGGAAGTGGGAGGATGTGAGTTATACACACCATCAAAGGGTAAGGCCGTTTGTCAGCATTTCTCTTCTGTGTCCCAAGGTCTACAAACTAAGACATACATTATGTTGTGTCCAAGTTGAAGGAAGGGTTGTTGAAAGCAAGAAGGAAGTAGCGCCTGTCGGATGACAATGTCCATAAGTGAGAGGAGGTTTTGACACTTGCCAGAAAGAAAAGGGAAGGAAATGGTGAAGATTGTTCTTTAACTGGGAAGGTTGTTGCACAATAATAATAACTACTGTACATTATTTTATAACACTTTACAGTTCATGCAAAAAAAGCGCTTTAACTTGTCATGGATGTTTTTTTTAATTATACATGATCAAAAGATCATAGTGGAGCTGCCAACACACATGCAAGGACAAACAGAACATATGTGCACTACGGTCACTACCCAGATCGACTGATAGATGAGACAAATACAGCCACTGAGTTTGGGAAGTGCCATCACTTCCGGTGTACCCTGGGTACAATGGCACCGCTTTTCTCACCGCACCAAGAGGGCATTTTGAATCAGGAAGTTGCCACAAGATAATCGAGGAAAACTAAAAAAAGACAGCCCGGACAGCATTTGTTTCAAGTACCAGATAGCATTGTTGAAAGTGGATGCCACCATTTTGTTAAGCAATGCCGAGCACTCCATTCTGTTTGGAGTGCTTGCCTGAGCGCTTTGAATCAAGCAAGCCGCTTGCTCACGGAACACACCCTTGGTGTCAGCTTAAATGTGCCAGTGCAATTGCAATCTATCCGAGCTGTATAACTTGATGAGTATTATTTATGCGCCATGATGTATTATTATTGGCAGTGTGCATGTTTTTGCTTAAAATCCGGTTTTTAAATTTATTTTATTCTGGGAGCGATTGAAGCAGTGGTCTGTTGCCTATACCACTGCCTCAATAACAATGTGGCATCTTTTGAGTAAGGGCTTTCACCACTGAGGTTCTACAGGTCCCTGATAGTCAATTACCATACTAAAAAGTCATGCTTCATTCGAAACGGTTCCTGCTGTCGAAGAAAAATAAAATGGTACTTTTTGGAAAGCTAATAATAATCCATTTCCTTGGTTGGAAAGCTAATCTATTTACTTGGAATAAAAATTTGTGCCCATTTTTTATGGAGATCATGTCTGTTTAAAAAAGCCCATTTTTATGGGATTGAAGAAGAAGTAGCAGGATTAGAGGTTACTGCAGTGGTTCCAACAGTAAGATTTATGATTTGGAAAGCTAATAATAATAGATTACATGGAACAAAAATTTGTGCTCTTTAATCATAAAGATGCCACTTTAAAAGCCTGTCTCACCGTGATTGAAGAAGATGCGGGTGGTGGCTTTAATGCAGCAGTTCCAACATTATGTATAATGTACACAATTTATTTACTTCACATAACATGTGAATACATCAAATGTAAATACATGTCCATGCACCTGTGAAATACAGTTTGTTTATAAATCCCAGATATCTGAAATGGATGTGTTTGGAGCAAAGCCGAATTGCAACTTTGGATATTGTCTCGGAAGTTGTGATATTTTCCATCCTTACCTTGATAAAGTTGTTGCAGTCAAGCAGGTACGGAAAATAGTGGACATAATTGGACTTTCCCCTTGGAGCAACAAAGAGTAAATCCATCCCCTTTCCCTGTTGATTAGTTTGTAAAATGCTTCGCAGAACAGTCCACGCATGGTGAGGTCATCGGACCGCAATTATGCTCTTGGACAGTATTATCATTATTAATTGTCTGATTCATATGGATGTTGTTCTATAATCTATAGTTTGCTGAGCACCGATTACCCTCCGAAGTCTTTCGTTGCTCAGTATCCTGTGTAAGTCTCTGTTGAAGTTGATCAGCTGTCTCATTCTCCACCTCATTATTTTTCTTTCTGCTTCCCGTGCAAGTCTATGATGACGTTCATCGCTGTTTCATTCTGTTCCCTCATTCTTTTATTCATTTTGGAAATGGCAGTTCCAAATGCAACTTCGCATCCTCCGCGTTTAACGTCCCTCTGATTGATGCCTCGCCCTGCTGCCAAACACCAGGGTGGTAGTTAACTTGAATCATCTAAAAGACTACAATAGATTAAATCAAAGGTGAATCAGAGTTAAGATTTTGCCATGAGGGTCTAATGGACTTTATATACAGGCCTTGATTTCACTTAAAATGCATTTTTGTCTGAAAACATAAATTTCTTCCTCTTTTTTGCATCTGAAACTTACACGATCTTAGCGACTACAAAATAAAGAAATCATAAAGCCATATATAATATATATATATATATATATATAGTATATATATATATATATATATATATATAGTGCAAGGAAGTGGACCTTACAAAAAAGCATCGGAGTGAACAAAATGGGGCGATTCGATTTTGTAAGCCCCTCCCTGAACTGAGAAGCCCCTCCCCAAATGGACAGAACAGGACAGACAGACTGGCACAGATTATGTGTAAGAGTACAAAGGTGAAGGTAGCATTATTAAGGCTTCACAAAGTCAAGCTAGTCTGAGGGTAATTATCTATTGGATTCTCGGCAAAAACCCACGGCATAATGTGGTCATCTGCAAAAAAGAAGAGAGGGTCTTCCAGAGCATTGGAGAGATCGGTTATGTCAATGAGGAACAAAACCAGGCTCAGGAAGCTGCCTTGGGAAACTTTTGACTTCACTGGGATTGGAGGGGAGAGGGTTCCAATGACAGCAATGTGTTTGCTGCATGAGTGGAGGAATACAAAAAAACTGGGTATGAAGGTGGCCTTGTATGCCATAGGCACTGAGCTTTTCAAGCAGAGCAGGATGCTGGATTATTGAATGCCCCCAATATATATCCAGGGAGATGGTCTTCACCTCTTATTTGAGATATAGAAACTCCAACCATTGCAATTAGAGGAGCAGTTGTGTGTCTGGTGTTGAGTCAACAAGCCAGACTCCAAACTGATGGTCAGAGATCCAGCCTTGTAAAACAAAGAAAGACTTGATGTCAGAAGCAACGATGGATTCCATAGCTTTGCTAAGAATTGGAAGTAAGTTTAGTGATCTTTCGTTCAGAATATCTATTTATACACTCTTCTTGTGGATGACAGTGCTTATTGCTGAATTCCAGGCAGAATGGTGATGGCTAAAGGAAAAGGACAGCTCAAGAGAAATATTAAAGCAAGAGTAGCTCTCAGGATTTTAGAACCTTGGCACTGATACCATCTGGGTCCATCACTGAAAAGGATTTAGGCTGGACAGAACTTTATCTACCCTCTCAGGTGATACAGTCATAAAGTTCATTCAATAATGGGTATAAGAGGTAAGATGGGGCAGAGCAGGATGGGTTGGGAACATGAGATGGGGAGGCAAGCAACAAGTTGAAACAATGTCTTGGCTCGAGCAGAGTCTGCGGTGATTCCGTTTGAGGTGGGGGAGGGGATGGAGTGAGAATATACATGACAAACAGACTTGGCATGATGCCACCATAACTTTGAGGATGGAGAATAGTTGGAGGGTTCGGGCTTCATATTTGCTAGATGCTGTGTTCCTGCTTTCCTAAGGATCAATACACACTTGTTATGAGTATTGATGAGTTCCCTGTAATTGTCCTGCAATTGGGTTAGCCTTCTTAGTTGAGAAAGCAAAAAGCTGTTTGACTGCAATAGCCACACCACATGAATCAGTATACCAGGTCAGAGAAGATAGAGAGGATAGCCGCAGCTGGGACAATATGAACTAGTACATGAGAGAAAGTACACTTTAATGAAAGTTTCTTCAAGCGGAATAATTATAAGATGCTGTAGCGATGGCACCCCAATCCTTCGAAAGAGGACAGATTGCAGTCCCTGCCAGTTGGCCTGTGTGAACAACCATATTCTGAGGCATTGAGGTGGGTCTCTCACAATAGCCAGAAACATATGGGCGTTGACAAGAACATTGTCAGAGTAGCCAACAGGGGCACAGAAGGAACAGGTGAGGTTGGCTAGATAGTTGTTCAATATGAATTCCAGGAAAAAGAATGTACCAGTTGAAGAAATCTGGGTTTGAAAGTTTACAGATTGAGTCACATGCACAGTGTCACAGAAAGCCTTAACTGCATTGCTATAGCTCGCTGTGTGCAGAGCTGACATGGGGGCAGATGAGGAATAGAGAGCTGAGATCCATGATGAAAAGGCCATCCATGTTAAAGGAAATAGATGTACAGTACATAGTCATCATTTGGTGGATGGCATACCGTGCAGACATACATCCGATGGTTGTGAAGATTTTTACACAGCCAGATGTATTCCAGAAGGCATTAAGGGGTTAAAAGGAACATTGTACACTGAGGAATGTAGTTCTTGATATCGACAGCAAATCTACCACCGGGATGTGTGTTTGGCCTCTCAAAACGAAAGAGAGAATATTCAGGGAGATGCACAAAGGAATCAGTGATATCCTGTAGCAAGAAGAACATTTAATTTATGCAGTCAATGACTGGACTTGACTGATGTTCACTATCTGCAAGTCATGTTTGAAAGAGTTGAGCTACCTTGATTTGAGTCAACCCCAGGGTCCATACGCCATCTGGTTTTGGATGGATTGAAGTTGAAGAGTTGGTGAGATGGCAGATGAGGAAGCAAATGAGGTGATGTCTATACCATCAGAGTAGGTGGTGATGTAGGAGAGATGAAGCAAGAAGCTGATGTATTCTTTGACGGATCAGAAGATTCATGAAATGATGGAACCACCGCACACTCTGAAGGTGTCAGAGACATCGCATGTCTGAGGCATCAAGCCTGTGTAAATTTGTTGCAGTTGTGTTCCAGGTCTTAGATCCATACAACAACACAGAAATGATCAATCTTTGAGACATCTTCAGCTTTGTGTTCTTTTGGATTTGTCACTTCTTGAAAAGTGGTCCAGAGAGACGGTTTAGTGCGAAAGCTGCTTTGGTGATATGAGAAGTGAGGTCACAGGACTGTGGTCCAGATTTGTCAATGACCAATCCAAGGTAGGTAAACTTGTTGACAAATTTAACCACTTCACCGGAGATGACAAAATTGTAGGAATTGCTGTTGTTGGTTGTTATTGCCATTACATTGGTCTTTCACCAGTTGATGCACATCCACATGTGGCTGGCTTCATCTAGCAGAACAAGGAAGCTCTGTTTCAGGGTTAGTGGACATTGTGCAAAAATTCCAAAGCAATTTGCGTAGTTGAGATCGGTGAGCCTGAGCTGGCCATGGTCTAACCCACAATCAGAATGGGCCAGAAGATGGCACATCAAATGCTCAATGACAGTGTTAAATAACGCAGGTGCAAGAACCCAACCCTGTTGCACTCCTGACTGCATGACAAATTCATCCTCAAGCTCTCTTCTCAGCTGCACACAACTATTGTTTATAATAATCTGACAGGTTTGAGCAGATTACGTTTGACACCACAAATTCTGAGTAGTTTTCAAAGAAAATCTCAGCAAACAGAATGGAAGGCAGCTTTGCAGTCAATAAATGCAATGTATGCATGCTGATTGAACTCCTTGGTGTTCTCAATCAGTTGGTGGATGGCAAAGATCTACTCGGTGATGTTTTTAGCATTGCAGAAACCTGCTTGCTTAAGGTGTTGGGACTTCTGGAGCACAGGTCAGATTTGGGCTTGGAGGACTAGTTTAAAGAGCTTTAAAAAAAAGAAGAAAAAAGGAGATTGTGATGCCATGGTGAATGCTGCTCATGTGTTGGTCTCCCTTCTCTTTCAAAAATGGGAAATAGGTATAGTCTTAGTGACCCAAACCATAATGATGATGTAAGTGACCCATTCCACCATTGCATCTCTGGCATTTTTGACGAGGTCAGCAATGATAGCACAAATGCCGGGTGCCTTCCGTTTCTTCAACTCTTTGATGGCAGATTTTACCTCACAGGGAGTCACAGGGCTGGTGTTACAATCTAGGTCACTCACAGCAGTAATAGCAGTGGCTGCCAGTGTGGGGGTCTTGGATGCCAGGTGGGCTGTTCAAGAGGTGAGAAAAATGCTGTTGCAGTTGCATTCAGGGAGTCCTTGGTACTTGTCAGCTTTGATCCATTTGTGTTTTGATCTATTTGTGGAATTGAAGTTACAACTGCTGACTACCTTAGGTCTTGCTTTGAGTTGAAGAAAAAAAAGAAAGAAGAACATATGTCAATGGTCAGAATATCCAATCTCAGCACTTTTGGAAAAACTGCAAGATTGCATTCTTGAGAACCATCAGCGTAGGACCAGGACATGGTCAATGGAAGTGTGGTTGAATTCATCATTGCTATAGAGGGTGTACTGGAAGATCAGTTTGCTTGTAAACAAAGAGCTGTCAATGAGAAGAGAATGTAATGCACACAAATCAAATAGGGGGTGCCATTGTAATTTGCAATGCCTGAACAAATAGGGCCAATAATACAGTACCTCTCTTGGCTGGGTGGTATGATCCAATAGTAGCATTAAAATCCCTGAGTTATGGTTAAATAACTAGACCATGAGAAAGTTCAGCTTGTTTCTGAAAGATCAGATGTAAGCAAGTCATAGAAGTTTTCCTTTGTAGCTTTGTCATCTCGTTTGGTGGATACATAGCAAACCAAGGCAGTCATGTTTCCATGACCATGTTTGACTCTGGCTGTTAACAAAAGAGTTGACAAGGGATTCCATTGGGTGAGGACCTTCCTTGTTGTCTGGCCCAGGGTGAAAGGGCTACTCCTGTCCAATGGATATCATCAGTTCTGCCAGAGCAGAGGTAATACGTTTGTGGTAATACTCACTCTGTGTCTCACCCGGATATAGGAGATAGCCTCCTGAAGACCGGTTATATTAATCCTCAAGCAAGAGAATTATTGTGGCATCTTGATGGAGGGTGAGAACATTCCATGTTGTTCATCTCATTTGCTTACATAAGTTAAGTTTTGTAATCCTATCTGTGGGCTGTGGGTAGTTCAAGGGACAATGTCCCTGGAATCAGTCCAGTTATCATCCATAGAGTATCCGAAACAAGGGGGCCGGCATTCCCTGACCCAGAGGTATGTGGGCAACTTAGAAGAGAGAGTGTTCAACCCTTCACAAGTTTGATGAGATAAGATTAGTTGGTGATGGAAGCGTGTAATGGGTGCGTCTAACCCTTACATCGTAAAAGGGCCACCGCATGAAGGCTTCCCACGACCAGTCCCACCTGAAATGATGTTAGAACAGATACCTTGAAGATTGTTTGGTCACAATGTTCGACAGCAGTGTTGAGGGGATGCGATCTGTGAGTATGTGGTGTTTGCGAAAAGATGCAGGGTGGAAGTGGGAGGATGTGAGTTATACACACATCAAAGGGTTAATGGCCGTGTGTCAGCATTTCTCTTCTGTGTCCCAAGGTCTACCAAACTAAGACATACATTATGTTGTGTCCAAGTTGAAGGGAAGGGTTGTTGAAAGCAAGAAGGAAAGTAGCGCTGTCGGATGACAATGTCCATAAGTGAGAGGAGGTTTTGACACTTGCCAGAAAGAAAAGGGAAAGGAAATGGTGAAGATTGTTCTTTAACTGGGAAGGTTGTTGCACAATAATAATAACTACTGTACATTATTTTATAACACTTTACAGTTCATGCAAAAAAAGCGCTTTAACTTGTCATGGATGTTTTTTTTAATTATACATGATCAAAAGATCATAGTGGAGCTGCAACACACATGCAAGGACAAACAGAACATATGTGACACTACGGTCACTACCCCAGATCGACTGATAGATGAGACAAATACAGCCACTGAGTTTGGGGGAAGTGCCATCACTTCCCGGTGTACCCTGGGTACAATGGCACCGCTTTTCTCACCGCACCCAAGAGGGGCATTTTGGAATCAGGAAGTTGCCACAAGATAATCGAGGAAAACTAAAAAAGACAGCCCGGACAGCATTTGTTCAAGTACCATGATAGCATTGTTGAAAGTGGATGCCACCATTTTGTTAAGCAATGCCGAGCACTCCATTCTGTTGGAGTGCTTGCCTGAGCGCTTTGAATCAAGCAAGCCGCTTGCTCACGGAACACACCCTTGGTGTCAGCTTAAATGTGCCAGTGCAATTGCAATCTATCCGAGCTGTATAACTATGATGTATTATTTATGCGCCATGATGTATTATTATTGGCAGTGTGCATGTTTTTGCTTAAAATCCGGTTTTTAAATTTTATTTTATTTCTGGGAGCGATTGAAGCAGTGGTCTGTTGCCTATACACTGCCTCAATAACAATGTGGCATTCTTTTGAGTAAGGGCTTTCACCACTGAGGTTCTACAGGTCCCTGATAGTCAATTACCATACTAAAAAGTCATGCTTCATTCGAAACGGTTCCTGCTGTCGAAGAAAAATAAAAATGGTACTTTTTGGAAAGCTAATAATAATCCATTTCCTTGGTTGGAAAGCTAATCTATTTACTTGGAATAAAAATTTGTGCCCATTTTATGTTGGAGATCATGTCTGTTTAAAAAGCCCATTTTTATGGGATTGAAGAAGAAGTAGCAGGATTAAGAGGTTACTGCAGTGGTTCCAACAGTAAGATTTATGATTTGGAAAGCTAATAATAATAGATTTACATGGAACAAAAATTTGTGTCTCTTTAATCATAAAGATGCCCACTTTAAAAGCCTGTCTCACCGTGATTGAAGAAGATGCGGGATGGTGGCTTAATGCAGCAGTTCCAACGGAAACATTTATTAATCTACAATAGCGGGAACTCTTTAGAAGGACACGAAAGGAGCAAACAAAATTATATAATGTAATACTTCTCAAAGCAATAGGAAAATATATAAAAGTACACTGAAGGAGCAAACAACAAGAAGTAGATAGTTCATTGAGCACATTATCCCATGCTGTCTTGAGAAACAAGAACATGAGCAGGCGTCTACAAGCGGCAAATTTGATTGGTCGTGATGACGTAAAATGCCGTAATATTTTGTCAAAGTACTGCTAAACGGAGGGGTTTTGAAAGTGCCAACCAAGGGATATGTGTTCTTCAGTATTCAAGTATATAATTCAATTGAAATAAAATAAAGATTTTGAAGGTCGTAGAAAAAAACAATTCTGCAAGTTTACCACCATTGATGCATTGTCTTGTACACCACCTTTTTGAACATGATACATTAGTTCTTCATGCCTGTTGTTTTGTGTCCCTTATGACGTCCTTAAAAACAGTAAGTTTCCTGTTTGAAATGATTTTTAATTTTGTTTGACTGCCAGTCAGGCATGCAGGGTAAAAAAAAAATTAAAAAAAATCTCATTTGAAGTGTGCGATCTGGGAAATGCTTGTGTGAATACTCACTTGTATCCCAATAACAGATCACACCAAATGTGATCCAAGAAAGAGTTGACCAATACTGTTGATGCTGCAGCATATTCCTGACACTCCTAACAATTGCATGTATTGGCAAGTGGCAGGAAATTAGTTGCGAATTGTATATACTGTGCACACTGTGTGCTGGAGCTGGAATGTGGGCATGAGGAAGTTTGTGCACCACAAATACAACGTTGACTGAGACGAAGTGACCTCTTTCCTGGTTGGTGAAAGGTCAGGTCAGGTATGGGAGCATGCGCCAGAGCAGCTTGTCGCTGCGCCCACTTTCCGCCGGTACTCCAGAGGCCTCCGTCTGGCCATCCCCCAGGCAGATGCCTGGCCCATCCCCATCTCCTTGAGATGCCGATGTTGGTGAAAGTGAAACAGTGTTGCTAAGTATTTAATATTTGTGAAGCTTCTCATGGCAGTGAGCATAACCATTAATCAACTTTCAGTTGATATATAACATATTACGGACAAGTATGATCCTTCAATATTGTCTTGTTAGTCCCAAGCTCATTATATTCCTCATTAATTTTCATCAAGCCTTACTTTGTTCTTCATTTTTCTTTTTGGCAAAGGAAAGAAGAAAAAATCATTGATAATGAAGCCAAAAGGACTGGAAGCCATTAATTTACATCCTTACACCTCGTAGAGAATGTTCCTTGCAGAATGCGCAGATCATTAAAAACTGGAGAGACCAAATGGAATGACTCTGTATATCGGCTTTTCAGCATTTCTGGAGCCATTCTCAACAGCTCAGGCCCAGAGCATTTTCCATCCACTGGGGAAGCATTGCTCTGAGCCATTGTCCGCACTTCCTTTGCTCATGACTGCAGTCCTCATTACTTTTGCGCATTCAATTCACCGAGCACTGGGACGAGCGAAGTCTTTGCAAAAAGGAAAATAAATTTTGTCCTGGCTCTTGGCTCAAGGTTCCTTGGCCAATTCGGCTTGCATTGAAAGCACTTTCTAAACCAAGCCATGCCATCAGCACAGGAATGCAACATGAAAGCATATTCTTTCATCTTCGCTTTTAGAATCACTTCGGCGCAAACACCTTCACATGCCAAATGATTCCAGTGTGTTGAAAATGCCTTCTGTAATGCACCAAAGGAACATTCTCTATGACCTCCTCTTGGTATGTCTGTCAATGATCATCCAGATTGGTGCACGATTCACAACCTATCGTGTGTGTAACCACATCAAGAACAACAGAAACCTATAAACTTTTTTGAGCAGAAATTGCAGGAAATGTGCATCGTGTGAACTGCTATAAACATTAAAATGAATGTGCTGACCTGACAAAGTGCTACTAATTAGAGCTTTTAAGGCATGCGTGCATCTAAATTATTTGAGCACCGTGGGACAGAAAACAGTCAACCAGAACCACCACCCTCACGACTGAACCCAAATGAAATAGCCTAAATGATTGTGTTTGTCCCATCCTTGCACTGTCTTAAACTAAAGTCTGTGACTAATGAGAGCCATTGCCTTGTGAATTGCCACCAGATGACAACATTGCTAGGAGCGCTGTGTTCTAAGGATGACTTTGTGGATTGCAGGTTTTGTGTTTTGTATGTCTGTGTATGGCTTAGAGCCTCGCCTTCCAGCTTCAGCCTTAATTTTACTGGAATTTCAGGGTAATTAAATTTGTTTCGACATTCCGTTGGGTTTTTGTGCCCTAACATTGAACTTGGGCTTCTTTAGTGCTTGTGATTTTCCTTGTAAACTTATTTGTGTGTTGTGTTTTTGTGCCATCGTTTGTTCATAAACTGATTTATTGTGTTAATATATTTGGGTGCGACTTCTTCACTGTGTGATTGTGTGCAGAGGTTTATAAATATATAATTAATTGCATCCATCCAAGCCAATCTCGCAAGCTTCTGTGTTTGATAACCTATGCTCAGTTGGCAGACTCACGACAATGGAGTAATAAATTCTCAATAATATTTTTACATCTGAGATATTGTACAGTCGACTCTTGCCACCAAATTGAAGATATATGTTTTGGATATCATATGAATTGGTGAAAATTAAAATAATAAAAAATATTATTTTTAAAAAAATTATTTAATTATATTGATTATTTCTGTTTCCACCAACATGGCAGACTGAGCATATCTGAGTACATACTAAATATGTGTTTCATACGACAATAGCAATGTCATTGTCTGTACTCCATAATAATAATAATAGTCAGTGTGTGTCCATCCATCCGTTTCCTCCATAACTCCAAAACCATGAAACCTAGTGGCCCCAAAATTTGCATGCATATTAAGGGAATTCCAAAGTGGTGCATGAATGAAAATTAGGTGTTTGGATTAACTTAAACACAACTTTTGAAAATAATTTAGGAGGTGCTCATCACGAAAAACCAAAATAAGCCTTACCAAGATGGTGCTGCGCCATCTTGGTCAGCTCTCTTTCAGCACACAAGAGTCTTAAGCCGCCATTTGTTTTGGCCTGTTCAACAATGCCTTGGCTTCAAACAGGCCACAACAATTTCATAACGACAAAGTTTTTTTCACTTTCCTCACTTATATCATCGAATGCCTGTTCATCATAGCTACGAATCATTGGATGCATTGCAATGCTTATAAACACCCGGATACACCAGTGTTTTTGGCTTTATTTCATTTCCGCATATTCCATAACCTCAAGAATCTCTTAAACTAAGCCGAATTATAAAAATTAAGCTCCAGAATTGAACTTAGCAGCAGTTTCGACTGCTGAAAAAAAGTGTTCATTGTCCAATTCGGACATTGCTTGGGTGTTTCCAGGAGCACGGGTTTATATAACCGATCGGTCATCACTTGCCAAGCCAACAGTTCCATTGGAGTGCTTGCTTGAGTGCTTAAGTCACTTGGCGACCACTCTTCAATATTTACACTGTCACTAAATATATCGATCAACTTGAACAACGTTCAGGGCCCACCCGCCTGCGTTTGGCCATGCGGTGAGTCGGTTGGTGGTTCGCTCGCTGAAAATGTGCAATTTTATTTTTCACCACGTTTCCCCTTTTTGTATGATCTCCTTCATTATACGATTCATCACTTCGACATAGATAAATCCACGCAAAAAAATTCAACGTTTCATTTTTGAAAGTTTCTTCAACCATTTTGTTTGAGTGCTTGCTTGAGTGGTTAAGGCAATTGCTTGAGGCAATTGGCGAGTGCTCTTCAAGCTTTATTGGTGATATCCATGGAGACATTTCCGGAGAAAGGAGGGTAAAATAAATTGGGTGATTTATAATGAATAAGCGTAAATAAAAAATGTTTTTAGTTGTTGCAAAGCAATAAATTGCCACATCACAGCAGGATAGCTGAGAGGTATGCACGCTTGCTCTGAGCTGTCTACCTAGGTTCGAATCCCAACTCGGCTATAATCGGTCATCCCGGTGTTTCACAGGATTGGTTATTCATCATTGTGTGTGCTGTCTCTCGGATGGACGTTAAACTGGGCATCACATCTGCCGGAATCCCCCCCCCATCTCCCGCTTCCCTCCCCTCTGCCTCCCTCACAACTCTGCCTCCCCTCTCTCTCCTACCCCTATCCCTTCCATCCCTCCCACCACTCTCACCACTCTCTCTCACTCCACCCACCCTCCCTCACACTTACCTCCTCCCAAAACCCTCCTCTTTCCATCCCCCATGGATATCTCCTGGCAGTCTCTGCATGTTGCATTCACATGCTGTTTTTACGTTTTTGTTCTTGCCAAGCTATCCCATTTTGTTCAATCATGTACTACCCCCCCCCCCACATATCCCACTTCTCCACAAGTCCCACTCCCAAACAAGTGCAAGTTGGGAACCCCTCTCCTAATGCTTACCTCCTCCCAAACCCCTGCCACCCCTCTTCTCTCCACAATCCTCCTTGCTCCAACCCACCTCTCCCCCCCTTCCAGGAGTGCATAGCGACGTTTGGTGAGGCGCCGCTCTCCTCATCCCCTCCCCCTCCTCACTCTTCCCCATTCCTAGCTTCCCATTCCTCACCCTCCTCTCTCCCCCCCCCATCCCCTCTCTCCCCCTCTCTCTCTCCCCCTCCCCTCCGTCCTCTCTGCCTTCCCTCCCTCCCTTTCCTTCCTTCCCTCCCTCCCTTCTCCCTCCTTGCCTTCTCAATGCTTCTCCTCCCTCCTCTATCCTTACCCTCCTCCCTCTCCCTCTCTCTCCCACCCTCCCTCCCTCTGCTCCCTCACCCCCCCCCTCCATTGAGGGGCTGTAGCATGTACGAATCAGATTCAGAGTGAGCTGACGGGAGGGATGCAAAGGTTGCTGCGTGTGCAAGCATGCATGCATGCAGGCAGACCTTTGCCAGGCAGATGGTTGGGTTTTAAATTCTCCCACCCGGTTTTATATTGAACCCTGCGGTTAAAAAGAAAATGTTGCTGGTTGGGCATGTTTTATCACCCTTCCCTTCCCTTCCCTTCCCCTTTGCTCATGCTGCCTTCCCTTGCCGTCCCTTGCTCTGCCTTCCTCTCCCCTTCTCCCCCTCACATTTACCTCCTCCAAACCCATCCCCTCTCCACCCCCATGGACATCTCATAAATAGATCCAGGGTGGGGGGAGGGCGCGCACTGGCACCCCCCCCCAAAACCCCTTCCCTCCCATCAAAGGCGATAATGTTTCACATGCAATGAGGTGTTTATAACTGATGATGTGGTCTCAGAATGTGGGAAAGGAAACTCTCGTGCAGTGAATTTTTCTGCAAATTTCCACTTTAAAGTCAATATGCAATAAGGGTAGCTAAGTCTCCCTAATATTACATAGTGATTCAAAAAATGTAAACATCATATCTGTAATGATTACATTTAAGAAAATGCTGAAAGTGTTTAATTATGTTTACCTTTTTTTGATGTGTATCAATACATTATGCCAAAAATCAGGATCTCTTACTTACTAAACATTGTTTAGAAAGAGGGATATCAATTCGGAACAGTATTTTCGGTATAGTTTGTTATCGCCATGTTAATTCCATGATTAAACAACAAACAAAACAACAACAACAATGGTAGCAGAACGATGTAGTTCATCAAAAAGGGTGAAAATTCAAAGGACTATTCTCAGGTTTTATTTGGTTTTTTTTTAAAGACAGATTTAAAGGACAATGATCTGCATGCAGAAAGAAGGTAAGAAACAGTTAAACTGTTACAATTTGGTTTTGTAACTCCAAT
>CM068957.1:116590258-116605074 GCA_035128595.1 Eptatretus atami
TAAAATTTGATTTCTTCATAATGCCAACAGGATTAGAACAGCAACGGGTAACGCTGGATACCCTTGCAAGTTCTCTTTATTGCTCGATCTCTATGTCCATCAAGTCCAGCATCATTACCCCGTGCACATGAAGTGAAAAGCACGGTTTAGCAATTCTGTCCGTCCATCCACAAACATAAGTTTTATGATCAAGAAACAACTTAATTTCAATTGAATGTTATATTTTGAACATGCATCAGAAAACTAACCTCAAGTTTAACAGTACGATTCTTTGGCTCTGAATTTGTCCCAATCACACACACATGAGCAGAGATGAGTGACATAACTTTTTCCATTCTGCCTGCCTGGCAGTCAAACAAAATTGAAACTCATTCCAAACAAGAAACTTCCTGTTTGTATGGTAGAAGTGAAAACACCAACTTAAACAAGAGTTGTTAAAATTGTTGCTATTTGAACTGGAAGTATTCATATTTGTGAGAATGGTATACTTTGACCGTATTCGTATTATTGAAATCAAGTTGGAAGGAATAAGAATTATTGAGTACTTTGAAACAATGCCATCCAGTTCCATTGCTGATTATGAACTTTACAGTTTCGTATTTGAACCATGCCTGAAGACATTATGGCTTTAGAGACATGGCCAGCCATATCATTGACCATTGAGAGGTAGCTCTGCATTTGATATGTGATGCCACCATTTCATTAATTTTGGTCTTTCAAAAACAGGGCTGGCAGGATGCCCTAAAGGTATGCGCACTCACCTCAAAGCTGTCATGTTGTGTTCAAATCTCGGCCCAGCTATAAACTGTCGTCTGTTTCACAGGTAGGGTGATTCATCAATGTGTGTGCCGTCCCTTGGATGGCCACTACACCAGGCATCCTATTTGACGGCATTATTTGGTGGAAGTTAAAGATCCCACAGTGTCCTTCGCAAAGAGTAGGGAAGCTATCACTGGCACCATGGCCAATTTCCAAATTCCTGCACGAATTACTTCGTAGAAGTCTCACAAGTTCCCCTTTTTGCCGCCTGCTTTACAGAATAAGTCAGTCTTCACTTTGTGGGTAACTGTATGTCCTCCGTACATAGTCAGAGTTGCAGAAAATTTCTGGACCTCAGGCTTCGTTGGTAATTTGTCGAAAAGGGATGATGGCATGACGCATGTCTGCACGCCAGTATCCAATTTGACCTTCATTTTAGCTCCTTCTATTGATATGCATGCATGGAAGTTCTCACTCGGTACTGCCGAATTGAGGCCGTCAATGAATAGCCGATCCATGTGAAGAGTGTGGACTGACTGCCTGGGCTTGGACCTACATAATCTTTGAAAATGACCATTCTGTCCACAGTTACATTTTTTTCTGCTTATGGTTGTGCAGTCATGGTCCCTTTTCCTCTGGTATCCACATTTAGGGCAAGTATCCTGTTGAGCTGTAGCTTGACTGGCATTATTGCGAGATTCTCACCATGTCCCGTAAACACCACGTCATTATCGCAAGCACCGCGTCATGTAAACCTTGCGTCTCTTGCACACAGCTAGTTTACCTCCAGCAAATCTTGCACAAAGACTGTATTTGTGTTTGGCTTACTTTGACGGCTTAGCAAACAGCTTGCCTTAGCAAGGTCCAGGTCCTTTTCACGTAAAAGACGCTCTTTGATCCACAGATCGGACATTCTGAAAACGATTTTATCCTGAATCATGTTGTCCAACTCGGCAAACTTATATTTGGCCAACGTTCATAAAGCCGTCAGGTAATGGACGAAGGATTGCCAATCCTAATGTTTGGTCTCCCAAAAGTTGTGCCATTTGTACACCACATTATTTTGAGGGTTGCAGTATTCCTTGAATTGTTTTATCACCTCTGACAGTACCTTACTATCTGAGGCGGCTTCGAATGAAAACGTGTTGTCGACCTCAATTGCTTCCATTGCTGCACAATGAAGCAAGATGGCGACTTTCTTACTCTCCAACACAGATAACTATCCCAATGCCTCTAAAAACAGCTCAAATTGCTTGCTAGGACCAGCGGTGCAAGTTATCGCTGAGGTTCATGGGAGGTATGGTGATTGCTTGAACAGCTCCATAATCACATGTAAATCAATCTTCACAGCCACCACTGCCACAATGTAGTAATCAGACCACAATACAGGAACAAGCATTAGGTTTATTAACGCATCATCATGGAACAGGCAGTGACATATGGAGATCCTGTAATACTAGATCTACAAGATCTAGTGGACACACAACACCCAAGAAAGATCATGGCCAATAGTGAGACCCAGGAGTTTTAATGACTGAACGTTCTCAGGAGGATTGTTGATAAAGTAGATGGGAGGGTTTGCCAGATGGTCCTTTTGGAGAGAGAGAGAGATAGTGAGAGTGTGAGATTTGTCAGGATTGAAAGACGTATTCTCAGCGTTCGACCAGCTTGTGATTTTGTCAAGGTCTGAGGACACGGCAGAGGCTGCTGCCTGTCTACCAAAATAATGAAGGATGTCACGGCAGAGAGTGGAGTTGTCAGCAAGGACATATAGGATTTCAAGAGAGTGAGTGAGATCATTGAAGATTACGAATGATATAGGGCCTAGAACACTGCCTTGGGGTACTCCAACCTTGACAGGGAGAGGAGATAAAAGGGTTACATTGAGAGCCACACTTTGGCTATGAGAGTGGAGGAAGTCAGAAATCCTAGAGTGGAGTTGGCCTTGGATTCCATTGGCAGACAATTTGGAGAGCAAGGCAGGATGACAGACTGTACTGAAAGCTGGAGATATGTCTAGAGAGATGTCCCTGATCTCATGTCTGATGTTGAGGGCCTCTATCCATTGTTGGGAGAGTCGAGGCAGCATGTCCAAGGTGGAGTGACCAGGTCTCCATCCAAATTGTTGATCTGAGATGAGGCTGTTGGGGAAGAGGAATGATTTTATGTCAATGGCAATGATGTATTCAATGACCTTGCTCATGATTGGAAGTAAGCTAATTGGTCTGTATTCAAGAGGATCAGTTTTTTCACCTTTTTATGCAATGCTGTGATGTTGACTGATTTCCAAGCAGATGGAAGATGACCTAGTGCAAATGACAGGGTGAAAAGGGCAGAGATAAGAAATGCAAGCACAGCAGAGCAGGTTTTTAGGACATGTGAGCCGATTCCGTCCGGTCCAGTTGCAGAGTCAGAGTCGAGGATTGTCCGAAACTTTTCCACCTTCTCATGTGAAAAAGGACACAGAAATCAAGAGCAGCTGTGTATGACTGGGAAGTGTGGGGGAGAGAGGAGAGGAGAGAGAGAGAGAGAGAGAGAGAGAAGAGAGAGAGAGAGAGAGAGGAGAGAGAGATAGATAGATAGATTAAGGACAAGGACGCAGTATTTTGAAGAAAACACAGAACTGAGTTATTCGGCCTTCTCACGACCAGAGTCGGCTGTGGTGCCATTTGAAGTGAGGAAAGGGATGGAAGGGGAGCATACACCCAGTGACAGACTTGACAAGGCACCATCAAGTTTTAGAGCAGGCAGACAAGTTTGAAAGTTCATTCTTGAGAATGGACATGTTTTTTGGCTCTCCTGAGGGTAGACGCACTTGTTGCCAGCTTTGTGGAATGATCTGATGTTGCCTTCGGGTGGATTTGCCTTCCAAGAGGAAAAGGCAAGTTGTTTTAAAGCAATTACCTCACCACAGGATTTTGAGCACCAAGAGCGAGAGGATGGGGAAGTTGTTTTTTCGTAAGCAGCCTGAGGCTGCTGGTTGCATCATTTTCTGGAAGCAGGATTGTGCCACTGATGTAGTGCTCCTGTTCCCAGTAAGCTGGTACTCATTTTGCCAACCTCAGGAGGATGACAGCCTGAGTCAACCTCCCTGGTGTTATTTCAACGACATGATGAGGGCTCAAACTCAAGACCCTAAGATTGTAAACCAGCCACCTTAACCATTAAGCCAACGCCAGGCAGAGGATGGGTACCAATATGAACTGAGGATCGGTACTTTCTTTGTGTAATATGAACCGAGGACGTGCTGCGATATCTTTGCTGTTAAGAAATGATTTTTGTGGTGTTAATTAGATAGGGGTTAAGGATAAGTTCCCGCAGTATGTAAATTCCCCCTGTGACTTTTCCCTATGTTTTTGTATTACAAACCAGCAATGATGGAGTTGTGCTTTTATAACAACTATAACAAAAGATAGCCAAATGTGCCGAGTGGGAGAAGGCCCCGCCTTCCCGGGTTTTGTGCAAGCAAGCCATGCCCCGGAGGTGGAACGGTTGTTCGGTGTGACATCAAAGAGATAGAGAGAGATAGAGAGAGAGAGAGAGAGAGAGAGAGAGAGAGAGAGAGAGAGAGAGAGAGAGAGAGAGAGAGAGAGAGAGAGATCAGGAGGAACACATGAGTGTGGAGTAAGGGACGCATGTGGTCGAGAGAGAACATAGCTAGGAGATGGCCTGTAAGAACACGACTTTATGACTGGCTTTCCTTCGACGCATTAAGAAGACTGCACGATTCTCGTATTCGTGCTGAGGCGAATTGGCTCATATACTGAGCGAGACGCTGGCCATTGGCTCTTGGTTCGGTCATGAGAGACAGACCCTGAAGTCTCTTGTATGTCAGTGAGGACGATCAATGCACGAAGAAGCTACATGGGGTCTCTGAGCCTTGCTGTTGAATACCACTCACGAATTGCCTGACGAATGTTCCCGCTGCGAGAGAGCGGCTTGGTGCCATTTTTTGGGCACGTCTACACGTGCAGGACAAAACGCCTTCATTCCAAGTTCCACAAAGACCATCTCTGGACAAGCTAAGTGCCAGAATAAAGGAAGGATTTTCTTTTATTTCATTTTCCCCTTGTTTTTATTTCAGTCTGTTTTGAGGCGCCTTGACTTTAGGTTTAATTTATCTCACTTTTATTATTACATTTTGCATCATCCCCTTGTAAATATTTCTATTGTCATTAAATTCCCACATTTATTTTAAGTTGATGTGTCCATGTATTTGTCATGGGGTTCAAGTAAAAAACCCCCTGTGCATCTATCTGTGCCGCCGTCTCTTCGCTATTGTGCCATTCCCCTCCCATCCCTTCTTCTCCCACCCTTCCCCTAACAACATTATAATCTCCGGGTGTCAATGTGTCCGCCTCCTAAGGAACTGTTCGGATATCCGGGCTGGCGGTGTTAATTGCCCGTCACCACAAATTGGGTCAAGGGGATTAACCTTAACCGCCAGACCCACGACAATATCATACAAGGAATGTATGAGAATAATTGTGATGATACAAAAGATAGCCTGGATAGGAAGGTGCAAATGACTGATAATCCTTGAAAAAAACAAATAAGACTGAGACAACAGCGTTGGGGGGAGGGGAGGAGGTGTCAAATTTCCCAAGTACCACGTGTGCCTCATGGTAAAATTGAAAATGTTGGTGGTGTTGTGAGATGTATCGATATGAAATTTTGCAAATTTATTTGTATAGGTCCACTCTAGAAGAGCATATCAAATGTATGGATATCCTTGAAGAAAACAAACAACAAAACAACTACAAAGACAGCCATAACCCCTACTATTTGTCGTGTACTGATACAAACAGTAACAGCAGTAATTAATGTGCAAGATAATAAAACCTATGAAGTAAACAAGAACTTTGGAGGATTTGTTAAGAACTATTCTTATTTCAATTCATGTTACTTGATGGGTTCAGGATGCGAGGCTTGAAAATTGTGCCAGGAGATCGTGCCTGTTCATTGAATGAAACTATTTCCTCTCTGGCTCAGCGTTGCCAAGTAATGTGGTTGATGTACCGAACAAATATTTTGGTATTTATGGGTTGAAAACGAATAGCACTTAATATGTTTAGCACAAGGGATTAGTATGCATGTGTTGCTTAACCAGAAGCACCATAATTTCCATCAGATTTTAATTTGCATCAAAATGTTTTGAATTTAACTCAAAATATCCCACTTAGTACTCCACACTATGTTGTGTGAAATCATCTTCTATCTATTGCAACATACTGTATGACATATTCCCATCGTTAATGTCAGAGGTGAACGTTGTTGTGTGTGTGTGTGTTGTGTGTGTGTGTGTGTTGTGTCTACACTGAATATACAACGTGTCTCGATAAAATGTACACAGACTTTATACAGGGCATGTTGAAAGTAATGACTCCTCTTCTTTTTCTCCAAAATAGATAAAGATATTCGAATGAAGCAAATGCAGTCCGTACATTATATCCCAGGCATTGATTGCGTAGTTTTGTTTTTCTGACACTAGATGTCTCAGTGCTGCGTTAATCAAGATGACAGATGGCAGCACAACATTGTCAGTGCTGTAAAGCATGCAGTGCTGGAGATTAGAGTTGGAATGACTGACTGTTGGTTAGATGACTGGAGATGAGAGATCGAGGTGGTATAAAAGGGTGTAAATGGTCTAAAAGCATCTTCGGGCGAAACAGCAAAAGGAGTCTAAAGTGTCCAAAGGGTTTTAAATGGTTTATAGATCTGAAAAGTGTATAAAATGGCAAAAATGGTCTATAGGTCTCTCTAGGGTCTTAAATGGGTATGAGGGGGGCCTTAAGGGTCTGTGGTGTCTCAGGTCTGAAAGTTGTGTTCCAATAATATGTAACAGAATTAATAAACATAGGCAATAATTTCAAAACGATAATACATAATTAATAGATATAGTAACTGTCCAAGTCACATTCAAGCATTACGTAATTAATAGACGCACTCCCTTGGGTCGACCATGGCATCACCTATCCCTCATCTCTACCCTGAGAATGGGTGGAGTTTGCGCATTAAAAATCCAAAGGTCTAAAAGGAGTCGAAGGAGTAAAAAGGTCTGCGGGGTTTTGGGGCTTAAAGGTGTCTGAAAAGGTCTAAAACGGATATCTCCAAAGGTTGAAAGGCTGTAAACGTCAAAAAGATACATTTCAATAGTACATAATTAATAGACAATTTTGATTCCTCATTACCCTGGTGGACGGAGGTTATGCATTCACCCCTGTTTGTCCACTTGCTTGTTTTTGAGATATTCTGTTCACAAAAAAACAAATTTAGGATGGATTCAGCCGAAATTTGGTGGAGAGGTTGAGTGTACGACAATGACAAATTGATTAGATGCTGGTGAAGATCTGGATCTGGATACGAGAATTTTTAAAGAGATTCTTCACCATTGAGAGAAAATATCAAAAACTATATAAAGCACAATGTTTCAAAACATTATGTACAGATTATGCCAAAACTTGGTGGACAGGTTGGGTGTGTGGCAGGGAGGTTCATGATGCAGAAGGTGGCAATAAATCGAGAAAGAGAGAGGTGTTGAATTTAGTCCATGAGCCAGGCCAGATATCGGTACCACCTGGGGTGACTAAACACGAATGGTTACTTTAAAATGTTTTATAGATGACTGTAAATACATTAAGATTGATAGCCTTCCCGCACTGGTAGCTTAGTCTGATTTTGTGATGCAATGGGGGTGCTACCCATAAAAACAGATTTTCAGCGTGACGCTCGGGTTTCCTCATTTTCTTTAAAATCAATCACACGATCAACGCGAAACTTTGGGCACCTATGTAGAATTTGATTCTCTACCAGAGTTGTTCCTAGGTATTTTTCAAATTTCCTCATATTTTGGGATTTACCCTAAAAAAATTTAATTTTGGGTATTTTCCATAAATCTGGAATAAATCCCTAAATATGGGAGAAATTGAAAATATATTCTAACAGCTCTTGTAGCTAATTTGATTCTCTACAAGAGTTATTCTGATGTATTTTCAAGTTTCCCCATATTTAGGGGTTTATTTCATATTTGGTGATTTTTTTGGATATTTTGGGGATAATTTATTATTGGAAGGAGCAAACATATGTAGAATGGTTTCCATGTAAATGTGTTTGTTTGTTTGTTCATGTAATGTTTAATGGTGATATTTTTTTTGCAGGTGTGTGCTGACTGTCTGACGGCATGATGCAACCTCAGCGAGAAGAGAGCACGGATCGACGTATCATCCACTGCTCTGATGATGACAGCGATGCTCTGGTGTCACCACAGGATTTGGACTCCTGGAACACATTGCTCAGGGCTGCAGAGATCAGGCGCATGATCCAGTCCTGGAAGCAGCCAAGGGCCTTGAAGAAGAGGAATACCACACATACATTATCACCGTAAATGTCGTAGTCTCTTTACAATGAAGAAGTCACTGGATTCTATCCTTGCCAAGGGTGTCAAGATAGAATCAGCAAGCGTCGACCCCAGGAGGAGGGCATCAAGGGATGCCCCTAGTACTAGCAGGGTGTATGCCAAAGTATGTCTCTTCTGCGAGAAGTCACAAGTACATGAAAGCAGCAAAGACAAGGGAGCCACTCATCCAGTGTGTTGAGCTACGAGCAGATGAGAAGATCCGCAGAGCAGCAACAAGGAAACTCAACCAGAGAATCCTTGTTTACTTAGCAGAGCCTTGTTGCTGCAGAGGGTCACTACACAAGTCGTGCTACAAACTCTTCACATAAGATGATTCCCCAGCGCCGCCAGGTCTGGTGCAGGTGAAAATCAGGAAGAAAGCGAGGGAGCACGCTACGAAGAGGCTGAGATAGAAGCCCTCGAGGAACTCTTCTTGTATATAAGACTGAATTATTTCCCAATGATAATGGTACTGCCCAATGGTACTGCCTATGATAAACCTCACATCTAGGCTGAGAGATCCATGATGTCCCGTGGTATTATCCAACTGAAACCAGTGACAAAGAAACATGTTCCCGAAAGATTGAAACCGAGTTTGGGGAATCACTACGCTTTGTCCCAGATGAGAAAGGAAAGCTTCTAATCTATCCACGCAGCCTCTCAATGGACGACCTTGCCCGACAAGCACAGAAAATGAAAAAAGATCTGCAAGAAGCAAGAGCAGCTAACTCTGAAGATATCTTAACCAAAGCAGGAATGCAGCTGAGGAATGAGATCAATAAGTAAGATGTGAGTCAGCCATGGCCTCCCGATACAGATCAGAATGTCATTCCTGCAGCAGTCACTAAATTCCTGCAACACCTGCTGACAGGAGAGTTGAGTGTCAAACTCCCTCTGAAAGAGCTCAACGTCTTGCCACATCCTTCGGCAGTGACTTGGTCTTTGCTGTGACCAGTGGCAAGACAAAGCCACCCAAGCACGTACTGCTGTCCAATGCTGTTTGTGTTTGACAGGAAACACAGAACTGATCCGAACTCTGAATCGTCTTGGCCACTTGTGTCCTACTCAATGTTTGAGGAGATCGATACAGCCCTTTGTATCCAGAAGCTGGAATGTTCAAAGATGACATTCCACTGCCAGCAAACATCTACCCTGGTGTGTTCACAACCCTGGCCTGGATAACATCGACCGACTTGAGAGACACTAAGTGGAGCAGGTACTTCTCACAGAGCAAGGCATTGCTGTCCAGTCCCAGGTTGCAGGCTCTGGCCAGAGAAGGTCCTGCCAGAGATTACCAAGTCCAAGATAAGAAGCATCGGTATGAGCTGTTCTGTGCGAGACGTGGAGAGGTGGAGTCAAGTCAACTCCCTCCTTGTGAGGACTGCCTCTTCATGCATGCACTACGTGCAAACTACCAGGCTGCGATCTGGAGGAGAAGTCTGCAGAGCCAGCCATTTGTTGCGAACCCAACAGACTGCGGCTGGATGACAGATGAGGACGGCAAGCTTTCTGTCAACTGGATGCGAGGCTCACCAGCACCAGATGCTGTTTGCAGCTACTGTCCTGCAAGTGTGTGCGGTCATGCGAACTCCCTAAGTGCACTTGCCTCAGCAATGGCCTGAAGTGTACGGACATGTGCAGGTTACAGACATGCCAGAACAAGGCTATTGAAGAAGAGCCGGTAGCACAACAGTCAGATTTCGAGTCTGACGTAGATGATATTGAGGAGGAGTAATTTGCCATAATAGTAAGTACAAGCCCATGGCATGCTTAGTGTGTATTTACAGACTTGTATTAAATGTGACAATTACTATATCATTTTAGTGACATTTAGGCATTCCTGTCCCCAAATTTGACATTTTAAAATTTTCTGAATTTTCGGGTAGGGTGTGTCTATTCAAGAAGTGATAAGGACCATTAAGCTACCAGTGTGCAAGGGCTTCATATCAAAACATAAACTAGGAACATGTAGCAAGCTAAAAAACACCTAGAGAATTAGTCACCCCGGGTGGTACCGATATCCCAAAATTCGGGTCTTGGCTCATGGACTAATTTTACATGCTTTTTAATAAAAATGGAGGAAAACGAACATTTTTGAAAGCGGGTGTTTTTAAAGGAATATCTCAATTTTTTGAGGAGATAATTGTGAGGTTCATAAACACATGAAAAAGAAAAACAAGTGTTCCTTTTTTACAAAGCAAAGAACATTTTTGACAAACCATTTGTCAGTGAAATATTGTACCCTCACATACTTGGTACTGCAAAAGTATTCTGTTTCCGAGAAACAATTAAGGTTCTAATTCTAAAAGTTAACAATATACTACAAAAGGAAAAAATCCAAACTTTCTACCTTTTTTTTTTCTTGTTTTACAAACTGCCATTTTCACCTTGCAACCACAAACCGAGCAAAAGTGGTCTCAGATTCTAGTTCAAAGGAAATAGGAAAACCATAAATATATTTATGCCTGGTGATGGCTTAATGGTTCGGGTGGTGGGCTTGGGATCCTATGGTCCCGACTTCAAATCCTATTTGTCCGTTGAATTAATACCAGGTGGGGTTGACTCAGCCTTCATCCTTCTGAGGTCAGCAAAATGAGTTCCAGCTTATTGGGATGATTGAGCCATTCAAGTATCCTGTGTCAGAGTGTCGACCCATCCAGGATTGTGCCCAATAGCCCAGGAGACTGCTTCGGCAGCACAAACGCTCTGTATAGAGTATGTCCCAATGGATGGATGGATGGATGGATGGATAAATAAATCTTGCAGAAGAAAAAAAGAAAAGATCCATTTTTAAAATATTGTCATGCAAAAACTGAAATAGAGGGACAATCTCACGCCAACCTCCATGCATGATAAAGCGCTTTATAGTTTTCACAAAATGAGCACACTTCAGAAATTTCATTGGAAAATATGTGAAACAAAATATTTCAAGGATGAATTTGATGCACAAATCTCCATTGCAGGTCACCCGAATGCTGAGAAATTGGAGCAGCACATAAACCTCTCCATTCAAGACCAAGAGGAGAAGCAGGTGATATGTTTTTTCCACTGAACCCCAAAATGACCTTTTACAGAAACTGCAAAAATAAACCTTATACAAAAGGAATATATACTTCCTTTCCAATAAAATTTAAAGGTACAGATTTTCCACTGCATTCCAAAAGCAAAACAGGTAAAATATCTTGGTTGAGCAAAACCACAGAATCATTGGGCTCCTGAAATCCATTCCAAAACTCTTCAATGCCCTTATGATCATGGGAAAAAGAGCTGACCAGTTATCTGAATTGAACTAAAACCAGTAAGGGTTGGAGATCTCATGACCAGACTTCCATTTCTTTTGGAAAATCCAACAAATTATGCACTTAAATTGTTTGATGCCACAAAAAACTAGACAAGTATCCCGGAGGAAGAGATGACTAAAAAAAGTGGTTCATTTAGAAACATCGAGGTGGTAAAGGAACTCGTTTCACGGTGCAGACAAAGCTTGCCAAGCGTTGATAACACTGCATATGCAGAGGAAGCGATGACACATCAGCCTTCGAGAGATCAAGGAAAAAACAGCTCACAGCCATATCCCAGTCGGCCTGCTTGCTTTCGCAAGCACTTGGTTAAGTTCTCCCAAGGCACGTGGTTATAAACAGCTTTTTTCACAAAAAGAAGGTGGAAAGTCACAAAAAGAAGGTATTCATGATATCAACAAGCCCTTGACCTCTTTCATTACAAGGAAGGCTTGGCACGCCTGGTTGGAGCCAGTGTTTACCATCCTCCCCCCCCACCCCCCCACCAAAAAAAAATCAATCAAGTTGTTTTCATGAGCCACTTTTGTGGCTGTAAGGCAATAAATTTGTGCCACAGGGTGGAAGTTAGTTTGCCATGGTAAGATAATTTGCAAAGAAGATGCCTCCATTTCTGAAGTTTCGAATAGACTTTATCTATTTGTCCCTCCCAATGTTTATGCCTCTGCAGCGAAGGCATTATGCTTTAGGGTTGTCCATCAAGCTGTGCGTCGGTCTGTGCTTGTGTAGCAAATTTTCGTTGCCATGATAGCTTGTAAACTGCTGAAGGGGTTTTGACCAAACTTGGTACAAGTACCTATGATGCAAAGGTGAACTGATTAGGTTTTGAGTTCAAAAGGTGGTGTGGCAGCCATGTTGGAAAAAAGGAAAAACTTTGGACCTCTGTATCTCTGAAACCACTCCATGGAAAAAATTCAAACTTGGCATATGTCAAGTACTCCCCATAGGAAATAATCGTGATTTTTTGATGATGTCATAGGTGGTTTTGTTATGACGTCATAATTGCAGACGCCAAATGCTTTATCCGATCAGTATGAAAAATTCTGAGGGTCATCTACGGCTAAATTGCCTGGGGGGAAAAAAATTGATGATGTCATCGGTCATGTGTTTCAGCAGCCATATGTTTTATTAACATAGAAACCTTCAAAAATCTTCTCTGAAATGGCTGAACAGATCAAGGCAAAACTTTAAAGGTATGATCGCCTATCCATGAGGAACAAAAGTTCTCTACGTATGAAGTCATAGGTCACATGGTTTGGCAGCTATGCTGTTTTTTTTTGAAGAATAAACCTATAAAAATCTTCTTCTCCAGAACGGCCCTGACAGATTGAGGGGAACCTTCACCCACATGTTTCCCAAGCCTTGGGGACACCAGGATGTTCACCAATAATTAATAGGTCACATGGTCTAGCAGCCATATTGGATTGAATAAAAATCTTTAAAAATTATTTTTCTTGAACCACTTCATCAATTGATGTGATACGTCAATCATGATCGATGTGATAAGTCAAGTAGTGATGGGGAATATATATTTTTAATGTCAACCTGATTGGATGCATGGTCTGGTAGCCAGAATGATTGAATATTTTTAATGTAGATTCAGGGATTTAAATCAAACTTGGTACAAGCATGTATAATGATGTAATAATGTGGGCAGAGACATATTTGGCAACGTCACGACGTTGAAGAGTCCCCTTCTAGTTGTAACAGGGATCTGTCAGAAGAAGTTGGCCTGTGCTTATGTCTGCTGTGAGAGGGGCAGAGTTGAAATAGGAATTATTTTGGAAAGGCTTATTTGTTTTGTCCTTTCTGTAAACCATTGCCGGTGAGGTAAGAATAAAATAAGCGGTGAATTCATAGGCAACAACAAATTGTGTTTGGGCAGTTTTGGGCTGATAAACCACCTTTAATGGCCCGTGCTTTTGGTTATAGGCACCTGATGCAGTGCTGGCATTTTGAGGACACCAGAGGTTGCATCGCGATTGGAAAACTAGAAGGCATCACATGATTTGTATGGGCTGCGCTGGAGATGACATTGCATACGCATAGTGTCACCCTGGTGGTTGTGATGCACCCCCTCACTGGTTGGTACTGCTGTGTGAGCAAAGGACATTGAAGAGGTGTGGCCGCAGGGGTGGGAGGGTGGGATAAAATGCCTGTTACATGGACTGTTCACTCTAGTTCTTGTGTCTGCTGGCCCTCCCACCTCGTTTGGGCTCTGTGTTCTCTGCTCTCTATGTATGGCACGAGATCTCCCTGACCGCAATACAAACTCTTGCCATTCCGTCTTTCCATTTTCATCAACCTACTGGATGCTTTGCCTGTTGGCTTGTCTCTGCTGTTGCTTTTGAGACCTGCTCACAAAATGGCAGTGTAGTCTTTTTAATCCAGTACTGCATACCAGTATCTTTCTTTTTTAAGACCTTGCCTGGACTCCCTATTGTGAACGCATGAATGAGTGTGTGCTCGTGGCATCGTTAGGTTTTATTCTCATTTGGTAGGGTTTTTCATTTTATGGGGTGTGTGCATTTTATTTATTAATTTGCTTGCATTCGTGTCCGTCTATCTTGTGTCGTGGGATTCTTCCTTTTCATCATCCTGTGCCTTCTATAAGTAAACCTATTATTCTGTAAAACATGTTTTGATTGGTGACCTGCCTTTACATACATCTCATGTGAGAAACCATTTTGGCGTGGTTTTGGGTGGATCCCTAGGAGGAGTTAAAACGTGTAACATTCACTTCAAGAAACCGGGGAAATTAACAATTCTGACCGGGGTGAGTGAGAGACTAATTCTGCGCGGGTCCCTCCTATGATTAAGCCCATCATTTGGGAATTAATTATAACCCAAACGTCGACGGTTTGGCGTTATGAAACCAATCAATGTGACAATATCACCAATCTTGGCTTATTCAAGTCATAGAAAGGCAAAATTGGCATCAAAATATGGCATTTTGAAGTCAAAAAGTTTGATTTTTAACATTTCAGTGTCACCAGTACAAATATTCTTAGTTATAGCTAATATAACACACAATTTAATTGTGAATGGTTGATTGATTTCAACACTGTTCAGATGTCGAAGATTCTTCTCCTCTGAACAGTTGCTCCAACTATATTAAGGATTGATTCGTCCTTGTATAGGGTACTGCTCTAACATCTGGGGAGGTTCCAGCCCCACATACTTACTGGACAGAATTGAATACAAAGTTATTCGACTTGTCAACTCTACCAATATGACCTCAAAACTTGACCCGCTCAAATTACGCCACAAAGTCGACTCTCTTTCTCTTTTCTACAGATATTACTTCGGTTTTTGCTCCCAAGAACTTGCTGCTTGTGTACCTCCACCATTAGCGAGACCAAGGA
>CM068957.1:116605084-116616088 GCA_035128595.1 Eptatretus atami
AGCCACTACATCACATGATTATTGTGTGGCCATTGGCAACTCAAGGTTGGGCCGTTACAATGTTTGTTTCTTCCCCTCCATTGCCAAACTCTGGAACTCTTTACCTTCTCACGTCTTCCCAAACACTTAGAACCTTCCCCTTTTCAAAAAGCAGATTTTTTACTTCCTCAAAAACTCAGACTATTCTCTTTTTCCTTACTTTTCTATCAATGCAGTTCTTTTATTTAATGCTTGGCCTCGATGAGGACTATCTAGTCCGTAACTGGAGCCTTCAACAACAAAAAAAGAAGTCTACTCTCAAAGTTGATGGGATCTGCGAGTTCTTAATTTGTGATTTTTTTCCAGCAAGCAGGTAGATAGGCTTCGGCTTCATTCTATTTTTAGGGATACTCGTGTAGAGAGTTTATTACCAGATAAAGTTAGGGAGCGAACCCCATTGAAGGTTTTTTTTTTACTTTCACTAATACCATACGACAATCCTTATTCAATTATGGTAAATTTCTTAAAACTCTTAGTGTAGATATAGTAAAGGACATTTTGAAAACTGACTGTGGATGTTCGTCTTCCCCTTTTTATCTGGTCCTTGTGAAGACTTGAGTATAATTAGGAATAGTGAAATTAGGGATCTGATGAAAATGAGAGCTAAATATAGGGAAACCAATAACTCAACCTAGGAGCTGCATTCGGTTTTCAATTGTGGATTCTGTCTCTAATTTTGTTAACAAAATGTGCACTAAGTTTAAATTATCTGGAAACAGTTTTAATGCATGGTTTAACAGAGTTGTGGAAGTCCTGGTTAATCGGATTAAGTTTTTTAGTAGTCGGGGCTTGCTTTCACTGGGTCGGTTTAAACCAGTGTTGAACAATCCGAGTGTTCGTAAAGACATTCAGGATCTCCATGACAACTACATAATAGCTCCAGCAGATAAGGCTGTTAATATTTTTGTTGTGGTTTGTTAAACGTTTTATGTCGAGGTTTTATTAAGAGAGTTAGATATTGCAACGGTTACTTTCACTCGTATAGGAAATAGCATGTACAGTATGTTCCTTGTCATAAGTCGCTCCAAGATATTATCTCTGAGTATCAGGAAGTTTAAGTTAATAATTTCAGAATTAAATGTAAAGAGGTAAATCTTTGTATTCCTCGGCTTTTCTGGATTCCTAAGCTTCATAAGAACCCATACAAGTAAAGGTTTATAGCGGGTGCCAGGCAGTGTTCCATCAAACAGTTATCCGTTATCGTTAACTCAGGCTTACAAGTTGTTAGGGAACAGTTCAGGAAATATTGTTTTGCAATTGAGAATAATTCTGGTATTAACACTTTCTGGAGCATTAATTCTTCTTTAGAGTTCTTATTTAGAATTAGATGCCTCAATATCAAGTCAGTGGAAGTTTTTGATCTTTCAACTTTGCATACAAATTTGGATTGAGTACGAGTGAGGGATTCACTCTTCAAAGTAATTGACAAGGTTTTTAACTCTTTTAATAAGTTTTTGTGTGTCAGGTTTGATGGAGCATTCTTTCTCTAAAAAGAAATATTCAAGTTTTCATTGTTTTGATAAGCAGAAGTTTAAGGATGCTGTTAATTTTATTTTATTTAATACTTTTGTGTCTTTTTGTGGGATAATGTTTCAACAGGTTAAGGGTATTCTGATGGGTGGGAATTTGCAGCCCATACTAGTAGATATTTTTCTGATTATTTGGCGAATTTTCATTTATGCAGAAACTGATGAAGGAGAAAAAGATTAGGATTTTATGTCATACATGTTGTTATATAGATGATATTTGTGTGGTTAACTATAATTTTTTTGATAGGCAGCTTCACAAGATTTATCCAGATAGCCTGATTGCCAACAGAGTGGTGATGATTGTAACAGTTGCTGCACATCTGGATGTGCTGGTTAGAGTTGAACAGAATGGTTTTAGTACAAGTGTTTATCATAAAGTTGATAATTTCAGTTTCCCGGTAGTCTTGTACACCTTCCAGGTAGCAATGTACCAATTAAAATGGGTTACAATGTCTTTTCATCTCAGCTCCTTGATTTGTGAGAATTTGTTCAGTAGAGGATGATTTTGTGGAACGTGCTGAGAAGGTTTTTTCCATCATGTTAAACAGATGATATTTGGCTGATTGTTTGATCAAGTCTTGTGAGAAGTCTTTAGACTCCATCGTCACCTTTTATTTAAGTTTGGTTGGTTTTCATGCAAACAAGTTCCTCTTGCATTGTATTTGATATAAGAAGAATAATAATAATAAATAATAATCTATATATTAATACTGAAGGACCAATTTTGTGCTCCTCCAAGCGGTCGCGTCACGTTTTTCTCGGTACTGTGACCTGGACTGAAAGAAACTTCGTACCTGAAGAGTGCATCGCACATAGTGGCAATAGTCAACTTTCAACTCTGAGGCAGAATAAACACTTTTCGTGAGACCGGGGCGAGGAGTGAAGAGGCGAGGGGCAAGGTAAGCAAATTTTTGGGCGGGGATAAGCAAATTGAAAGCGGGAGACGGGGGGGGGGGGAAATGGGGCACGGTATGAGTGGCGGGGGCTGGGGTGAATTAGGCGGGTTGAGTGTGAGGGGTGGACAGGGGGCGGGGCCCGGGGCAAGTGGGGCAGGGATCAAGAGACGGGGGGCGGGGAGTAAAGAGGCGGGAGCGGGGCCGGGGTAATTAAATTTTTGAGCGGGGGTAAGCAAATTGAAGGCGGGGGGTGGGAGGCGGGGGGGAGATGCGGCAGGGGCGGGGATGAGTAGGCGGGGCAAGCACGCCCTGTCCAGTCCATGTCCCTCGAGTGTGGGTGAGCTGGTGAGGGTGGTTGAATGAACGAGAATCCGTCTGTGACGGGGTTTCGGCTAGTCATAATAATAATGATGAATTAATTATTTAAGTGACGTAAATTCTTTAATTAATGTTATTGGTTAAATATATATCTAATTTATAGATGGTATTAATATAATGGAGGTATTTAGATAAAAATTCATAAAATAATATTATTTATTAAATACATTATAAATAACATTAAAATATTTATTGGTGGTTGCTAGGATACGCAGTGCAGCATGTTGAAATCGTTTATTAATGACAGTTTGATTATTTGAATGACAGTTTGAGTCGATGATTAGATGGAGGTTCTGTGTAATGACATGTCTACAAGGTAAAGTGTTTATCGCTTATATATTATCATATAAAGTGGTGTTTGATTAAAGTTCTTCATATGTAGTAATACTTTAAATAAAATAATAAATAAATGAGTTTGAATAAGGATATTGCATTGCTCTTTGACTGACTATGTGGACACAACTTTGAGGTTGTGGTCCATGATATTGAGTAATCTACTGATGTGGACCTGCGACCGGGGTTGTGGATCCACGTTTGGAGAGGTTCTGTGCTGAAAGGATCGAAACCTCGATGATAAACGGTGCCGGCTGATGATCCGGGCAGTTCGGAAATCAGTAAATGCTTATAAGTTTAGTTATAACTTCAAATAAATAGCTTTTGTAAGTACTAACCACGACATAATATATGTGTGTTTGTGTTTTATATATGTGTGTTCATGTGTGTGTGTGTGTGTGTGTGTGTGTGTTAGTTGTGTGTTATTACGTCTGGCTTCCTTCTTGGGACTGCGGTGCAGTAATTGGTCTTTATTTTGATTTGAGGAAGTATACCTTCGCAATGATGACCCAGAGAACCAAGAACTTTCAGAACCATGAGCCATGGGGAAGGTATATCATCACACAGAAGACCTTCAAGGAGCATGTTAGCAGCCTCTCGAAACCTTCAGAAGAATGGGCAATCTTTTCTTTGACGACTTCCCAGAGCAAGTAACACTTGAAAGTCGCAACTACATGGATGAATCAGTGATAGCTGCAGTGTGCACTTTGGAAAAACAGGCAAGAAAAACTGTCAGGACTTCATCAAGAACGTATTTGAAGATTTGATTTGCTCTCACCATGAACCATCCAAGAGGATTATCTGGCCTTGCTCATGAAGCCAAAACTTAAAAGCAACATCAAAGCAGGGAAAGAAGATCAAAGTGCTTGAGAATAATGGTGCACTCTTGGACAGTTGTACATTTCCATGCTTACAGACTCTTAGACAAAGCTGTTAGAAGATAAGCCTGCAAGGAGAAATGGGCGTTTATAGACAAGCAAGCAGAAGACGCAATATCAGCGGCACAGTGAGACAATATGGGTGCTTTGCATCAAATAACAAGAAACTTGCAGGAGACTTTAAATCCAACAATGGCAGTCCTACAAAGGACAAGAATGCAATATACCATCAAATACAGACAGTATTAAAGACAGATAGGCAGAATATTTTCAAGACATTTTGAATGGACAAGCATGTGAGTCTAGAATAGACTTTGACAAATTTATAAAATGAATGAACTCTCTGTCATATGGAACAAATCATAATGGCTGAGTTGTTTTGCCTAATTTGATAGCTAACGAACAACAAAGCGACAGGGGTAGATCGAATAGCACCGGAATTATTGAAAGCCAGTTGAGAATCAAATCTTGAAACTGCAACAGCTCTTCAACTATATGGAATGCTGTGAAAGGACACCAAAGAGTGGAGGAAAAGGACCATCATAAAGCTTCCGAAGAAAAGTGACTCCCAGAACTGCAATAACTGGAGGGAGATTACATCACTGTCCATGCTGGGAAAAGTTTTTTTTTTGTTGCGCTGTATCCTCAATCGAGTGAGGAAAGCAGCTGATGAAGATTGTGAGAGGAGTGGGATTTCACCCTGGCAGGCCATGCCTTGACCATATATTACTGTTCGTAACATCATAGAGCAAAGTAGTTAATGAATGGCAAACCTGGTGTTCTCACTTTGTAGACTTTCATAAAGCACTTGATAGTGTTGATTGCATCTCACTGTGGAGGATATTGCAGATTTATGGCTTCCCCCCCCCAAAAAAAAATCATCATCATCCAGATCTCTCTACAAAGCCCAGTGTTCTGTCAAAGTTGGAAAGAAACACAGATTATTTTGATGCACTATAGGAGTCTGGCAGGGATGCATCTATCTCCTATGTCTTCAGAGTGGCATTTGATTTGTCATGTGGCATATAGATCCCATTAAATCGGGAATTCAGGAGATCAATGGGAACTGGGAGATCTCAACTTTGATGAGGATATTTGCCTCATAAATGACAATGTCATGGAGATGCAAGATAAAAACTCCATCTTGTTTGGCACAAGCAGCGAGCAAGACGCGCACTTCAAATTAACAAGTCAAGATTGAGATTTGAGGAACAATAAACTTCAACCATACCATCCTCCTTGAAAATGAAAAACTGAACACAGTGACAAAGTCTTTTGTTCATGAGATACAGCCTTTTCATCTTCACTCTCAGGCAGCAGCATACAAAGCGATGGAGACTGCAATTCTCGTTTTAATATCTGAAAAACAAAGGCAGTAGTGCCTTCCAAAGTTCAGTATTGTGTGGAAGTCTAAGAACATCAGGGAGAAGACAAAACTGAAATTATTCAAAGCAATGTTATCTCAGTGTTGTTGTATGGGCAGAAATCTGGAGAATAAACTGACAGAGTTGAACAAAAACTTTTTAGGTTCAGAGTAGAAGTTTCAATGTAGATACTGATAAGCAGGGGTTCAATGATGTCTCAATAAAGAGGTCTGGAAAAAGTGAACGCCCAGCCATTGACCACCATTGCAAGGAAGAGGAGATGGACATACCTGGGGCATGTCTCAGAATGTCTGCTGACAGAATACCTAAACAAGCAAGGACCCCAATGGGGAAAAGAAATAAAGGCAGCATTTCTCCATTGCTCTCACTCGATTGAAAATACTCAAGGTAACCTCAAAGAGCCATTTCAACAGAAGCTGATACATTCCACTTCAGTGAAAGATCTGGAAAGGTTGGCCCAGGACAGAGCTAAGTGGCATCATCTTGTCCATGCCTCATGTACCGAATGGCATGGGAGATAATAAATATTGTGGCAGACCCAGGTTCACGGGGTACTCTGAGGGTGGGGTATCCTCACTTTTCCCGGACTCACCGCGAATCAAGGCAGTCACACATGAATAAGTCCATGTTGCGGCAGGTCAGCAATCAATCGTGAATGCCAACAATTTAACCACATGATCCAGTGTCCTCTGTCTGACTCCCGTTTAACTGTGATACATGCAGTCTCCTTATCAGGGAATTATGCCCTCGGCGGTCATGCTACTTTTGTCTTTAAATATTGGATCTTGATTAAGGCAGCTAGCTTATTGCTAGCGCAATGTCAGACTCATGTGAGAGCCCATCCATTAGGGAATTATAATGTAGCTAAAGGCGCTGTCACACTTGACGTTTTAGCAGCAATGGCAACGTATAAAAATGTATGTAAAACGTTGCGTACGCTGAAGTTTTGAGTTTTTTTTTTTTAAGTTTTGGTCGTATTCATAACGTGTTGGTCGTATGCATAACATATGTAACGGGCACGAACGTTTCGTTGTCTTATAGATAACTTATACAACGAATGCTTAGCCTGTGTCTGCATTCACAACCTATGCCCAACGATAGTTTAACTTAGGCATAGGCACTGCACGTATCGCCGACGAACTCGTGGCGTTCTCTGTTAAAAACCTGCCGCACGCCGATTTAAAATCATAACCGCCTGAAAATTGGAAGTGTCAACATCGCAGTCACACCTTGACGATTTAGCCAGCGTATGCGACCTATGAAAAATGTGTCTAAAACGCTGGCACACGTCAAATACGGTATGGAAGTTGTGTATACGTTAGGAGCAGGCTGAAAACAATGAAGTACGCTGTCAATTCTGTGCTACGTCTAGTACGTCGTGAAATTTCAAGCATGCTGAAATTTTACGACGTACTCGACGTGTGGCTCACAAGTTCCGCATACGCTGGCATAAGTTCTCGGCACGCTCCGCGATCGTTTGACACACGTCGGACCACACGTTACTTGTAAGTTACTCATAGTCGAAACACGTCGAGGTAATGTTTAGCATACCCGAAACTTAATTTTTAACCTATGAGTAACGTGCTTAGAACTATGAGTAGCGTGCTTTGAACCTATGAGTAGCGTGCTTTGAACCTTGTGTAACGTATCTCAAACGCACATTGTCGTATGTAGACAAATTTGATTGACGTCTTCCGGACGACCACAGAACTTACTGAACGTGTTTCTAACTTACAGCTACCGTATAATGGCGTATTGGCAGCGTTTAGGGGAATTGGTTTTACAAATGGCTTCACAAGAGGACCCGTCAGTGTTCCAGACTCATGTTGAGTAGATGTCAATGTCAGTAGTATCAGTGGTAGTTAGTATAGGTGAGGTGTCAAGTAGTTAGAGTAGTAGTATTGGTAGTAGTAGTAAGTCCATGTCAGTAGTAGTAGGTGAGCGTGATGGGAGGGTGTGGGTGATGATGGATCCTCGTTGCGTCCATGAATAGGAGACTACTTTGCACCATTGTTCGATGTCTTTCGGCTAATTTTTTTTCTCATTTCCCACGATGAACTATTTTTTTGTTTCAGTTTTAAAGTATTCAAAACGACTTGGAAAATGCATAATGTACTAGTAATGAACACAGAAGCTTCGATAATTATAGATAAGTTAAACAACGATTGATTAGCGTGTTTTAGGCGTCCACAACCTATGCCCAACGATAGTCTAATGTATGCAGAGCGTGGCAAGCGTATCGTCGACGATTACGTGAGGTTTTCTATTCATAGGCTGCAACTTCACTTTTAATAAATGGCTGTCATCGCCTATTGTTTTTGGACGCTGGTGCTCGCAATGTTGAATCGTTTCCATTGAACGAGTTAAATCGCTTCCACTCGACTATTGAAATGATTTACACTGAACGATTTAAATAAACTAGTATGGGCCCGTAGGTGCGTAAACGACGACTGGATTGGGGCATTATTTCAATTAGATCGACCAACCATATCATAAATGGCCATAACTTGGGAAACACTGGGAAACATACTCAGGTCCCCAGCGTCAATTGTGACGTCATATCAAATGAAGAAGAATTGTGACGCCCCTCTCTCTCGCCACTCCTCGCTCCCCTAGTCTCGCCCCTCCTCTCTCCCCCTCCTCTCTCGCCCTCTCTCTCGCCCCACTCTCACCCCTCTCTCGCCCTCCTTTCTCCCTCTCTTGAATTGTGACGCCCCTCCTCTCTCCCCCTCTCTCCCTCCCCTCTCTTGCCCCCTTCTCTCCCCTCTCTCTCCCCCTCTCTCACCCCTAGTTCACCCTCCTCTTCCCCCCTTCTTTCCCCCTCTCTCTCCCCCTCTCTACCCATAGTCTCACCCCTCTCCCCCTCCTCTCTCCCCCTCCTCTCTCGCCCTCTCTCTTGCCCTTCTCTCTCGCCCTCTCTCTCGCCCCACCCCACCCCCTCTCACACCCCCCTCTCACACCCCTCTCCCGTCCCCTCTCTCGCTCTCTCTCTCGTCCCACTCCCACCCCTCTCTCTCTCCCCCCTCTCTTGCCCCCCTCTCTCCCCCCTAGTCTCGCCCTTCCTCTCTCCCCCTCCTCTCTCGCCCCCACTCTCATCCCCTTTCCCGTCCCCTCTCTCGCAGATATTGGTCGACAGATAAATGGCCGTAACTTGGAACCGCTCGTCCGATTAATATCAAACCTCGAAAAGGCACATCCGCAGGTCCCCAGCAATATTCCTGGCAAGTTTCAATCAGATCGGACCGTAATCGTGCAAAAAAAATAATAAATAAATAAATAAACATTAATTGTGACGTCATTCGTGATGTCATAGCACCGTGTCTTGTCATTGGTCGACAGATAAATGGCCGTAACTTGGAACTGCTTATCCGATTAATATCAAACCTCGAAAGGACATCCGCGGGTCCCAGCAATATTCCTGGCAAGTTTCAATCAGATCGACGGTCAATCGTGCGAAAATTAAATAAATCAATAATAAATAAATCAATAAACATTATTGTGACGTCATCATTGGTGATGTCATAGCACCGTGTTCTTGTCATTGGTCGACAGATAAATGGCCGTAACTTGGGAACCGCTCGTCCGATTGATATCAAACCTCGAAAGAGGCACATCCGCGGGGCCCCGGCAATTATTCCTGGAAGTTTCAATCCGAAGAGGAAGCATTGTGACGTCATTCGTGACGTCATAGCACCGTGTCTGTCTGATTGACAGACAATATATAGGTCGTTATTGGTTGACAGACATTGGTCATTTGTATCACGTTATTCTTTTATTCAATTATTGTGCTATTTTTGTGTACTGCCATTTATTGTGCTATTATTATTATTATTATTATTATTATTATTATGCTGTTATCATTATTCTGAGAAAAAATGGCATGATAAGGTGATAAGGTGGAACGACACTTCAGCTGCCATATATACACCTTTTCAACACTGAAAAAGCAATAAAATGGCCGTAACTTGGAAACCGCTCGTCCGATTGACATCAAACTCAAAAAGGCACATCTGCGGGGCCCGGCAAATTCCTGGCAAGTTTCAATCAGATCGACCGGCGGTTGTCGAGAAACGGCGGTCGCAGACAGACACCAGACACACACACACAGAGATTGCTGGAATTATAGATAGACTAGTATGGGCCCGTAGGGACGCGGCCCGTAGGTGCGTAAACGACGACTGGATTGGGGCATTATTTCAATTAGATCGACCAACCGTATCATAAATGCCATAACTTGGGAACACCCTGGGAACATACTCAGGTCCCCAGCGTCAATTGTGACGTCATATAACAATGAAGAAGAATTGTGACGCCCCTCTCTCTCGCCCCTCCTCGCTCCCCTAGTCTCGCCCCTCCTCTCTCCCCTCCTCTCTCACCCCTCTCTCTCGCCCCCCTCTCACTCCCTTCTGCCCCCTCCTCTCTCCCCTCTCTTGAATTGTGATGCCCCTCTCTCTCTACCCCTCTCCCCCTCTCTCCTCCCTCCTCACCCCTCTCTTGCCCCTCTCTCGCCCCTCTCTCTCCCCCTCTCTCTCCCCCCTCCTCTCCCCTCTCTCACCCCTAGTCCACCCTCCTCTATTCCCCCTCTTCTCCCCTCTCTCACCCTAGTCTCGCCCCTCCTCTCTCCCCCCTCCTCTCTCCCCCCTCCTCTCTCTCGCCACTCTCCTCTCGCCCTTCTCTCTCGCCCCCCTCTCTCTCGCCCCACTCCCACCCCCCTCTCACACCCCCTCCACCCCTCTCACACCCCTCTCCCATCCCCTCTCTCGCTCTTTCTCGTCCCCACTCCCACCCCTCTCTTTCCCCCTCTCTTGCCCCCTCTCTCCCCCCTAGTCTCGCCTTCCTCTCTCCCCCCTCTCTCTGCCCCTCTCTTCTCGCCCCACTCTCATCCCCCTCTCCCGTCCCCTCTCTCCGCAGATATTGGTCGACAGATAAATGGCCGTAACTTGGGAACCGCTCGTCCGATTATATCAAACCTCGAAAAGGCGCACATCCGCGGGTCCCAGCAATATTCCTGGCAAGTTTCAATCAGATCAGACCGTCAATCGTGCAAAAAATAATAATAATAATAAATAAATAATTAACATTAATTGTGACGTCATTCGTGACGTCAATAGCACCGTGTCTTGTCATTGGTCGACAGATTAATGGCCGTAACTTGGGAACTGCTTATCTGATTAATATCAAACCTTGAAAAGGCGCATCCGCGGGTCCCCAGCAATATTCCTGGCAAGTTTCAATCAGATCGGACCGGCGGTTGTCTAGAAACGGCGGTCGCAGACAGACAGACAGCAACACACACAAGATTGCTGGAATTATAGATAGATGGCTGTCACTCGCCAATTGTTTTTGGACGCTGGTGCTCGGCAATTGAAATCGTTTTCATTGAACGAGTTAAATCGCTTCCACAGCACTGCAGTCACGGCACCAACAGCAGCAGGCTCAGTGCCAGCCTCATGCCAGGCTCAAGCGGATCCCTGTAGAAGGTGTACTGCTTGGTTATCCTTGGACCCACTCTGGCTGGCAGCTTGTCGAAAATCGCTGGGGCATTCGCAGGAAGTGATGAAGGATG
>CM068957.1:116618961-116629299 GCA_035128595.1 Eptatretus atami
TTCGACGTGTGCCAGCGTTTTAGACAAATTTTTCATCAATCGGCATACGCTGGCTAAACCGTCAAGGTGTGACAGCGGCTTAAGCTAATGTACGGACCATGCTGGACCAATGAAGGAGAAGACGAAAACAAACTGGGTACATTTATAACAAAGCAATTTATTACAAGCAAGGGTGAGGAAAGTTATGTGGCACAGTAATTGGCTTATTCATAAAATGTACAGCAGGGGGAAGCAAGGAATTTGTGGTGAGTGCGGCAAAAGAAATGCAAATATTTACAAAAAGAAAGAGAAAGAGTGCGGATTAAACCCGATAACCTTCTACAATCTTACTTATGTTACACATATTACAAGCACCATCTCATACACACACACACACACACACACACACACACAGACACACACACACACACACACACACACACCACAAACACAAACACACACCACACACACACACCAGAGGAAATTGGATTTAGCCCAAAAAGAGGAGAAGCAGTTATTTAGGCAACCTCGTTGTACCTGACGTGGTCGACGGACATATGCAACCTAATTGCTGAGGAAGGGGAGAGGAATAAAACTGGAGTGTTTATGATGCTTGAGTGGGAGATGCAAAATATAGTGCAGCATGATGCAAGAGGAAGGTGTGAAAAGTGCAAATCGGTAACGTTCCTTTCGTGAACGAGGCACAGATTGAGAAAAGATGCATGAGAGAAAGCTTAACAGGGATGTGTGAGAAAGTCTGTAAGTGTTATGAATATTGGCTGCGGAATACAGTCAAAGCCGAGCACCGATGACCCAGGGATGACCCCGGCACGTCTTAGTAACAGCTCGCCATGCCCTACTCACCTCACTCGGTTGCGCTGCCCCCTCCACTCGGCTCGGTGAAGAGATTTAGCTTGGAGGCTGGACGAAGGAGAGACCAACTGAGCCCGATTTGTTCTCTTCTATAGAGCCTTGGCAAGGGAGGGGCCAAAAAGCAGCTCAGGAGATCTGGTAGGCATTTCCGAGCTCCCCCACTGGTGCATAGCCATCACCAAATGCCATACCATGTCCCGCCAGACTCTGGATTTGAACATGGCTTCACTTGCTTCTCGGTCAGGCCACACGACAGAGCTCCACAATTAACATTGGCTGAGGGTTTTCGTGAGCACTCTCTGGCCTTGAACTCCATTTGGGCGTGGTTATTTAGTGGCACGCTGAAGCTACCCGGACGTCATTGAACGAACCTCGGCGCACATTTGCGCTTCGAGTTACACGCCGAAACACCCCGGCTCGCAATGTCCTTCATTCCTCCGGCACCCTCAGTGACTGTGGTGAGCGATCGGGGAGCTAACTTTGGTTGGGGTGGTTGTAGCATTTGTGGTGAAGGCATTGAAATGTTGGGAGTGGTTGAACGATCATAATGAAGGAGACTGAAGCGGATGAGGTGATTGTGGAATTTGTGGTGAAGAGGTCAGTTCTTTGTTGTAGGGAATTTGAGGAGGTGTTTGTAGTGATCATAGTGAGTGTTGTAGCATCATGGTAGGCTTCGTGGGGGTTTGAGGTGAGGTGTCGGGTGGTTTATGGCACGCTGTTTGAATAGGAACTTGGCGCGCATATGCAAATGAGCTGGGTTGCGGCACATTCCTAACTTTTCTTGAGTAACCTGGTCTAGCGTGCATGCATGGTGGGGTTCATGTGTGAAATAAAGTAAAGTAAAATAAGTGAAAAAAACGAAAGAATATCTGGTTGAAGACCGATCTAGAAGCCCTACGCAATGCATCTTGTCCCATTTATCCACAAGACGTATGGAAAGGGCTAACTAAACAAATACTAATAAGACAACTGGCTGAGAATCGCTATATGGTGGATGTCATTGCCTCGGAGGAGTGCAACAATATTAATATTTCATGGTGATTGTGGAAGTTTTTTTTACTCATGGGATCACCCTTTTCCACCTTCACTCTCAGACTTTAGCAAGTTTCATTTACAAAACAAAGTCTAACAAAGTCTTGGAATCTGGACAACTGGCACAGACACAACAACTGGTCCCTTCTCCACAGGAATATGCCTGGATCAAGGTGGCAGAATCATGGGTATCTTGAGCAGGCTGGGCAACCTGAGCCACCTTCATCCTTCAATTGCAGTCCTGGATGGTGGTGGTATTGTCGACTGCCTGCCAACTACAAGTGTCAACACTTTCAATGTATACATGCAGGTAATGTGTTCATCCTTTATCTGAAGAAGCAGCTACAGGGTGCCACAAGGTGGAACATTGTGCGCGATGCTTATATTCCAGACAGCCTGAAGGAGTCCAACTGGAAGAAGAGCTGGCAGGGTGCGCGCAAAAATATATCAGGCCAGACAGTTTCCAGGCAACTGGATTAACTTTCTACATGACCAAATGAACAAAACAGAAGTGTTTGCTTTTCTGACCTCCAACGTTTCAGAAGTCAGCTGCACACTAGGCAAAGCTGTGCACATTACATCAGATGAATCTGTGTTATCCATAGGTTCTAACAGCCTCTTTCCAAAATGGAGTCACGGGGAGGCTGACGTGTGTGTGTGTGTGTGTGTGTGTGTGTGTGTGCGCGTTCGTGCGTGCGTGCGTGTGTGTGTTGTCTGGCCTCCTTCTTAGGTGCAGTAATTGATCTTTACTTTGATGAGGGTTGTGATTCATGTTGTACTGCATGCACTGGAACAGGGCAAAACAGCTGTAACCACACGTGCTGTCAACACAGATTCAGTAACTATTTTATTGGTGCATTCCATGGTCTCGTTGTGACTCAACATTTAGCTAATATCTCGTGGCTTTCAGCATGGTCAAGAATTAGATTTTACAGCTTCAATGCGATCGGTGCCAGTCTTGGGGAGGTGAGGTCATGGTTGCTAACCCTAACCCTAACCCTAAGACTACCAGTGTTCCATGCATTATCTGGTTGCTATATCCTCCCAGCCTTCAGGGGAAAGGGCAAGGAATTGGCCTGGCAGTCTTGGCAAGCCTCCAAACACATTACGGAGACATTTTTGTACACATACTCGCTTGTGTCACCCCTTTGTATACAAACTCGAGCACTTCCAGTATATTGAGAGATTGATTGTAATTATTTTGTAATAAAATTAGTCCTCTTAACTGCTGTCAATGAGGCAAGGAAAGAACTCTTCTACCTGAAGGATCAATCGATGGACAGAATGCCACCAATCCAGGATGCTAGACTTCAACATACCTGACAGGTGGTGTGTCAAGCTGGAATTGGGACAACTGGCATGGACATAACAACTGGTCCCTTCTCCACAGGAATTTCCCTGGACCAAGGTGGCAGAATCATGGGTGCCAGTTTGGCTAACAATCCCTGAGATATCTAAATCATGCAGAGAGCTTATCAAATGCTATTGCATCGGAGACTACTCTGAGTGCCAATCGAGACTGCACACCACTTTGCAAGTGCAAACGTAATTTGTATCACTCATTCAAGAGCATTGCAGATGTGTAAAATACACCACATATAACATAGTATATGTGTTAGATAAATTATACTGAGAGATACTTAGAACTGTGCAATTTGATGGATTAAAAAGAAGATGGCTTTTGTTCCAAAAATATGCACGTATGATAGAATAAGCACAGTGTGATGTTGTGATATCCATACTCAGAGTAAGTAACCTCAAAAACCCATGTTTTAATGCTAATTTTGCCTTCTCACATCTCGTGATTGGTGGTACATTATCATGGGTGATGGCCATCTTGAATTTTGGTGTTTTGAATGTACTCAAAAAATATTCAATTGGGCTCCTCAGCCAAAATTAATGACTCCACCAAAAGGGAGCCTCACACCAAATTTGGGGCTTTCATCCGCTCTGTAATGGTAACTTCACTAAATTTCCTGACTTTGTGGGCTTCTCTTTTTATAATTTGCCTAATCCCACCAATCCAGCATTGGGCAAACAAGGTCCAATAAACTTGGTGGTGAAGGAGAGTGGGGTTCAAGTCAGGAGGGAAGGTGAGGCGTCGTAAAATTGAAGAAGGAGGAGACAGGATGACAGGTTTACAGGATGCCTCGTGGCTCGAAATGATTGACAAGCTGACACACACACACACACACACACACACACTGCTTAAAAGCCTCATCCCACGAAGGTGGAGCTGACAGCATGAAGATGTATAGTGGGAATTCTAACATACACGACTGTGGCCCTAAACCTTTACGTTACACATAATAATATACACATTAATACATACAGGAATTGTGCACATGGTAAAAGGAAAGTTCTGCATCAACTTTGCTCATGGGTTTACTATCTTCCCCATAATTCTCTGACAATTTGAGTAGTATTCAAATGTATATACGATTGTGTAAGGAGTAACAATTATAAATATGTTGTAAATGAGGCAAATCTTCACCAATGCGTCCTGCAAAGGCAAAACTCACACACACACACACACCACACACACACACACACACCACACACACACACACACACACACACACACACACACACACACACACATATATAATCCAGAGAAACTTTAACCATTCTCAGAACCAAACAATGTGGGAGCTATTTTTCGTCAAGATATCCAGGGTGTGCAAAGATGCGATTTGGAGTAATTTGTTTCTCATCTGTTTAATGAGGCAGAGTTGCCTTTCCTTCTGAAACGTGCCTTCACAGTCTTCTGTGTCTGCCAAAACATTTTTCAAACCAAAGGGACTTTGTGAATATAGTCTTATCATTAGGTAACCACCGAGTGTACACTATATTTGCAGAAGGTATGCCAAGAAGCTGATTTTCTCCACCAGAGATCATCATGAACATTGGATTCTCATTTATGAATTTAGGATGGCTGGCCAATATTTTAATTAAAGGTGAAGATATATATATATATATATATATATATATATATATATAATATTCTGCTTCAAAGAGGGTGAGTGGGGCCAGGGAGAAATCTTCACTTAATAACGTCTCAAACGCTTCACACTTGCTCCAGATTGCCGGCGCATGGAGAATGCTAAAAGTGATGAATGGCCCCACAACCCCAGTGCCATTTAATAAGCTTTGGAAGGCGTCTCATTCAGCAGAAAGTATGAAGGAGTCTTTACCTTACAACCGTGGTAGTTATCCTCAGCAATCCTCAGAATCATTAAGAAAATAAACTTGCAACAAAGTGTTTTTTAAAGTCTTTGGCAAGGTATCAGAAACAACATTATAAAGTGCTTTCTTTATATTCATTGGAAAAGATTAACACTCTTGCAACTTTGAACTGGTGTATCAATAATTGCTTTTGTGATTTTAAGCAGTAATTTTCAATATTTTGCTTCATACTTTAATGGCATGCAATGCATGAGAAAACGACATTTTCTGTGTCATTTAGACCTTTAATAGCCGAGGCAATATTTCTCATAGCAGAAGCAGGTGAGCTGAATAATATAGTTTTCATTAATATAGTGTTGTTTTATATTCCCAATAAAATAAAGAAATAAAAATTTAACATTATCATTGCCTTGTAATGCATTTTATTGTAGTATTGTGACATCTGAAGGCACGGCAGGAGAAAACAAAAAAGGAACCAGTCAGTTGTAAATCATTATTTTCGCTTACTTATCACCTTTTCTGATTTTCTCCTGACACTTTGTCTGCTGGAATTTGTTTCCTTCACAAGTGAGGAGAGAGAGAACATTCTGACAAGCAGTGACTCTGCTTCTGTGGTGGGCCCAGAACACGTCAATCCTGATATTCTCAAGTCCTGTTTTTTCCTTCTCTTTTTGCATTAATCTATCTATAATTCCAGGCAATGTGTGTGTGTGTGTGTGTGTGTGTGTGTGTGTGTGGTGTGTGTGTGTGTGTGTGTGACTGGACCGCTGTTTCTCGACAACCACTGGTCCGATCTAATTGAAACTTGCCAGGTATATTGCTGGGGACCTGAGGATGTGCCTTTTGAAGTTTGATATTAATCGGACAAGTGCTTCCCAAGTTATGGCCATTTATTTACCAACCAATGACAAGACACGTTGCTGCGTGGGCGTGGCCGATGGGGGAAGGGAATCTCAGCCGCGTTCCCCATTACGTGTTACAACGTACGGACTTCCGCATAATAATGACCGTGTATTCTAATAATTCTCTGGTTTCTTATGCGCATTTATAGATAAACACAATGCCCCAAGTTATGATCGTTTTCATATTAGACGGTGCATAAATTTCGGTAACATCAGAGTGAGCTGGTATGCTCCGAACCAGGAAGTAAATTTTTTTTTTTTTGCACGAGCTGTTTTTTTCTCTTCTCTTCTCTTCTCTCTCTCTTCTCTTCTCTCTTTGTATTTTTCCTTGCGACGACATTGCGAAAAGGCAAAATACTGTTGGCGCTAATTGAATAATTGGCATTAAAACTAATTAAATTTATCAAAACGTTGGCAGATCCAGCAGCCTCCGCATTCTTGCCCTGGACGAGGAAACAAAGAAGAAGCGCCGTTTCATCAGCCATGTTGTTTATGAAGAGGTGCTAACGAGATAAAGGTGTGTACATGTGGACAATTTTTATTATTATTTATTTATTGAAAAAAAATTGTTCCGAAAATAATTTATCAAAAAAGTGCACAACTTCTTTTTGTTTCCAAGTGTCAAAACGTTGGGCCTTTGGAAGTGTTAAGGAATTCAGTTCTACTCAACATGCTTGCCAACGAAATACATCTCAATTTGGTGTAAAAACGATTCACAACGACGGGTTTCCTTACTCATTGCTCTGCAGTCTGCATTCAACCCCTTCATTTGTCATCTCATTGACCTCATTTCATCTATCTATAATTCCAGCAGTGTGGTGTGTGTGTGTGTGTGTGTGTTGTGTGTGTGTCATTACGAGAGCGAAGGAACGGCCTGTATGGTTGTTGTTTCTGGCACGCGGTTTGAAAGTTTTTTGTTTGCACGTACGGGCACGCGACCTACGGGCATGCACTAGTAATTATAATAATAATAATATTTATTGCACCTCTTGCAATGGATTACAAGCCTTCCTGTCTGCCTGTAGATCAGCAAACACCACTCTTACCCACAAGAAGAATGTGGACACAGATCCTGTTAACTCCAGACCAGTGAGCTTACTTCAAATTGTAAGTGTAGTCATGGAATCCATCATTACTGCTGATGTCAACTCTTTTCAAACAGCTTGATCTCTGACAAATGGATGGTGTTCTAATCACTCAACTCTGCACATGATGCTGCTCTTCTCTCAACTCTGGTTGGAGGCTACAAATCTAATTTAGGTTAGGACCATAACCCTGGACCTATCTTGGGCACCTGACATTCTGATAGTATGTTCTGCTTGCCAAGCTTGCCAGTGGCATACAAAGCCACCTTCATAACTGGCTTTCTGACTTCCTCCATTGGCACAGCCAACACGTTGCTATCAATAGAACCAGAGAAAGACTTACTGTCTATAATAGAATGAACATGCTAGCCATTTCCTATAGTGTCACACGAAACTCGTGGCAGCTATCTTGGAGTGTGTAATTGCCACTGTGATGTTATTGATTGAGAAAGTTTTGTGCTGAATATCCGAGCTGTTTTCCATCCAAAACATCCAATTTTAGGGATCATGGAATAAATAAAGGTGTTCCAAAAAGACCTGGACAAACGTTGGTGTCGTTACAGTATTATTCGGCCACCAAATTATACAATTATCCTTTTTTAGTATGAGCACAAATTCAAAAAGTTTTTTTTTTCAGGTCTGGTGGTTGAATGTTTAAATAAAATGGTAACTCACAAGAGAAAGCTCAGTGCATCGAATGGTTCATCGGATGAGATCTGACACAAATTCGCATAATTTCCATACAAAGTATGGAAGGACTCACCGAGTGGACTAGTATCAGGAGAGTGGTACAAGAGGTTTAAGGAGACTCGGAAGTTGTCAGAAACAGAAATCCGGTACCGGCTCGACTAGCACAAGTGCAGCAGACATTGAAACGGAGTGCGTTAATCATTTCAAACGATCCATTAAAAAAAAATCAACTTTGAGCGCTTCCCGAGAACCGTGGACTGACCAACACCACCACCTGTATACGAATTTTGCATAAAGACTGAACGGCTTGCATGCTGACAAGGTGCAGCGAACACATCTAGTATGAGTCAACCAAATGATGGACCAAATGCTAAGGCGGTTGCCTTGGAAATGTCAGTCGCATAGAGGATGATGAGGATTACTGAAAAAAGTTCATGTTAACAGATAGAGCTTGCTTCAGGAGAACGTCAACGACACAATATGAGGATCTGGGGTTGAAACCCCCACGTGGTCATTTAGAACATATGCTACAGTCCATAGGTCAATGTGTGGTGTGGCCTTCTCCATGACCGCTTGGTGGGTCCGTTTTTCTTTGCGGAGGATACAGTGACCTCAACAATTTACATGAACATGTTGGAAGGACTCGTCTTCCCACAGATTGAAGACCTGCAACCCGAGATCATTTTTCAACAGGAGGAAGCTCCCCCTCATTGGGCCTTAGTCATTAGAGCCACACATGATGAAAATTTTCCAGGTCGCTGGATTGGCCGAGATAGACCAACTGCCTGGCCCCCATGGTCACCAGGTATAACCCCCCTTGATTTATTTTTCTGTGGGGTTTGTCAAAGATGGTGTCTACAACACCAAGGTAGCAAACCTGCAGGATCTTCATTCTTCGATCACAGCTACATGCACACTGGTGGACACAAACATGCTGAGCCAAACATGGCAAGAACTCGTGTACCGCCTTGATGTCCTGTGTGTGACAAACGGAGCTCACATTGAAGTGCACTGATGATGCGTACAAACTTTTATGAGTTTCTTTATCATGTAAACCAAAGGGTATCATTGTATCATTTGTGTTTCTAAATTTATTCACAACCAAAGTTGTCCAGGTCTTTTTGGAACACCCAGTATAAATCCTAACTGGCGTTGTGTACCAATCTTAATATCAGATGGGTAACCCGTTGAGTATTTGTGTCGCATTTTACTCGCTGTTGTTCATGAAATACTTCCACATGAATACTACACTCGTGGTCCATCGGATATCAACAGAGTGCTCCACAACGCTCGTTATGTTCTCTATATATTGGTACAAGCTGGGGTTCGAGGTTCCCCATGAGGGGAAGCGCTCAAGTTCCTCACAAACAGCCTGTCCTGAGGCCACTGAGCACGGATACCTCCACACTCCGGCAGGTTGTGAAGCAACCACGAACACTGATTGGTATCGCCAATCCTGGCATGGTATCACGACTTCACGTGGTTACCTTACCTTTGGACGATGATATCAAAGGGGGTTTGTGCCCTCGATGCATACTTGTCTTAACTTACCTGATCAGGTGCAGCCAAGCAGAGCTGCAAAGTATGCTCTGGCTCATGTGTCGAGCCAATCGATGAGGTAGAACTTATCGGCTAACACTATGTATGGACTTTGCTGGACCAATGGAGGAAAAGACATGATAAACTGGGTACATTTATAATACAAGCAATTTATTTTCAGCAAGAGCTAGGAAAGGTGTGTGTACAATAGGCAGGGGATTTATTACAGAAAATAAATACAGCATGGGAAAGCAAGGATTGGTGATGTGTGCCAAAATAAATGCAATTATGTACATAAGAGAAGACACAGGGCAGAGCTAAACAGGTTTAATGCTTCTACAGGCATAGCTATGTTAACACGACAGGCGCCATCAGAAACACTCCTGAGGAAAATTAGAATAGTACAGAGAGAGCGACAGAGAGAGACAGAGTTTGAAGTGTTGGCGTCCTCTTGATTACCAGGCGAGGTCGACAGAGCTGCGCAGCCCATTCGCTGAGGAGAGGGAAGGAGGAAGAATACTGGGGGTGTCTAAAGTGTGTGGTTGGGGGGAGGTGCAAGTGGGGTGGTGTGGTGATGTGCAACTGAGGAAAAATGAGGTGCAGAGAGGAAACTGTAAAAGGTGTGCATCAGTGGAGTCGCCCTGAAGGGGACAACTTTTCAGGACTTTCCCAGGTGTTCACTGATGCTCCTTTTATAAGTATGCATCCACAGCAGACAAGACGGAAAAGAAAGAAGAAGAAGATGTGAGAAGATAGCCTAGTAATGTGTAAGCAAGTCAAAATGTTTGGTGCAATTGGCTGTAATGACTGCGCTCGGCCTGACGCCTGAATCTCCTGCTCGGCCAGTAGCTGGAAGCCCAGGACGGCTTCCAACTGGAGTTTGTTTGTAATAATACCCCCAGGGATGGTTTTTAATATCTCTGTGAGATTCTTCTTCATCATAGTTTGAGGTAGTTTGAGCTGAGCATTGATGGGTGATTGTATACGGAGTGCTGTTGGTGGGGGTCTTGTCAAGGGGTGTTATGTGGTTGATGTGTGTTTTTAACCAAGCC
>CM068957.1:116648159-116659571 GCA_035128595.1 Eptatretus atami
AAAAGAAGAGAGATCAAGACGAAGGGCGAGGCAAGGCAGGCGAAAAAGAGAAGAGGGCGGACGGCTTCGTGATCCGCCTTTATAACCTCTGGGGAAGGTGGAGTGACGACCGAAGCGATGCCGGTGACCGAATCACGCTTTCTTATTGGGCCACAGCGGTCATGCCTGCCCTGCCTGGCTCCTTGGGCCGGAAGTGGTCTCAATGCACACATCTGCGCGACAGCCCATAGCCCGCACCGAATCCCCCACCTCCCTGTGACCCTTGTCCTCGCTGTCCATCCTGCTGTGTTGGCACTGGATGAGGGTTCGGGCCAGTCCCATGTGCCCATTGGGGCATCCGGTGAGATGCAGTTGGTGCTGTTAACATGCTTGGTCTAGCCCCGCTTCATGCGGTCGCGAGTGGCCTGGGCTGTGCAGCACGCCTCTGTTGGTGGTGAATTGTATTGATGCGAGGTGGCGAGGAGGCAGGATGAATTTTTCCCGTGTGCGGAGATGTTGGCGTCGAGAGTGTGAAGTTTGGTGAGCGAAAGGTTGAGCACGGTGAGTCCCGCCATTGTAATTGGCACGCAGAGTGAATGAAAGGGCGCACCATGCACGTGCCAGTGCAGCGAGTTTTGTTTTACATGGTGATTCTATCACAGGAATTCTGCTTGTGGTGTGTGGTGTGTGTGCTTGCCTGCTTGATTTGAACTTTATTTGTACACATGGATAAAAGAAGGGTGAAATGGAATCAGAATAGAAGATAAGATGTAGTTATTCGACCTAGCGATTAGACCCACGCAACGCAGTTCGTCCGTAACCGACTAGAACATGAGGGGAAGATCTGACGACACCGAAGACTAACGAAAGAACTGCTGGGGACACTATATGTTGGGTGCTTGCCTTAGAGCAAGAGGTGGTTTTGCAGAACCACAACAATATATGTGGTGTGTATGTGTAATATATATATATATATATATATTATAATATATACTATATATAATATATATATATATATATATTGTACGGCTGTGGAAATTCGCAACCACCATTCATGGTCCCGTAGGTGAGGTATTTCTGAAGTACGTGTATGTTAGCCCCCAAACCCGTTGTTTAGAGGGAATTAATGTGATTCATTCGGGCTGCGACACTTTGAGTCAGTCATTTTTCTGTTCTTATTGTTAGTTGTGCACAAAAACAACAACAAACATCGCCACAACCAACATCTCCACGGATCACTCCATTCACCCACGGATGGGCCAAACCTCGGACGCCAAACACCCTCGACGGCCAACAATCACTCCACTCACGCACGACGCCACTAGCCACTCCCACACTGTGCTACCAGCAATCTTCACCACTCGCCATTCATCGAGCATCGTGCGGTCACGATCTCCGCGGGACGGATGGAGGAGCGGGTGGCAGCGCAGCAAACCGAGTGCGTGAAGGGGCATCTCCCGCCAGAGAATCTCCCAGCCCAAAACGCCCGCCGCGATACATTTCCGCTGATCTCGTTCCCCTCTCCACCCGGAAGTGAGGAGAGGGAGGGGGGTGGCGTGTTCCTCATCCCGATTGGCGGTGCGCTGATGTGACGCGTCCGAACGGGGGGGGCGCGGCGGCGGAGAGAGGGGGAAGGACCTCCTACAAAGAGGTGGACAGACAGGAGTTCCCTGAGAGGATCGTTCGAGACCAGGAACAGCTCGAAACTGAGAGGATCGTTCGAGACCAGGCAGCAATCGAAACTGAGAGGAATCGGTTCGAAAAGCCCAGGGCAGCTCGAAACTGAGGGGATCGTCGAAACTGGAGCAGCTCGAAACTGAGAGGATCGTTCGAAACCAGAGAATGCTGAAAACGGGAATCGTTTTCGTACTGGTCTCGCTGTGGTGCATCAGCCTGTTCGGGTTCTTTTCTCTTTTGGTTTCGGTTGTGCCGGGGCTTCTCGCGGCCTGGTGGTGCGCGTCCTGGACGGAGCGCGCTGCCTTCCGCACCCGTCTGCAACGAATAGTGGGCGAAACCCGATCGAGTTCCCCCAAAACCCGTCCGAGCTTGTTCGCGCACGCGCGAGATACGCGCAGGCACGAGCTTGGTGGTGACACATGCGGAAGGGATTCGAGGCTGCGGGTCGCCAAGGTGGACGACGCGCACTAAGGGGAAGTCCCTTTGTTCTTTCGGGATTTATTTGGGTGTGGACTTGCCTGTGTGGCTTGCCGTGTCTTGGTGAAGAGAACGGTTTATAAGTGTTGCCCGAGTGTTCGCGTTAATCGGTAGTTATCTCTGCGTCCACTTGGTTTCTTTTGTTTATTGCTTTATGTGCATTTGTGATTACTGTTAATGGCTTAATATGTGTGCTAATCCTTGTGTCGGCAGAAATAAATGTGCTTTGTGTTGAATTGTTCCCACGTTTCGCTGCGTCATTTCTTGTTGGTTCCATCTTGCTTCTACGTAAAGGGTTCGAGGTGGGCGTGATAACGCCCCGATAATTAATTGGAACGTCGAGGCCGACGATACCCTTGGTTATCCGATAGTAACGGACGGCCGCTTCAGCGGCTTTTGTGTCCGCAAAGTCGGACTGCGGGCGAGGTGCGATCGCCCGGTTTACCATCCGCGTGGGTACTTAGGTAGGCTGAGTTTGGCGAACAACCCTATCCCCTACGCGCGGTTGGGCTGATTGGCACGTATCGTGGGTGAGGCCGAAAGGCCCACCCGTGACTGGCTCCCGGCGTAGTTCCGAGAGGGTCACGACAGAATTGTCCGTCGGGGGCGAGACGTGCCGCGATTCGAGTCACGTGGCGTTCCACGCCGGCGGGCGCGAATCCGCAACAATATATATAATATATATTATATATATAATTAATATATAGTAATATATATATTTTATACACATACACGATACACACGCACACACACACACATGAGCGGGGGAAAAGAGTTGACATTTTTGTGCAATGTTTTTGTACTCCAGAAACCAATGGGAAGCTTCTCGGTATTACTGACACTGCCTTTCAAGTAGCAGTAATGCTTCATTCATAAGGAGTGTGGTGCAGAAGGTTGTACATGTCACTTGCATTCTCTGTGCCCGAGGTAGTCGGAGCCCCTCGACACATTGCACCCGCACTTCCTTGCAGCCCTGTTTGTATCTCACTCTAGCAGTGCCATACATCTATAAGGTAGCTGTAGTCGAAGCAGTATCTGCTTTTTAAACCTGTGGCCATTACTGTAAATACGTTATGCTTTTTAAATTGTCACACTTTCTGTCTTTGTCTTTTGGCTTTGATTTTTTATTTTTTTTTAATTGAGTGCACTGATTGATATCTTGTTAACTACTCTCAATTGTCATGCAAAACGTTAAGCACGTCTTGTTGAGCTGGACTGATCTGGTGGCCAAACAGCAAATCCCTTTAATATTTATCTCACTCAATGCACTCTGCTTCCAATGGTTATGAATATATCCTCAACAATAGATGTTATTTCCTGCCAAAAAGTGGCTTCTAGTGGTTTCTATTTAATTTGAATAAAAGTAAATCCAGGCTGATAAAGGATTATCAAAAAGAACAAGACAATTAGACCATCAATAATAGAAAAGGTGTGCACTGATTGTTGGCATGCGCAACGTGGAGGCTTACAGTATCTCTGATGATTGGGAAATATGAAAATTACAAATTCCGAAAGGGGCAAAATGAGAAGAGTAAAAATGAAGTAGAAACAATCAGAAGAGAGAAAATGTATTCACATGAACAAAACAGAACCGACACTCGATGGAGAGCAACCTCCGACAGGCTGAACGTTTAACGTTTTGTTTATCCCACTGAAAGCCAGACTCTGCATTGGGAAACCTAAACAAAATTCTAATCGGTTTTCTTCTTGTCAACCCTACCGACGACTCTCCACTAAGTTGCTCTATATATACATAATTATATATACCAACCATATATGTTATATATATATATAATATATATGTATATTGTATATATATATGTATTTCTATATATCAACTATCATCATACATTATATGTATATATATATATATATATTATATATATTATATATATAATATATATTATAATGAAGGCCACCGCGAGGAGGAGTGATGTAAGGACACGTCCATTTTGGAGTTAATGCCATATAGCACTATTTTAACCTTACCATCATCCGAGCCTATCATCATCATATCATTAAACAAGGACAAATGTTCCAGAGCCGCGTCATAAAGGTTTTGTCTTCACCTGAAGAAGAAGAAGAAGAAGAAGAAGAATAAAAGCAACACAACGGCGGACTCTCTTAGAGCTACGTTCGGCAACGCGACGGCAGCTAAATAAAAAAAATAAATAAATGGATAAATATATGAAATAACAACAACAATCTTCTCATATTTCATCACGTGCCTTGATGGAGCCAATAGCGAGACCCGTCTTGGAGGCTCCCTCCCTTCATCGACGAGAAAATCGTGTCATTTACGAAAATGAAAAACATTAAATGGAATAATCTTTAAATAGTAACGTGAACTTTTCGAACTTTAACGCAAATGTCCGAATTTTTTAAAAGTTCATGATAGTACGCTCTCGAAAAGGAACCATCAATGCGAGGATGTGTGGAGGTGGTTTGTATTTTAGGAGATCCGGATCCTGTATATAAAAGAGGCCGAGCCCTAAAGGTTTTGTCTTCAGAAGAAGAACGAAGAACGCGGAGCCTCTTAGAGCCAAGCAGCGTTCACTACGCGAGAACGCGGCTAAAAATGTCGCTTACTCATCCTCCCTCAACGGGGCCTCATATATATGTAAGTTTATTTCTATATAGTATATATATAATGTATATTATATATATTATAATATATATCATATATAAAATATATTATAATATATATATAATAGCCTGGTGTTGGCACAGTGGTTAGGGCAGTGGCTTGGGACTCGCGAAAAACTCCTGAGTTCAAGCCCCGTTGGACACTGAATTAATATATAATATATATAACAAGTCGATAAACACCAGGGGGTTGACTCAGCCTGCATCCTTCCGAGGTCGGCGAAATGGAGTACCGAGTTGTACTGGGTCCCGGTTATGCCCCGGTTAGAATAATGGTTGTACCATATCCCTGTGTGTCGTAAAGGCGACAGGTTGGCGTCAGGAAAGGGCATCCGGCGTAAAAAACCTATGCCAAAACTTCATTATGCGATACACAGAACGGTTGATCCGCTGTGGCGACCCTAACGGGAGCTAGCGAAAGAAGAAGAAAATATATATATATATATATATATATATATATATTTTATGAATATATATATTATATATATAATACCTGCATATATATATATATATATATTTTGTTGCGGGCGGGGGACCGGTGGCAAGAACGACACTAGGTGGGGGAGGTTACGTCGTCTCCCCCAGATCCCAGAATTGTAAGCCGTCCGATCGGATAATTCCGTGAGCAGGCGGGTCGCAGAACGACCGTGGACGCAATATCTCAACCGCGTAGCATAGGGTCCTTTGTCTTGAACCAATTTAGCTAATTAACTATGCGATTTTGATTACGGGATCACACCCTCAGCACGTCTTGCCCGAACTGGATCACTCTACCGACGACCAGCTGGCAACATACTTTTCCGGCCGATGCAGTCTAGCGGGCCCTGCCAAGAATGTACCGTGCTACGATGACACGGATTATCGTGTATAAAAAACCCGCCTAAACTAAGATCCGAACTGCTGGACAATGCAAGAAAGAGACGGAAACGAAAACTGGGACATTTCTACAATTGTTTTATTAAATTAAAATATTAAAAAAATATATGTAAATAAATTGAGGAGTGAAACGAAGGAAAATAAAAACCGGAAGAATCGTGGAAATATACAAGGAATATTTACAATGGTGGAAAACACTTAACAGTTCTAACTATTAAGAGCGGGCCCAACACAGCTCAGACACACACACAGATCATTTTATTGAAGACCCCCGAGCCAGAGAAGGAGAGATGAGCTGGGGGGTCGCAGTTTCGGCGGGTACCTGCAATGGCTGGAGTAGGGGGTTTGCTCGCAGTGCGGCACCGGTCCAATGGTGGTCGCGGCTCAGCCCACAGTCCACGCCCGGCTCGTGCCCGTGGAGGAACCCGCGTGGGAGCAGTCGGAGACCCTGGCGGAGATCAGGGTTGTGGGACGGGACCCCACGAAGGCTCACGACACCAACAAATGAACCAGCCAACCCATGAGAACACGAACCACCAACCAACAGACCGATGCACCCAACCAATGTGCCTCCTTTCTTCTCTAATCCCAACAGACGCACTCCTCTCTCCCACAATCTCCTCAGAACGAAACGAAAGGCAACAAAAGAGCCCCCGTCGGGGCGGGGCTCGGTGAAAGCACACGTCACTGTCCACTTGATTGGACAGGGGTTCCCACGGGCCGCACACTTTCTCTGGCTGGGTTTCGGCCATACCTGGAGGAAGCCGCCCTCTCCTCCCACTCCGTGTTTGAGGAAAGTGGAACGTGGTGCAACTGCCTCGACCATCGTCGGAATCGCCTCAGGCAATGATGCGCTGTGGCCCGACTGAACTGAGGGCTGCAAGCGCGATGGTACGTTGGATTTTTTGGAGATATTGGTTGCTAGAGTATATAACCTAGCTGAAAGAACCTCGGCACGCACTACCTTTGATTCTCCATAGACAAAAGGAGGGGTTCTATCTCACATGTCTTATGGCATAACTAACTTATGGGACCTGTATGTTGAATGCACATGGTTTCCAGATCCGTAAAAAAAAAAAATATCTATCTATATATATATATATAATATAAATATATATATATATATATATATATAGTCGTTTTGGCCCTATCTCTCAATGGTGAAAAATCACGTAAAATTTTTTTTTATCACGATCCGGATCCACTCTTCACCAAAAATGGAATAAATTAGTCCTTGGTGGCACACAAACCTATCCACCGAAGTTGTTGTTCGAATCCACCATAACTTTTCGAAATATTTTGTTCACAGACAAACAACAAACAACAAACCAAGCCGGTAGGCGGCGATGGGTCGCCGAGCATGAAACTCAGATAGATATGAGCAAAATGTATGTTCATATAGCGGATAGGGAACACCTTAAGATTATACATATCAAATCTCATCCAGTTTCCATCTCGTGATAAACTACTCGGTATCCATTGAATGAAAAGTACCAGAAAATGCGGTTTGAAATCGAAATCCCCAAAGTTCGAGGGGGTGCTGTGGGTGAACAAATCCTAACTCGAAATCCGGGCTCGTCGTTTGTGCACATGTATTCGGACGATTAGTGTTGTAATTTTCATGACATGCCGACATAACCCAAGGAGGAGTAGCATTTGGGCGCGAAGGCACTCAGGTCTTCGCGTATTATCGATTTTTTGCACAATTGACTTTGACGCCTGACCTAAGCGAAATCGGTCAATAGTACTGAGGCAAGTTTTAGTATCTTGAGTACCAGAACGTGCAAAGTTTCATTCGATCGATGCACTCACCTGGTCGCTAGGGGGCCGCCAATTTTTCCAATTTTTCACGCATACCCTAATTGGTAGGGGGCTGCGGGTAAAGTATTCCATATATCACAAAAAAAAGCGAATATATTTGATAGAGCATTCACCTTGTCGATCATGTCGTGCCAAGTTTTATAACCTACGTGGGATAAGGCTTTTCGGAATTGATTTCGCGTGAAATGGTACGATTTTGAAAGGTTTTTACGTTGTGCTAGGGAACCCAAGCGTCCGCTAGCAACCATCACAATTCCAAAGCACTACGTCATACCGATGTACTACCACCCGAGTTTGGTCAAAATCCGCCCACTTTAACTACCAATTATGCTGATGACAAACGAACAACATCCAGGACAGAGTTATTGAACAATAAGGGTTCACCTATTTCGGCGACCCAACAGCGGTGGAAGGCATAACCTCAATCACGTTTGGTGTGGAGGTAAATAAATACATTTCATTAATTTTTAAGCATAAATCGAATGGTTAACCTGCAAATTCCTAGCCTTATCTTAAATCTAAATTATGTTAGCTATAAGTACTTATCTCAACTGGATACACATGCAGTGTTCAAGAAAATTTCCAATCGAAAAGAAGAGAGTTGATACTCTAGCCCGCTGCTTTTGGGTGATATAGAGCAATCATATCTGTGGTAAAGGAACGCCAATCCTTGACAGCAGTTTTTGAATATCGCGTACACAAGCCACGTTGCCATGGCAACATATATTCAAGCAATCAATAGCCGTGATCAAATCGGGTTGAGATGATGTCATAGGAAGAGCAATAGATATCTGCAATATGAAAGGTAATGTTCAACGGTTTTTGAAATATCCATCCACAAAAGTGCATGGATGGATGATGTCGGTGTCGGAGCTCATCATTAATGTCCCTGTCTCTGACCTTGTCGGAGGAGTGGGGGGACAAACTCGAGGTGCTTGGGCAATGTTTAAAATGCAATGAGGTTAGCTGACTTTGGTATCGTTCTTTAAACCTGTCGTACGACTACTACCCTTCTACTTCTTTAATGGCCACACTTATTCCCATCTTCTTTGAGAGAATAATGGGAAATAATTTTTGGCTCAGTCTTTCACGAACGGCGACCAGGCCTGACATTCACCTGAGAAGGGCAGGAATTTTGAATTATGCGGGTGCTGTGATAAGTCGCATACATTTTTGCAAAGACCGAACATAATTTTGACGTCCACGAGCAACCAATACTGCAGTTGGGTCCTCTGGCTCCACATCCATCTTAGCGTCAGATTGTGCCTTATATCGATGTGGCGAGTGAAAGCCATATGTATGTATAGTATTATATATAAATATATAATATATATATATATATATATATACATATATAATAATATATAACATATATATATATATATATATATATATATATATATATACATATATATATATATTTTTTTTAAATCGTCTTTATATCCCTTACAAAAACTGTAGAAATGGCATTTTTATTGCACCACTTAATGAGGAAGTCACTAAATTTCTTCTGTTGGGATGGCACAGACATGGCACATATGGGTTTAATACAACACAATTCCTCCAAAACAATCTACCAAGATACAAACTTGTAAATATCCAATAATATTAACTAAACTTTTGGACAGCATCGCTCAACTACAAAACTGATCGACTCGAAATACAATAGCTGTTTTGTAATACTTATTCTTATTGTACACCGCTCCTTCCAAATGCCATATCCAGGCGATGCATGATGTCATCGCCAGGCGCCCAAGGAAGGTAGTACTCAGTTTTCACTCCTTTTATTTTCTTATTTGTTTGTTTTCTTGTTTGTTTGTCTGGGCGATATCTCAGCCATCCTTTGAACTAGGAAGCTGAAATTTGGGGACAAAAGTAAAGATGTGCGTTGACAAAAACGTTATTTTTATATATATATATATATATATATATTTATTTATTAATCAATTAATTGATTAATTACTTCATTATTATCGATTTATTAATAACTTATTTATTTTATTTCTCATCCTGGAAATATCTCAGGCACCTTTTGAGCTAGGAAGCTGATATTTGGACACAACAGTGAACAAGTGATTTGGCTTTAAAATAGAGTATTTTTGATTTATTGATTAATCAATTAATCGATTAATTATATTCTTTCTTGCTTTCCGGGCGATATCTCAGTTATCCTTTGAGCTCGGAAGCTGAAATTTTGGGACAAAAGTGAAGATGTTCTTTGGCAAAATGCTATTTTTTTATTTTTTGATTAATCAATTAATTGATGAATTACTTAATTCCTATCAATTTATTAATTATTTATTTTATTTTATTTATCATCTCGGCAATATCTCAGGCACCTTTTGAGTTCAGAAGGTGATATTTAGACACGACAGTAAACAAGTTATTTGGCTATAAAGTATAAAGGGTATTTTTGATTTACTGATTAATCAATTCATTCATTAATTATTCATTTTTTGATTAATTACTTAATTTTCTAAAAGTTACAGATTCGGATGAAACAGTGGTGGTTTAGTTTTGCCATTTGGTAATTGATTGAGAAATTAAAATATTTTACGATTATTATTTATTTATTTTAATTCTGCAATTAATTAATTAATCAATCAATTATTGTACACCGGTCCATCCCAATTCTGACTCCACGTGCTGCAAGGCGGCATCACCGGGGCACCTTCGGCGCCCAAGCGATGTCGCGTGCTGGAGGATTATTATTTATTTATTTGGCATTGGGTCAGTGTACTTTGAATGGACTGCTACTTGTTCTTATTCTTTTCAGACAGACTGGTTTAACTGGTTTAAGCTCAGTACCTGGTTTGAACCCGAATCTACTGAATTTTATAGCGGGAATGTTCATAACGACTCGAAATTTTCACAACTTAAAATGATTCCATGAAAACTAAGCAAAACTGCATCACTACACGCAGAGGAAGGGAAACTAGGGTGGGTGAGATCATGCCTGTCAATCACCTTTGTGGGGAGTGGGGCTGTGGCGAAATGGGCCAATTGCACCGAAAAGGATGGCGTTAATGGCATAATATTACATAGTCAACCAGTAGCGACAACAGAAACTCACTTTTAAAGACAGGTGTGATTAAGGGTGGAATATTACGTACTGTCCGCCAACCATTTATGCCACACGTATGATAATTATGTATACATTCTCTACCGGTCGTAAGTTTTAGAACACCCCCATTTTTCCAGTTTTTACTGAAATTTAAGCAGTTTAATGTGTCGATGTACTCTGAAATTAAAGCATAGAACAAATAAACAATTGCAGATAAAAAATAATTCATGGAATAGTTTTGTTGAACAAAATTTAATCTAAAATTTTGACTCATCAAAGTAGCCACCTTTTGCAGATATAACAGCTGAAAATACTCGGGGCATTCTTTCTACAATGGAAATCAAATATTGTTCGGAAAGTTCTTCCCAACACTGTTGCAGAAGTTCCCACAAATGTGTTGCACTTGTAGGTTGCTTTGCTTTTACCCTTCTGTCCAGTTCAACCCAAACCAGCTCGATGGGGTTCAAGTCTGGAGACTGTGCTGGTCATTCCATGGTTTGAAGCCTACCGTCTTGTTCTTTTCTTCTAAGGTAGTTTTGACATAGCCTGGAGGTATGTTTGGGGTCGTTATCTTGCTGTAGGATGAACCCCTGACCAACTAGGCATAGACCAGAGGGTGTCGCATGGCGCTGCAAAATGCTGTGGTAGCCCTTTTGGTTCAGGGTGCCAGTCACTCTGTGCAAGTCGCCGACTCTGGATCCAGCAAAAGAGCCCCAGATCATCACGCTTCCTCCTCCATGTTTGACAGTTGGTGTCACACACTGAGGAACCATCCTTTCGCCTACTCGACGGCGTACAAAAACCCTGCGTAATGAACTGAAGATTTCAAATTGTGATTAATCGGTCCATGAGACCTTCTTCCAGTTTTCAGT
>CM068957.1:116661015-116673904 GCA_035128595.1 Eptatretus atami
GGCTGGCGGCAAACAGAGGATGGGTCCTACGAACCGCTCTGGACTACACTCCCTGAGGCTTCAAAAAGCTACTTCGAGCTGGTGTCCTGCGGCTGCAAAAAAGGCTGTAGAAACCGCTGCAAATGCAAGAAGGCTAATCTGCAATGCACTGGACGTGTGCTTGTGAAGGAGAATGCCAGTAGACAGATGCAGTAGACACAGACTGAGATATCGGCCGAGCTTACAATGTGCAAATGCAAAGTCGCATTGCTTGTAAAAGTGTTGACTTCTTGATCCAGAGCCAGTATACTTGAGCTCAGAAACTCATACTGTACTAGACTGATGTATGCATGTACCATGTGTCCTGGTAGAATGGTAGTAGACAGTAAACCGTAGCGCTTCAAAGTGAAGTGTGCAATAATTTGACTACATTTTCTGATTTGTCATTATCACGATTATCAGTTCCCTTTTCAAAATAGAGTAAAGTATGTAATCTATAATGCAATTTTTGTTGATTCCAACCCATTGAATGTGATGAATATCACTTGACTCTTGTTCTCCAGGCAATAGGGTTACTTTTCAGCGAAAAGTTTCAGGAGAGCAGCAATTTACAAATCAAATAATGGCTTTTTACCGAAAATACTGGCTCATATATTTGAATACGCCTTTTCATGGTCAATTTACTGAATTTTACACTTTCCTTATATCTACCACCAATACAATAAGAAAATAAGAGCATATAGCCAATTTCGCTAAAGTAGAATGGCGGCCATTTTGGAAAATGGTCGCCGAAGCTGACCAGGCACAATCTCGGTGTGGCTCCATATCTATAATTGTTCGGAATACATTATTCTACATGTCTAAACCAATTTTGGTGCTTTTATGCAAATTCGAACAATTGATCTGAAATATCAGACTACGCTGCAGGACTACATAGATTCACACACAGGGTGACATCTGTAGCGATCTCTATCCAATATTCAAGGTACCGCTGTAGTCTGACTCTATTGGCTGAGTGACGTCATGAGCTTTACTCAACCGACCAATTCCTTTAATCCTCATCTGCACTCATCGTGACTTTCCCTCGACTGCCATTTATCGTCACCCCAAATCAATCGGCAGGCTTATTCGCTTTCAAATCCCCGCTTCAGCTTCTTGCTGTGATATTTCTCGGTACTTTCGAGTATTTTTAATGGTACAATTTGATTCGGATTGTTTTCATTAGTATACAGGATGTCCACAAATTACCGATCCACATTCAAACTGTAATAAAATATAAAATGAATGAAATGGGATACCATGATGCCGTTTGATGCTAGTGAATGTACGACCAGTTCTCAAAGTTTTTTTTGTCAAAATCATCACATTCATCACCATTTATCATCAGGTGGTCTCTATAAACCAGGCAACACTGCTCTTTATTGTAGGGACGCTATTTGCAGTAAATCACTAAATGCACTGTTATAGTTTAAATATGTTTTTTAATACTTGTGTGCTATATAATAGCATAACATTTTATATGAAGGCCTGACCACAACTGTTTTTTTTTTTAATGGTGATCTCAGGCCAATGAAGGAGCTTCTACATCAATCACATGTAACATGCGGTACAAAGACACTATTAGATATGTCTTTGGCCCACTTCTTATATGTGATGTATGTTATCTACATTGATAGTAGTAGTTATAAATGTATCCTTTTTACATTAATTACAAGAACAAATACATCGAACAGATGGGATCTGAATCTGCTTTTTGAGCATCATTAGTTGTCGTTTGCTACTCGTCTGAGCATCATGAGGCTTGCTAAACAAGCCATCTCATCCAGCACAATTAATGTTTAAAAACAATAAATTGTTACTCGATGGGTTTTCATTACATGCCATGCTATTGAAATGCCAGTAGGAATATAAAACGCATGGCCTACTAAAACCTAAATGCACAAGATACTCAGTAGGTTTGGTAAAGATGTCCAAGTTGGCAGAACAGGTCAGGTACAGTGAACTCACCTTTGAGCTGCTCTGTCTGGGTTTGATACTTCGATTCCCAGACCGACTGCAAACCAACTGGTATTTCGTGGGTAGGTGTGCCATCCCTTGGAAGTGACACCAATTAAGCCAGTCAGCCAATCTGCCAGAATTGGCTGCTGATGGATGTTAAAAGTACAATTCCGAGTCTCAAGTTCAAATCTTTGATCCCAACTGCCATGAAAAGAAAATATCCATGGTGTAGGGGCTCATTTATGTTGCTAAAAACTGGGCAGTCATTGGTGAGACGTAATTTTCGATTATGTTGCAGCGATATCGCGGGGTGTAATTTGGAAACGAGCCGGTGTTGCTTCGAAAAAACCCCTTTCAAATGCTGCTCGCTGTTGAGACCAACCATCGAAAGCCATTATCAATGCCGGCTAACATGATACACGTTCCAGAGAGCACCGCGTTCCTAAGGTGATGCATATTTTAGCACCCTGAATATTTAATTTTCAGTGGCAATAAAGCCATAACAGCGGGGAAAATGCTTCAACTGCAGGACTTAAGCTCATTTTCCTTCTACCTTTCTCAGATGAGAATGCAATAGTGAGGCTTAAACAATATTAAAAACAGTGCCTATTTAATATATGCTGCAAAATTATTGATGACATTTTGCAGAAATGTGAAAAGTCTCTTCTGATAGAAGTGTTGACCTCTCATTTCGAAGCCATCTGTGGGCTGGTGGGATAGCCTTGAGATAGGCACACTCGCCTACCTGGGATTGCATCTCAGCCCAGCTTTAAACTATCACCTTCGCTGAGTTTTGCAAGGAAGGCGATGTATGCATCAATGTGTGTGCTGTCCCTCAGATAGACGTTGAATCGGGTATCCAGTCTGCTGTTTTTGGCTACCGGCACACAACTACCTTCTCTTTCCAAAAGGTGCTCTGGGATCTTTAATGTGCACCAACGCAAATGCAAGCTAACGGGTCCCTCCGAAGGAGGGCATACACATCATCTCATTGATGCAATGACCTGCCTGCTGCGAAGCACCAATCTGACAGTTTACAGCTCTGATCAGAAATTGAACCCAAGCTGAGCTGCTCAAAAGGTGACCACATGACCTCCAGCTACATCCTGTTTACCATTTTGAAGCTGGGGATCATCAAGTTCAATAAGGTTCTATTGTGGTTGAAATCTTCTGTTTAAAAACTGTTACCTAGCATAAGACTTTTTACACCCAGCCATGCATAGACCAAGCAGAACACCCTTAATAAGAGAACACTCTCTTTTATCTTTCCTGGACCCTGAAGGCCAATATCCCAATTAGACAACGATGTAAATTGATTCCCCTTCCATCATAATTAAAAAGTCCCTATGCTAAAGCTTTTACTAACAACATACATTAAAAGGTGGTTATGCAATCCATTTGCAATGATTTTTCAATGCGTGACAGCATTTCCTGATACATCGAAAGGCCTACAACGCCATATGAGTGACCCTCGGATTTTAATGAGCTAGATGTTTGCTCACTATCTGATTGTGAGATCGTCTTGCGAGCAACTCGAATGCGTTTAATTCCAGCCCAGCGCTCTGTCCCGAAGGGGTATACACCACCTGCAGCTTTCAGTCTTCAGCAAAAGGTCAATATGGAATCTTTTTTTCCCTTCCTTTGGCAACGTGCCGCAGGGGATGTCTCACACTGTTATATAACTGTTGGTGCTGTTAACAACTAAACCTTTGTATTCCTAGAAACATTTAGCTTTATGAGCCGTTTTTCCACCTAAAATGCTTGACACAGAGCATGAATCGGAGCGAGTTTGCATGTAGCCCACCAAGCTTGTTAATGCGAAGTATCTGTGCAAGTTTAATTATTTTGGTATGACTGTGTTAGACATCAATGCTATCGGATGACAAACTGTTCTAATTTGGAGGTTTCCATCATGACAGACGGATACTGCTAAGAAGCCAAATTAACCGTTTTTACAAATGTGACTTGAATTGCACATCCATTCTTTATAGACATGAGAACATAATTCCAAAACTGCCTGTTGGCTGCCCACCCCAAAACAATGAGCTCTCAATTCAAAATTGGTTTCATTAAGACATGCAAGCAGAATGGAAGTGCAAGATTACTACGTGCCAAACAGTAATAGCCTAGAGGTACGCACACTCACCTTTAAACTGCCCAGCCTGTGTTATAATTTCGACCCAGCTATAAACTGTCATCCCGGTGTTTCACAGGCAGGGTGATTAATCAATGTATGTGTAATCTCTTGGATGGACGTTAAACTTGGCGTCCCATCTGCCAGCATTAATTGGTGAACGTTAAATGTCCCACGGTGTCATTCGCAAAGAGTATACGAACTATCACTGGCACCATGGCCAAATTTCAAATTCCTGCCATAACTACTGCTGGGAAGGCAATGGCAAGCCACCCAGTGTAATCCTTGTGAATGAAATACTTCGGCAGTACTGACGCTTTGTAAAGAGTATGGTACATCACCATCGGAATCCATCAATGAGAGTGACACCCACATTTTGTGGTTTAGCGAAGATTCATAAGCAAAATGCACCGCTGATAACAATTGCTTCCTTTAGTAAATGCTCCACAATACAGACTGTCTATCTAACATGTATAACCACGAAATTGGTGGGAAAAATGGAAAGGAGAGCTAAAAGTAGTGGTGAGTCTGTAGAAAGATTAAAAGATGTTAAAATCTGAGATGTCAAGATAATGGTGTCGTTTGATGTGCCTTCACTCTTTACGATGTCCCCAGTTGATTTGGCTTTTAAAATGATGAGCGATTGGTTTAAACAGTTCACATTCATTGGAAATCTTGTCCAAACAGCCAACTGACGCCAGATGCTATCTCCAGTCTGCTGGAGAAGTCTGGTTAGCATGACCTTATCATATGATGCAAACACACTGTCAAAAAATATTTGGTTCAGCTATATGGACTCTCTGTTATCTTCATTGGTGTCACCATATTTGAGGTTAACTACAATTCACTGTTATATTTTAAATGATATGTAGATGACACATTCACTATTGTACAGCATATGGACAAGCTTGTCTACTCTTTTGAGCACCTCGCCGTTGTCTTCCCCCAGCATAAAATTCAAAAAATAAATTGAGAAAGAGAAGAGTTTGGCTTTCTTGGATGTTGAGGTTCACCAGCAACTTTTTGGCTCTTTTAGGATATCGTTCTAATTGAGGAAGAGGAGAGTTTGGCTTTCTTGGATGTTGAGGTTCGCCAGCAACTTTATGGCTCTTTTAGGATGTCTTTTAAATTGAGAAAGAGAATAGTTTGACTTTCTTGGATGTTGAGGTTTGGGGAAAACTGTATGGCTCTTTTAGGATATTTTTGTAATTGAGAAAGAGAAGAGTTTGGCTTTCTTGGATGTTGAGGTTCGCTGGCAACTTTATGGATTTTTAGGATGTCTTTTAAATTGAGAAAGAGAATAGTTTGACTTTCTTGGATGTTGAGGTTTGGGGAAAACTTTATGGCTCTTTTAGGATATCTTTGTAATTGAGAAAGAGAAGAGTTTGGCTTTCTTGAATGTTGAAGTTCGCCGGCAACTTTATGGCTCTTTTAGGATGTCTTTTAAATTGAGAAAGAGAATAGTTTGACTTTCTTGGATGTTGAGGTTCAGGGAAAACTTTATGGATCTTTTAGGATGTCTTTGTACAGAACATTCACCCACACCAATAGACCATAGGATTTATATTCCTGCAATCTTAGTTGGCACAAATGTAGTGTTAGTCATTCACCAATGTCCCATGTGTGGATGGTTGTAGTCTTTCATGAATGCAGGAACAAAAGAGATAAAACGAGTGGGGAACATATTTATAGAAAATGGGGATGACATGAGCTTGCTCCCTTGATTGAAAAACCGTATGTGGCAAAGCGTAAGGAGGTAGACATGATTGAGTGGTGTTCTACCACATTACCTACTCCTTTCAGAAAGAATGGCAAAATAATGCGTGGTGTGCAGACTCACATGGCATACAAACCGTCACGAGCCATCCGTAGCTTCATCACCAAATTAAAAGACGAAATTGCAATTGGTGACAAATCCATAGTGATTCTTGAACCGCTGGCAAGGATTGTGGCAAATGCTTGGTTGGTGATACTGGGAGAAACTCAAAACTATGATTGGAATAACTCAAAAAGGGCAACAAGGCTGGGCAGGTGATGCAGTCGGTGATAGCAACCATGAGCTTGACCATGAGCTTGACCTGGGAGGAACTCCCATCGTGGATACCATTCCCAATACAAATTGGCGATTGGTTTCCGAGGTAAAGGATCAGGAGGGTGGTCTAACCACTGGAACGATCAACATACCCACACACAGTACAAACCAATAATAGAGGTTGTAAAAAGGTGATGGTTTAAAGCGGACAGGATGGGTAAGGTGTTTCTTCGACCCTTGTGAATATCTCATTTGAAGGACATTTTGAATGCCCCCTATAGCCTATGGAAGAAGGGAGAGGGGATGCCTTTCTCAAAATTATGTCCTTTTGTGGTGGATAAGTATTCGAGAGAAATATGAGTGAAATTTGCCTCCCAAAGAGAAATTGACCGAGTTCAGGAATTATTTTCAGTGTCACTGTATTTATGTATTTGTTTTTGTGTTTTTTTTCCAAAAAATATGCACATTACATGAAGTGATTTTCTGTGTCAGTTGCCCCTTTCAATGTACAATAGGGAAGTTACATTTTCTCCCATCTTCGAACATTCTAAAAACACTCGTTTGCAGCACACGACTGTGAGTAGCATAATTGGCTGAGCAGCATGCGGCTGTGCCATTGGTGGAGTGTTCCCTATAGGTTTGAGCAAGAGTTTGTTCAGGGCGCTGGTGATACTCACGTACTCTTCACAATGGAGACGGGGGGGGGGGGATCTTTAACTTCCTCCAACTAATGCCCACAGACGGACGTCCAGTTCACTGTCCATCCAAGGGACGGCACACACATTAATGAATCGCCCTGCCTGTGAAACAGTTTATAGCTGGGCCAAGATTCAAACCCAGACGAGACGGCTCAGAAGCGAGTGTACTTAGCTCTCGGCTGTACTGTCAGTTCGAGCACATTTTTTTATTCATTGAGCTCTATTTATCAAAGAGAAAATTTCTGCCATTTACCATGTCCCCCTGCCACACCTTCCCTCCCAACACACGCATCAACCCCTTTTAATTGCTCAATTAAGGGTGGTGTTCACCAAAACGCCTCGACAAACCAAATTCTCTACAAGGGTTTATTGAACCCTCAAAAGGCACCAACATTGACTCATAATCCATCGGTTTTCCACCAATGCCTTTCCCAAGCGTCAACCCTCGGGCACATCGTTTGCAACTTGGAGCACCCTTCGCTACGTGTGACCTTTGCGGCATCGCTTTACCACCGATATCTCGAAATTGCTGTGGCAGAATGAGATATGACATCTCGGGCTTCCTCCTCAATTGCTGATTAAACCAAGAGACAAATCGCTTGCGACTCTTTGCCTTTGGCTTAAAGCTCCCAGAAAGCCCTGGATACTAAATGAGCAAAACAAAAAAAAGTAATCATTTGTCAATTTTATTTCCTCCGATGGCATTAATTCCTCCACGCAATCTTTGAATCGCTGTGTCATCGCATTTCTCATTTTTGTGTCGAAGTCTGGCTAATCGCCTGAGTAATATGATGGGTTCCACCGCAGACGTTTAGTTTTCCCTGACAAAGCCTCGTCGTAAACTTTTTAAATGCCCCTCCCCCAACATCCTGGAATCATAATGAGATGGAGACATCGTTATTATTTATTCTTATGCAGCCTGTGGCTGCTTGGCGGTATCATTTTCTATGGGTGCAGCTGCGCCCCTTGTTACCAGTACGCTGGAACTCATTTTGTCGACCTCCGGAGGAATACAAGCTGAGTCAACCCACCTGGTGTTAGTTCAACGATTGCCAGGGACTTGAAATCAAGACCCGAAGATCTTAAGCTAGCCACCCTAACTGTTAAGCTAACACCAGACTTGACGCATCATTGATTTTGTCAAATGCATGAATACTTGGAAGATGATGAATTCCATGTAAAAGTAAAACGTATACCTTATTTTTGAACAATGTATCAAAAACTGTAACAATGATTTTGTGCAATTATCTTTGGGGAAATCAGTCAAAGGAAGTAGCAAATCACAGTTTGCATTTGGAAGAATCTATAATCAAAATTGCAAGAATCACTAGGAGGGTGATGCTGGAGCCTGATAATCAAGTCCACATTTTTGTCAGGTCAGAGAGAATGGTGATTGGTACAGTATGTCATATGTATGTGTACATGTGTTTGTATACGTATGTGCAGGAAACTCATGAGTGTTTCGTTGAATGCATGATCTCTCTCGTTCTCTCTCTCTCTCTCTCTCTTCTCTCTCTCTCTCTCTCTCTCTCTCTCTCCTCTCTCTTCTCTCTCCTCTCTCTCTCTCTCCCTCTGTCTCTCTCCCCCTCTCCCTCTCCTCCGTCTCCCTCTCCTCTCTCTCTTCTTTCCTCTCTTTTGTCTCTCTTTTTCCCTCTCTCGTCTCTCTGTCTGTCTCTCTCCTCTCTCTTCTCTCTCTCTCTCTCTCTCTTCTCTCTCTCTCTCTCCTCTCTCTCTCTCTCCTCTCTCTTCTCTCTCTCTTTCCCCTCTCTTTTTTTTTCCTTTTTCTTTTTTCCTCTCTTTTTCCTCTCCCTTTTTCTCTCTCTTTTCTCTCTCCTCTTTTTCTTTTCTTTTTTCCCTCTCTTTCTCTCTCTCTTTTTCTCCTCTCTCTTTCTCTCCTTTTTCCCCTCTTTCCCTCTCCTCCTTTCTCCCTTTTTTTCTCTCTCTTTCTCTCTTTTTCCCTCTCCTTTTCCCTCTCTTTTTCTCTCTTTTTCCCTCTCCTTTTCTCTCTGTTTCTCTCTTTTTTCCTCTTGATATTTTGGTATTTGTGAAACGTCTTATTTTCTCGGTAAAGTTGATCAACATGTTTTCTTGAGTGAGAATGGCGGGTGAACGTTTCTACATTGAGATGTTTGAGTCATTAACTCATAATCACGGGTTCGTTTGCGTCCATCCCAGCGAGGTGGAACGTAACGATGTACTTTTTGCTGCAGGTAACAGAGTTGGATCACGCAACATTCGTGCTGCTTCTCGTATGAACAAGAAGTTTGTGTTCGCTTTGCAAGCCCCAACTGTTAAAGTAAATTAGTAATATTCCACCATTCATAAAAAACAGGACTTGTGTAAGCAATTAAACAAGTTCGGTAAAGTTGTTTCGAGGATCTCAATGGGGACAATGCGGAATGTCAGCGACAAGTTTAAAGACGTCATGACTGACACTGTCAGTGTGTGTCCCTAACCCTAACAAATCAAAGTGGACAAAGTGGTTTACATGATACTGCCTGAAAATGAAAAAAACACTGAATGTCGTGCTGAGTGTAAAAATTAATGGTTTTGAATATAAAATGTTTGCCTCCTTGGAGGTCATGACGTGTTTTGGATGTGGGGATTACGGGCAGATGAAGAGTGCTTGTCCCAATGCGGTTTCACTGCAAGAAAGTGAAGGTCTGGTGAGGAGAAATTCCTCCTCACCACCTACTGATGGGGAGAAGGTGAATCGGGAGCCGAGCCCCGCTCCTCCATCGACTGAGGTGAGCGACTCGTTCGACTCGTCCACCCCGACCGGTGTTGGGGAGGGGCTGATTGAACGTGACGTAATTAACCCCTTCCACCAAAGGGGGGAATGAAAGTGGTCGAATCCTTTCCTTTTCCATCCACTGTACAGGAAAGTGTGGACGATGTTGAGGTAACCTAAATGGATACCAGGAAAAAAGGCCAAAAATGGTCAAACGTTGATGCCATTGATTTAAAAGAACAGAATAAGGTTCAGATCGTGTCAGGTTCGTGGGACCTCCAAGGTACGGAGTGCTGTTGGTGGGGGTCTTGTCAAGGGGGGATGTGTGGTTGATGATGTGTGTTTTTACCCAAGCCCATGCCCCCTCCCCCGAGGGGAAGAAGAGAGGGCCTGATTGGTCTGCGTAGCTTGCTGACAGGATGACCTGTTAATACGACCTTTTTTATGCAGGGCAGTAATTAGTGTGCTGATTTCCAGCAGATGGCAGATGACCTTGAGCCAAATGAGAGGTGAAATTGAACAGAGAGAGGGTGAGCAAGAGCAGAGAAGCAGGTTTTAACACGTGCTGCTGATGCCGTCTGGACCGGTTGCAGAATCTGAGTTGAGGTTTGACAGCAAGCCTCTATCTTTGTGAGAAGAAAGGACACAGAGTCCAGGGACAGTTGGGATGCGACTGAGCGTAAGGTGGGTACATAAGCAATGGGTTTTGGACACAAGATTTTCGATGCAAACACCGAGTTAGGCATATCAGCCTTTCATGTGCGGTATCAGCAGTGCCGGCCATTTGAGTAGCGGAAGGGGAGTGGAGGGGGAACATACACCAGAAACAGATTTGATTAGATGCCACCAGGATTTGGAGGAGGAAGAGGTTGAGATTTCAGACTTCAGCTTAAAACGATGTGTTTTTCTGGCTCTCCTGACGATAGATACACACTTGTTCCAACTTTATGGAAGGAACTGAGATTACCCTCAGTTGGTTTGCTTCCATGAGGCAAAGGCAAGTTGTGCGAGGACAACTGCCTCACCGCAACTTCAGTGAACCAAGTGCGGGAGGAAGGGCTAGGACAACAGAAGGTGAGAGGGGATAAATCTGTGGCATGAGGGAGAGCAAGTGTTCTTTGAAAGAATCCCAGGGATGATTGATGTTGGAGAAAGTAGCGAGGAGACCAGTCTATTTGATAGCTGCTTGGAGACCCCGCCAGTCGGCTTGAGTGAAATGCCAGACTCGACGGCGGTGAGTGGTTCTCTGATAACACCAGAGAGATGTCCACTTTGACAAGACGTGGTCAGAAGAACCGATTGGAGCAGAAGAAGAACAGCAGATATTTTCAGGGAAATTTGTTCAAAATCAAGATCCAGAAGAGATAGAGCATCATTGGTTGAGTCCGCGGTCGGAAATTGAGACCGATTGAGTCAGTCGCAATGAGTCGCAGAAAGCTGTTGCTGAAGAGCCATGACAGGTGAGAGAGGAACCCACACCTAGCCAACTGCATGATGACAATTGAAGTCACCACATATGAGAAGGAGAGTTTGGATAAGAAGATAGAAGTTGGTCCATGTTTTCAGATCTGAGGTGTAAATGGAGTCATCACTGTTTGGTGGACGCGTACAGTACACATATAAACATGAGGTGGGAGTGGAGGGGAAGCAGTTAGCCAGAGTATACCTGGGGTGTGGAGGGAGTGAGGGCAGTGCATGGACAGTGAGGAATAGAGTGTTTGATGAAGAGAGCAATTCCTCCACCAGGACGAGGCTCAGGTCTGTCAAACCGGAGGAGGGATAACCGGGAGAGATACTTGGAATCAGAGACGTCTTGAGGAGGAAAGTTTCTGTTAGGCAGATTATGTCTGTTTGTCAGTGGCAACCTGTATGGAAAGATCTGAAGGTTTGAGCGAAGGCCCCAGATACTTTGAGGTCCACACTGTTAATGAAGAAGGAGGGGAGCAGCTTTGGGTGTCAGGGAATGGGAGGGGAGGGGAGGTAGGACAAAGTATGGAGGGGGGGAGGAAAGGAGAGTTGTTGAAAGAGTGTGGGGGATGCAGAATAGCTCGCGGGAGGGGACCGGATAGGAGGAGAAAAGGCTCTGTGGTGCTGGGGAGAGGGGGGGCAAGAGAGGTGGAGACACGTAAAGTTCATGTTTAGGTCTCTGAGTGAGGTGGATGATGAGATGGAGGTGAGAGGGCAGGGAAGGAGCAGCGTGTGTGGTAGATGAGAGAGGAGGCAACTTTAGAGGAAGTGGTGAGTGAGGGGGTGGAATGGTGGGAGAAGGTGAGTGGGGGAGTTTAAAATCCATCATTCAATCTCGCTATTCCATTCCCTCCCAGGCCTCTCAAACGAGTCGTACACATACCTACCCTCACCTTTTACAGTCCCTCATCTAAAATCTCGATCTTTTTTCTACCCCTGTTAATCCACCCCAACCACCTCCTTCAAATTCCCTGCTTGCCTTCTCTTCTCTACCGTCGCTTCGTCATCCAATGTCTCAATCGTATACCCCATGTACCTCCCACTCATCCCTCCTCCCTTCCACAAATCTCCTAATGTCTCTGTTCCCCACCGTTTTGTCCTTCCCTCTCTCACCCCTCTTGTCTCATGCCCCCCTTGTTATGTGTTGTGTGTTAGCTCACACGAGCCTCGACATTGTATCCAAAAAAAAAACAACAACCCCTGCGTTTGACCTGAGGTGTTTCCCATGAAAGCTTTTCACCATCAATGTTACCTGAACTCCTTTCCCGACCCTGCACCCCTCTGGGAAACCCACAGCAGTCGCAAGCAAGGAACAGCCCTCCACTAGCCCTTAGTTAGAAGATCAGCTCGCTGCCTGTAGGCTCCTGGGCGTCTTGATTTGTTGGAAAAAAAAAAGGGGGGGGGAGATAAGATGTATCAGTAGTTATGATAATTCATACATACGTGGTGCACCAGAGCTATGGTTGAGCGGAGTCATGTGACCCGCCCATGTTCCAATATTGTGTTATGCCCGTGTCCGAATTAAACCTGTGTTCCCACTTCATAGCCTTCACCCTTGTCTATTGAGACTACATTACAAGGACAAACACTGGAAGACATCCTGAGACGCTTCACTATTTTCTGTTGTCACTTTCTTCGGGATCAGGTGGTTTCCGATTGTCGGACGTACAGGAAATAACAAGGAAATCCAACACAGGTGGAGCGCCTTCAGCCCACATCATAGCCTGCCACGAACACCACACCAACCCATCTGCACAAATCAAGGAAGAAAATGCAAAAAAGTTTTTAATTAATGAAATTTTTTGTTTGTTTTGTTTTGTTTTCTTGTAGTTTTTGTATTTTTTTTCCGT
>CM068957.1:116694519-116704547 GCA_035128595.1 Eptatretus atami
TAAAGCTCTACCTCCCCTATCACCTACACTCTAAAGCTTAACCAGCTCTTTATGGTCAATTTATCCTGACAGATAGAGGCTCATATAAGGACAACAGACATGCTCCTCTGTCCACTTTCGTACAGGGAGCTCGATCGCGCCAGGCAGAGGATTAATGCTCCGTGACAAGGCCCGCACTGGCCACGTGGTCAAAGATCACGAGCCATTTACCCCAAAAGCATTTCCATTTTATTGAGTGTGCAGCTTGTCTAACATCTTTGTCCTGGTTCTTGGATGTCATTATTTCATTCATGATAAGCAAGGATTCTTTGCCTGCTTGAGTTGACTAAAAGGTTGCATTGGTGGTCTGCCATTGCCTTCCTAGCAGCAGTTCAGGCAACGTTAACATTCGTCCACCGATATCATTTCACACAGCACGACTCTGGGCACAGCATATGCACTTCGACACAGTTAGTCCCCACCTATTATCCTACAGGCAAAGCGCACACATTCCTCCACACAGCGGGGCACCATTCTCACAATGGGGCATCATTCCCTCCCACCTGCCATTTCCAAGTATCGTTTTCACGAGCCGCCTGGCTTCGTCTGCTGTTCTTTATACACCTTGCTCAATTTCCAAATATTATCACATCAGAACTAATCTCAATTCCTGTTCTTTTCATGGATGGTATACCGATTTGAGTTACCACTCCTTCTGGTCCTACCTTTTGCTTGAACCGGGAAAGCAGAGGCTGTGGCCAGCAGCCAGATACCTTCCAGGTTCGAACACAAACTTGGTGTTATCACATATGCAGTGCATCACTGCATTACTCCCCTGAGCTTCCGCCCTTGCACTTCAATCTTAGAGGCAGTTACAGAAGCGGAATAATCTCAATCCCTGGTTGTTGCAATCCTTCAACCTGTGTTTCTAATTTCAACAGTTTCTGCTTTACCAAATTTCTAGCCACTTCACTTATTTGTAGAGCCTCTTCTTCCCATTTTTTTTACAAGCTTCAAGATCTGGCTCTGGTTCTAACTTATCACTTGTCCGTTGTTCTAATCGACATGACAAGTTATCTATAATTTCTGCTCTTAAGGAGCCCATCTCGGGAATGGGCATGGGTCTTCCTTTGTCCATTTATGCCATAATGCAATTGGGTACATGACTGAACTCCATATTTTCCATACATCATTCCCGCCACGGTGTTAGTGGGTGGGGCATTCTTATCCAACTTCAGTTTTGACGTTTTATTTCCCATTCTCCTTGATAATTTCTAGAGTATTCTTGGACTGGTCAGTGTTTTGCCCGGGGTGGTCTCGCGTTGGTTGGGTGTCTTTCACACCTTTCCACGAACCCTCACACTCCCTTGCACACCTTCCACGCCCTCAATCTCCCACAGAAATACCTTGTCATGTGGAGATGTCTCAGGTTACCCTCCCAGGGTTTGTACCCTGCAATCTCCCCTTCAGACACTGTCCTCCAGAGATTTCTTAGATGAGCCTGCTAGCGTCACCTTCAACTCCTCCTTCGGACACTTAAACCCCGGGGTACCCCTCTTTTGATGTGCATAAAAGCTCCCTCTTTTTCCGTTCTTTTAAGATAAGGACAGATCACAGAGTAGCGAACCTGCATGCCCTGGTGCGAGAAAAGAGGCAGTTCTTACCTTATCTTTTTAAGCCGGCCAGCTTTTCTCCTCTTTCGTCTCACCAAGGCCGCTGTTCGCCCCTTGGTCTGCCTTATCCTGCCGCACTACGCCAAATGTCGAGATCAGGTTCGATAGCTGATTGAAATCAAGCAATGTCCGCGCTGATCATGGTAGAGAAGAGCCTTTAATGCGCACCAAAAGTGTATACACGAGAGTAAGTGAACACAGAATACCTACAGCATTCCAGCTCAGTCAAAACTCTCGCTCCAAGCAGTTAGGTTAATATATATATATATATATATATATATATATATATATATATATTTGTTATGCCCCCCACCCGCTTTTGAGGGCATCTGCTTCTTTGTAAGATAACAACATCCAAGCACTGTTTTCTCCTAGATTGTAAAGCATTGATCTTTCCCTTGCAAGAAGATCTGTTGTTGGTTCATGTGATAGGCAGATCTTCATCACAATATATTTTATCTTTTCATTGTATTCCCAGATTTCCCATTCTGAGGAGTCATCAATTCAATGAGGACAAAGGTTACTTTGATTGTTTAAAGTATTTTCACCAACACTGGCTGAATTTTCAATGTTGGTGATGTTCCATGCTCAACATATATTATATATATATATATAATATATATATATATATATTACATATAATATACATATATATATACACATATATACACATATATAACATATATATACATATATATGTATATATACACACATATATATATACATACATATATACACATATACATATACATATACATATAATTCTGCCTGGTGTTGGCTGAATGTTAGTGTGGTGGGCTTTGGATCTTGAGGGTCCTGTGTTCAAATCCCACTTGCTGTTGAATTAATACCAGGTGGGGTTGACTCTGCCTGTCATCCTTCTGAGGTTGGCAAAATGAGTCAGAGCAAGCTGGTATGCTGTGTCGGAGTGGCGACCTGTCCAGGATTGTGCCCAATAGCCAAGGAGACTGCTTAGGTAGCACCAATGCTCTGCCCAGAGTATGGTCCCAATTGATGGAATATGTATATATATTTTTTTAAAATAAAATATACATATGTATATGATTGTGGGGGTAGATGTAGGAATTTAATAGGGAATTTAGGATTGAATAGAGTTCTTTGATCTGTGGACATGTTGGACACATCTCAATGTAATTAAGTGGGGAAACTGTGAGCTTAAGTGTTACGTGTCACGATATGGGGGTGGTATCATGTTAATTAGATAGGGATTAAGAATAAGTTCCCCCAGCATGTGATTGCCCCCCTGTAAACTATTCCTACATTTTTACATTTTTACATTTAAAAAACGAGCCAAACGTGCCGAGCAGGCAGAAGCCCTGCCTCCAAGGGTGACGGCAGGCGAAGTCACGCCCCCGAGTCTGATGATTGATGGGCGTGACGTCAGAAGCTAGCCGAGTTGGCAGAGCCCCCCCCCTTTCCAAGTTTCATGCGAGCAAGTCATGCCCCAGAGGAGGAAACAGTGGTTCGGCGACGTCAGTCAGTGAGAGTTGAGTGTGGAGTGAGGGATGCATGCGGTTCGAGAAATAACGTAGATAGGAGATGGCCTGAAAGAACAGAGCTTTACAGCTGGCTTTCCTTCGACAGGTGAATAAGATGGCATGATTCTTTGCAGAGATCAATGAAGATCAAACGCTTTGGCTGCAATCAAACGCTTTGGCTGCAATCAAACGCTTTGGCTGCAATCAAACGCTTTGGAGAGATCAATGTAGGCTGCAAGCAGCCCCTGCCAAAACTCTTGTCTGTGTTCGGTGAGGACCAGAATGGCAAGGCTACGGTCAATTATTGACCTTTTGTAGTGTAAAGCACAACTGCTCTGGGCGTTGGTGTCAAGCAGATGGTGGCGAACACTATCAAAAATTATCTGAGCAAAAACCTTGCCCGGCACTGAGTGCAGCGTCACCCCTCGGTAGTTGTTGCAGTCCTGGCGATGACCCTTCCCTTTCCAGAGTAGGACAACAAGGCCCCTCTTCCAGTCAGTTGCGATGATGCCTGTGTTCCAGGCACTGCACAGAACTGCATGCAGCGACATGAGTACAGCATTTCCACCAGCTTTGAGAAGTTCAGCATGGATACCACAGATCCCAGGAGCTTTACCCCACTTCAACCGGTTCATCGCAGCCTTTGTTTCTACAATCGAAGGTGGATCACAATTGAATGGGTTAGTCAGCAATTGGGGTAGTAACACCCCTGACATCCAACTCAACGGCTGGTGGATCAGCCTGGGACAGCCGCTCAAAATAACCAGCCCAGCAGGCCTTCACTTCGAACTCCTCTTTCAAGAGCCCATCACCCTCCGTCCTCACTGCAGTACACCGAGGGACGGGCTTGGAGGAGCACAATGCGCGAATTCCTCTGGAAGCAGGACGAGAATCCCTTGACCAAAGATGATACTCTTCCCCTTCACAGATTCCTCCCATGTAGGCCTCCTTGTCCACCCTTAGCGCACGTGCGGTTTTACTCCTCAGCTCCCTGAACAGCTCAGCTCTGCCATTAAGCCTGGCCCTGTGACTCTGGTCAATGGTATCCAGTGTCCCTTTAGAGACAAAATTCTTCTTCGCCCAATGGTGAGTTCCAAGACATGCACTGGCGACATCAAGGATGGTGGTCTTGAAGGCACTCCACAACTCTTCAGGATTTCCCAAAGCACCTAGTCCCTCCAAATCCCCACTCGGTCTGTTCGCAAATTCCTCATCTACCCTCTCATCCTTAAGCTTGCCAACATCCAGCCTGGGCTGGTATGGAACTGTCGATGTAAATTTCTCCAAAATTAGCATCATGGGTTTGACAGTGATAAAAAAAAAAATGTTGCCAATTAATCTTGATTGATTAAATGTTAAAAAAAATTAATGTTTTAGCATGTTGCACAATGTATTGTTATAACTTTTAGTAAGAAATGTATTCAAAAACAACATGTATGTTATATCTATGTAACCAAACATGCATCTTATTGAGCTGAGGGATTCTCATACATAAACAATTATATTGCCATCTGAATGTCTGGTTGGAGGCTCCATTCTAGCTTCAATGGAATGTTTGCTTCAGCTGATGTCCAGATGTATTTTTGCACTCTTGTCAGCTTCAGATTATAAATCATTCCCTAGCCTTTTCAATTCGGGCTGTCCTCCTGACCTCCGGACCAAGGAGCCATGTGTGATCCATACTAGCACCCAAAGGATTGCAGCCTTGGTGCCATACTGTCTCAAGGATGATCAAAACATCATTGGATGATCTCACCCCCTCTGATTCCTCAATATATTCTCTATAAAAAAAGCTCCTATCAAACTTCAGGTCATAAATATTCCTTATCCCTTCAAAATGAAGCTGACCTCCAGATGGCTGCTGCCATAAAGCTGCGAGTGATTCTCTCCCTGAACCCCAAAACCACCAGCTGTGGCATCAGCATGTCTGGAGGATCAACAGACATAGTCTCACTGAATACTATATAACAAGTCAAAGTTTCTATGTACTGCAGAAGATTGGAGGAAGGCTGTGTTGCTTAACGTCCTCTGAATTCTCCATGTTGAAATGTTTGTGTTTGTTTGTATTTGTTTATGTTTTGTGTTTAATAAAATACTCAAATGTACAGGGGGAATTGAAAATTCTTCGACAGTACCGTTCTCACGGATTTAATGTGCAACTTCAGATATGCTACCACAAGCCTGTAGTCTGTATTGAGGAACTGAGCACTCCGGTAGACCCTGCAGTTCTGGATCATCCTTCAGCGACCATCAATGAGCACATGGTCAATCTCCTTTGCCACACCGCCGGCGTTGGAATACCAAGTCCAGTGATGAGCCTGTGGGTGCTGTAACCACCGGCCACCCTAAGTCCATGACTTCTTGCAAAGTTAAGGAACTTAGTGCTATTCTGGTTCACTGTTCCAGACCCATGGGGACCAACACATGTCTCATAACCATCCCTATCAGTTCCAGTCGATGCATTGAAATCCCCCAAGACTAGAAGAGTATCTCGTCTGGGGCACTCATCACCCACAGACTCGAGCGTGGCATAGAATGCGTCCTTCACGGTGAGATCACTCGCCTCAGTTGGAGCATATACAGAGACCAGGGAAACGACACCCAAGGAGTGATGAATCCTTTGTCTCATAATACGCTCATTGACCCGTGTTACCTCAATTATCATTGGAGTCAGCTTATTACACACAGCTACAGCAACTCCTTGAACATGGTAACAATCAGAGCCACCAGATCAATGGCAGGTGTAACCACCTGCCATGATGTCGCCACTATCCGGTCTCCGAACCTCAGAGAGTGCTGCAATGCCGATGTTAAAATGCTGGAGCTCAGATGATAACACAGACAGGTGATCATCCTTTCTTAGGGATACGACATTCTAGGCACCCACCAAAAGGGACCACCTCAGGTTAATCCAAGGAGACCACCATCTGGTGGATGACACCTCCGCACCACCCCGACACACACGACCATAATCTGATCTGGGAAGGTTACCCCGTGGTTTTCCTCCTGTCATCAAAGAGTGGGGGTCCCAAATGAATTGCCCCAATCACGTCATCTGGAGCCCCCCTGCGGAGGGCAGCTGCACAGGAGGTACTCCTACAGAGTGGGTTTTCAATTTTCTTTGCGTTTTTCTTGTGTTTTGTGGAGTGAAGGGTTTTTACAGGCCGGAGTGCAAATCCTCCCACCATCCTCCTAAAAAAAAGTTACCCAACTGCAGGAGGACATCCACAGACACAGTTGTGCACTAGATTTGGATGGCTGTTGGTTCACAAGAAGCTCCTCCACCCTTTGACAGGTTTTGTTTTTAATCCTGCTGGGTGTCCATATCATACACCCTCCTCACCAGGAAATCTTGTGGGGGAGACGGTTTAGTCGCCAACAACCCGATCATGAAACAGGTGAGTCGAGTTTTACATGGTACCTGTAGCAAGTCACAGATCTAATCTGGCCTGACCTGACGCTAGACAACATGGACCAACTTTTATCCACTCTTCAATTGTCACCATGCAAAGTGCCTGGGTGTACCTCTCTCACGAGCCATAGCAATTCAGCAAAGGACTTCTGTGACTCCATGGGACTGACTCAATCTGTGAACATTCCGACACTGATTACTCCCACTGGAAAATCCTCCCCTGTGAATTTGGTTTTGACAAACTTCCCTGTAAATGTCTTCTGCTCTTTCTCTGCTTCAAATGGTTCATCTGATCAAATGCTTGTGAGAGTCAACATCTCTCTGGCTATTCTCAGAGAGCTGCCTCAGGACCAGTGAAATTGGTGGTCTGGCAGTTCATTCAGGCAAATTGGCAGGGACTGCAAGAAGCCATCCCACTTCAGGAATGGTCTCTGAAATTTCCTTCCCCTGATATTAACTCATTGTGAGAATTCCTCCACAGAAAATTGCTCTCTCTCTTATGGACAGATCCATCCCATCTCATCTGCAGTTATCCTATCCTTATTCCCTCCCATGGTACACTGAATCCCGTGGTGAGGCTGTCGCTCTGAAATAACTTGCTTTCTCTTCCTTGAAAGAAAACCTGACCGAAAGCCATCTCAGATCATTCAACATAGCCTGCAACAAGTGTGTCCACTCCAAGGAGAGAAAACACCAACATCTGTCCAATGGAAAGATTGAACCTTCAAACTCGTTTCCCTCCTCTAAACGTTGGTGAGTCTTTGTTAAGTCTGTCTCTGGAGTATTCTCCCTTTCCTCACTTCAAATACCATCACAGCCGACTCCACTCGTGAGAAGGCCGAATGCCTCAATTCTGCGTTTGCTCCCAAATCTTGTGTCTCCAACCCCTCGCTCTTTGTCCCCACCCTTCCCACTTGCACCCAACGGCTCCTAGACTCTGTATCTTTTGCATCTGAGAAGGTGAAGATGTTTCTGGAAACCCTTGACTCTGATTCTGCAACTGGACCGGACGGTGTCAGCGCACGTGTCCTAAAAAAACTGCTCTGCTACCCTTCCACATTCTTTCTACTCTTTTCACTCTGTTATTTCCCCTGGGTCATCTACCCTCTGCTTGAAAGAAAGCGAACATCACTGTATTACATAAAAAGGTGCAAGAACTGATCCCCTTCACTGCAGCCCTATTAGATTAAATCCAATCATCAGCAAGGTCGTGGAATCAATGATCACAGTTGATACAAAATCCTTCCTTTTCTCCAATTGCCTCATCTCAAATCACCAATTTGGATTCAGACCAGGTCACTCTACTTTGGACATGCTGCTTCCACACTCCCAACAATGGATAGAGGCGCTCAATGTCAGACATTAGATCAGGGCCGTCTCTCAGGATATATCTCGAGCTTTCAGTACAGTCTGGCACCCCACCTTGCTCTCCAAACAAATCCAAACATATTCTTTGTATCTCTCTTTATCTCTCTCTCTCTCTCTCTCTCTCTCTCTCTCTTCTCTCCCGTAAGGAAAACCCTCCTCTACTTTCTTCACAATGCCTTTGATGAAGTCCAGTCACTCAAACCCCGGGTCTCACTCTCAGCCATGACCTTTCTTGGGCAAGTCACATTTCTAAGTTGTTCTCCCAAGCCAATCTCTGACTGGGCATCCTCCATCGTATAAAGTCCTACCTTTGTGTTCCTGAACTCCTGTACACATACAAAGCCTTCATCCACAGCCTGATGGAGTACTACTTTCCCACATGGGCTGGTGCCCCTGCCTCCCACCTTTCTCAGCTTGAAACCAAGGCCTTCAAGATTTCTCAATATCAATCCAATTGAGCATCTGTGGGATGAGATGAAACTAGCTATTCGGAGTAGAGATCCACTCCCAGCCAACATGACACAACTGTGGGAAACATTCGAGTTAATATGGGCCAACATCCCTGTGGATGGTTTTGACACCTTGTAGAGTCCATGCCCCGACAAACTGAGGCTGTTCTGAGGGCAAAGTGAAAATAAAAAATGTTGGTGGTGTAAAATTAAAAGAAAACCATGACTATCAAAATAACTCCGCAGTGCATGAACATTTAATTTCCCATTAAACAAGGGAAAGGGAGCTATCTATCCACATTTACTTATCGAAATAAACTGAGGCTATAAGACCTGTATGTTGAGTGCTCAAGGCTTCCAGATTCGTAACTATAATATTATATTATATATATATATATATATATATATATATATATATATACATATATACATATTGGTAGTCGATCGAGTCGAGAATTTTTTTTTTTTCGAAAAAAAAAACATTTTCCATTAAAAAATTTTTTTGATCTACCTTATTTGTTGGTCATGGTGTCGGTCTGTCCGTGTGTGTGTTTGTCGGGGGTTTTTGACCCCCTTGCAGTTCGATTTTGATGAAATTTGGTGGTAGGACCAGTTTATGACCTTGTTGTGCCGCGTAGGTACTGGTTGCTAACGCCCCTTTGGTTGCCTAGCAAAGGGACTTTGAATTTTTTTAAAAATAAAAAAATTATTTTTTCGAAAATCAAAAATCGGGCCACGAGCGACTGTGGGCAAACATTCAGCCAGATTGTCAAAAAATTCCAGCCGGATCCTATGAAACTGTCGGAGAAGATAGACTTTGAATGAACCCTGGTCGAAAACAATAAAAAAAACGAAGTTCGTTATATCTCAGAGACTATGAGTCAGATATACATGAAACTGGTAGTCCTAGTTATGTGTGAGAAAGAATCTTTGCTATGGACCCTCCGTTGCCTAGCAACGGCCGAAAACCTCTAATGTGGGGTATTTTAACGAAAAAACAATCTGCAGCATTAACCTTGAAGCTAGATCATTAATTTCTTGTGCTTAATCCTCAGGTCATTCCCCATCGAACGGGCCCATTGCGTCAGGTTCTATTGGGTAGTCGACTACCCATGTCCGCTACCGGCTTGTATATATATATATATGTACATATATATGTATGTAGATTATATATTATATAATATATAATTATATATATATATATATGTATATATATATATTGTTGCGGCCGGCGGGGTGGGTGAGAAGACCACTTGGTGGGGAAGCTACGTCGATTCCCACAGACTCCTGGAATTGTAGGCCGTCGCTCACGGATAATTCGTGACGTGGCGGGTCGCTTAACCGACCATGGACGCCAATAACTCAACCGCGTGACCTAGGGTCCTCCCGTCTATAATCAGGTTACCTAATTAATCATGTGGTTTAGCTACCGGGTTACCACGCCCTCAGTACGCCTTGTCCGAACCAGATCACTCTACCGGATCGGATCACCTTTCCGGATTGGATGCAGCCGAGCGACACTGCCAAAGACGTACCGGCTAAAGTAGGAATGGATCGTTGGGAATAAAGACCCGGCTTAACTTAGATTCGAACCATGCTGGACCAATGAGAGAAAAGACAAAGGTGAGCTGGGAACATTCCTAATGAC
>CM068957.1:116738748-116750040 GCA_035128595.1 Eptatretus atami
TCATTCTCTTTCTGAAAAGCCGAATCTCTTCAAGAAAGTCGTTCATTTGTATCCATTCAAGATGTAAATCAGATAATTCTTTCTCCACAGCTGTAATGAACGGATGGGGAGAACCTGTGAGAAAAACACATACAATAAATTATTGTCGTACAGTGATTTAATTCTGTTTTAAACAATAACTAATAAATTGGGTTGTGAAATCTCACCTGTCATCTTGTGAAAAACGAGTGATCCGTAAGGTTGTCGTTAGAATCTGAATGCTCCATTCTTGAATGCAACGCACTCGGCACACAGCTTGTTATATGAACCGTGAGATCATGACATCATGGGATATTACAAAACAATGGATTTCCCAGGGTGTGTACCAGATCGGAAATGACGGTTCGGGCGAGGCAGCTTGGGAACGACTGGGCGATACATTCTCAAGCAATCTGATTCATTTTAACACGAAAATGAAAATGCTTTGAAATATTTTGATAAACCTATCATTTAAAAACCTGTTAGTGTTCTGATTTAAAATATAACCACGAGGCCTTGTCTCTCACAGAATACTTCCTCATTTTCACGGCACGAACTGAAAACATTTAAAACAAAAACTTCCCTATTCACTCTTGAGTGGAATGAAAATATTAAAAGGAAATCAGCACGTCTCAGTTTAACATGTGCTCAATGTACAGAGATCAGCCTCCTCTTTTGACCTGATGGGCCGAGAGTCAGAGGGGTGGAGGTGTGGGGGAGAGGGGAGGAAACAAGAAGCGAATACTTCGATATCGCCCAGCTGGGGCAGTTCAAACGGTTAAGAATGATGAAAAACAATTTTTGCAGTTATAAAATTTAAATGTGTAGACACGCGTGAATTTAGCATGCATGATGGGAAGAGTTGGACGTTGGACAAATTTCTATTTATATCCCTCAGATCAAAGGGCTGGCGAGGCCATAAGTGTTGACAGAAGAGTGACCAGAAGACACAGGACAGAATAGCCAATTATATAACAGCGCGATGTCGCCACGCTGTAAAAAAACAGTGTTGGAACAGAGACATGAGAGATCTGTGGAAGGGAAAGGGATGGAGTGGGGAACAGGGTAAACATGATGGATACGACAGGACTTTGAGGGAAGGTGGGGGGTGGGGGGGGGAGAAAAATCATTCTCCTATTTTAAGTTTTTGGGCCTTGAGACAGTCTCAATTTAACATTGAGCTTGTATGGGGGGGGGGGATCAGTCTTCAATTTAACATGAGCTTGTATGGGGGGGGGGGGGGATCAGTTCTCAATTTAACATTAGTTTGTATGGGAGAGGGGAGAAAATCATTCTCCTCTTTTGACCTGATGGGCCTCGAGTCAGAAAGGTTTCCCCTATACATTTGTATGGAGGGGGAGGAATCAGTCTCTGTTTTGGGTTTATTCCGGGGTTGCATTCGGAGAGTTTTCCCCCTTTTCCCCATTCATTGCATGGTTGCCTTAGAAACCCCATTTATCCTCTACTGACGCGTATTGCAGTTGTGAGTTCTTTTCCTAATGCTTATTCAGTCCCCTCCACTCCCACAAAAGCTATTAAAATGCCAGGAAATGTTAATCTTAGCTTAGTGCAAATCATTGGGATGTTTACATCTCAGTGCTTTGGATTCTGTGGTACCACGAAATAAATGTTCTCTGATAAAATGTACTTTTCGTTGTGGACAGTGAATTAATTGTTTCTTACAGTTGAGTAACAGGATTTACACCAGGTCGGTTAATAGTGTTTGTAGACCGGGTATCGGCTGCCAGCACGGACCGCGAGTGGGGCAGTAGGATCAAACTCTTACCGAACACCCGGAATCTAGATCGTACTTTCGAAAACTCCGGAAGTACGGGTCCCTTACCAGACGTGAATCGTCAATAATTTGACCACGTGGTACAGGGTTATTTGCCAATCTTCAAAATACCAGAGATCCACGTGGCGAGTTACGAGTATTCACACCCTCGACGGCCCTCGTACGAGTCGAGCCATAAGCGTGCCCGGGCCCGTGCGCAACCCGAGCGGGTGATTGCCGAAGTCCCGTCAGTCCAATTTACTTTTACAGCGGCAACAGCCTTTATAATTCACCAACACGCGTCCTGCTAAGCCAATGGAAGAAACACAGCAACGAACTGAATACATTTAAACAAATGTATTTATTTATAATGGGGGAAGGGGGGAGCACGCAAGAAGCAGCGTTATCCGATTGTATACTTATGCACGTATGTACAGCAAAAGCACTTAACAATTTATACTTAAGGACGGGGCCCCAGACACACACACACACACACACACACACACACCAGACAGACATGGACCTGTCCACCTCGTGTGGTTTGGGCGAGCCGATTCGAACCAGGCCCCAGCGAGAGGCGAGCCGAATGCAGACACCAGCGAGCCGTGATCAGCCTCCAGAGCTACGCTCAGCGCTCGTGCGACAACCAAACCTCTCCTCTGGTATCCCAAACTGTCGAGAAAGGCAGGAGGTTTCTCTGCCACTTTCTCCAAGTCTTTTTAGTTGAACGTCAAAGCGAGGGTGATAACTCCACACTTGTTCAACTGCCCGTCAGATTGACCACAACCTTGCTGCTCGATAGTCATCAACTATCTCAAACACTCTCTAGTTCACACGACAGAGAGACGCGCGCAACCGACTTGCAGCTCTTGTCGAGGAAGGATCTCTCTGTCGGTCCGATCGCGCCGCGCCCTTATTCACCCCCCCCAGAGGGGGGAGGGGCCACCTCCTCCCTCCCCGCTTTCCCTCCACTGGACGGTTTTGGGCGCGCAGAATCGCTCGTGCCCTGTTATTGGCCAAAACGAGCGGCAAAGTCCGTCGATTGGCCCTGGGGTGTGGTGATGTCACTTGGACCGCCTTTCTCACCGTCGTGGGGTCTGATGGCCGTAGCGGCGGCCACCTCACTCGTAGCACGCTGATTGTTCGAGGGCCCCGCCGTGAGGCTCCTCCTTGAACTCCGCCCACGTACGTGCTGACACGCATGCAGACAATGGCATCGGTGTGAGAAGCGAGGTGAAGCGCGTGTTGTGTAGTTATTATTGAGTAAAAATGAAAGAAAAACCTGACTATCAAAATAACTCACAGCGCATGTACATTTATTCACCCATTAACGAGGGACGGGGACCAATACTTAAAAACACATACTTACCGATATAACTGTCTATAGGGACCTGTATGTTGAGTGCTCATGGCTTCCAGATTCGCAACAATAGGACAATTCAGAATTCCACAACAGTGTATAGCAGGCAAATTTAAGTTTAACTATTCAGGATTTTGAATTGGTATTGCTTTTGTAGCCAAAACACTTGTAAAAACATGAGTGACCACGAGAGCGCTTTGATAACTCGACCCACAGGACTAGTCAAATGATGACAGACACACCAGTTCATTGCAAGTGACGACATCACTGTGCTCTTCTGCTTTTGCTGTAGCACCCAATGCAGTTGCTGTTTGTTCGGCTCCCATTTGTGTGATTCCAGGTTCCGCTGATTTTCATTTCAAGATAGTATATTGCTGTATTGACCACCTGACAACTCGTTGGCACTTGAATGTTCTTTATCGGCTAATCAAGTGCGCCCTTCCAAGTCACCATTTTTATTGTTTTTCCAATACAATTTTTTTATTCCTTCTACAAGAAGCAGTTTCTATCATACAGAGGCAGTTTTCCTGCTTCTGATAACTTTTTGAATCACATAAATATTCTAAAAATATAAATATAAACTAGAATCACAGTCATTTGTAAGCTAAATAAAATCTCCCCCATCCCATCCCATTCCCATCCCCCATCCTCCCTACCCTCTCTCCCTTAACTTCCCTCCATTCACCAGTTGGCTTCATCAGGAGGAAGACATGAAAGGTAGAATGAAAACGTGGAGCAAGACGTGTGCGTCACCCGAACAACTCTTTTTTTTTCCTCAACTTCAAAAAACAGTCTGATTGTCTTATGAAGAGAAAGGTCTCTCATATGATATCTACCTCCCCTTACACTTAAGTTTTTTCGATTGTATTCGTTTGTCTTTATATGGCTTATATGACTGTAACAAGGATTAATTGATATATTTTGATTGAAGATTCGGATATTAGGATTTTTTAAGTGATTTTCACATGGAGAGATAGGGCCAAAAATGATCGATAGTATCCATCCATCCATTGGGACCCTACTCTGTGCAGAGCATTGGTGTGCTGCTTAAGCAGTCTCCTAGACTATTGGGCACAATCCTGGATGGGTCGCCACTCCGACGCAGGACACCAGCAAGCTGGTGCAAGCTGGTACTCATTTTGCCGACCTCAGAAGATGACAGACTGAGTCAACCACACCTGATATTAATTCAACAGTCAAGTGGGATTATGAACTCAGGACCCTAGGATCCCAAGCCCTCCACCCTAACCATTATGCCAACACCAGGCCATATCTATAGTATGAATATTTCAAAAAGTTATTGACTTCATTCGGACGAAAATGGTGGACTGGTTGGGTTTGTGACAAGGATAAATTGCTTCAATTTGACGAAGATCCAGATCCGGATACGCAAATTAAAAAAAATGTTTTTTTGTGATTTCTTTCACCATTGAGAGATGGGGCCAAAACCAAATACCAGGTGACCCAGAAGTAATATAGGCAGTCAGAGAATCTACATTAATCAGAAAAAGATCCTCCATGGTTGAAATCTACCACTTTTGGAGATTTTGCAATCAAAATAATTATCAATTTATAACATCAAACAAAAATCAATTAATCAAAATGATAATGATAAATTATAAAATAATAATGAAATTGTCATGACATATGTTTCGGCAACTTGCCCTATTACTTATGGGGCCACCGGTATAGCTTGATACGTCAAAAAAGTTGTGGACGGATTATGACAAATTTTGTTGATAAGTTGGGGAGATGACAAGAACAAGCCGATTAGATTTTGGTTAGGTCCGGATGCAGATGTTGTCTATCGTGTGTGATAAAAACGTAAACTGTTCAGCCTGGTGGAGGTATGCACTCTACCGAGTACCGTGTTTGTAGTTTTGTTTTGCATCATGCCTGCTCTCTTGTCATTGTCTCTCTCCCCATACATATTTAGTGCAGAAATATTTGCATTTACCATCAATAATTTCACTGTTGGTCATTGCCACTTGCTGGTGACTTCCTCTGGTTGTCGTTGCAGCATTTTTGAAATTATTCAGAATTATCAGCATACAATTACCTACTCGTTTTTTAAAAGCACTTCAAAAAGTGGCAAGCAAATGCTGGCAGGGGATACAGCTGTGTTAACAACCCCTTTCAGAGGACATGCTGTCCAGAAAGCCACAGGATAACAGTTTAACATCCTATCTCGTTCCTTTCAGAAAATCGAATTTGTATCAGAACACTCACTGGAATCTAAACGAATCTGTTAGTCTTTTTAATATAGACACCATGATATATTAATTTGGAGGACTTCCAACCGGATAGTTGGTTTCAGAGATGCTCCAAGAATTGTATTGGATCAAATTAGTATTAATCTGATTCATCGCTGCTTGGAATTTAACTTCAATCGAGACAACTCAGAGACTCACATACAGATACCATTACACCATCAAATGTTCTATTCTCCATGTCCAACTTATAGATCAATATTTTGACCTATTAAGACAATCTTAGCCTGGCCAGACTTCTTGTATCTTTATAATTCAGGGTGTGTTCATACTTTTGTCATTCTCTGCTTTCACCTGAGAGATATTACGATGACATATTACAACTCACACCGACTGTTCTCGTCATGCATACGCTTCTTGGCTCAGGGTATAAATTTTATCCATCCTCCCATCAGTGTTGATTATGCTTTCCCTCAAAATAAGGAACTGTTGAACACCCTGCCTAAATCATTAAAACTCAAGGAATTAAGGCATGCTTAAACTTGGTGTGAGTAAATTAATGAACCTTTTCTGTTTTCCAACACAGAACGAATAGCAACACTGAAACTGAAAATAAATACAGTATCAAAACACAACTTTGAGGCAGTATGGAGGATTTCAGCCAGATCCCTCTTATTTTTATACACTGTGGAATGTTTATAGTTTCTCATTTGAAGACAGATGAACCAGTAGTTTTAAAGTCTCCTAAAAAATGTTTTTTTTTTTGTATTCGAAGTCGAGGGCACGTGAAGAGCTGCAACCACGTCATGGACCAGAAACATAACAGAACAGCAGCAACAGAGGCGAAAAGGGGGAATCACACCAACAGCGAGATAGAGGGTATAACAGAGGGATACATGGAAAAAATGGGCATGGGGAAAAATGAGATCAAGGGGAGTGTGGATTGGGGGGGGGGTGGGACACAAGGAGGGGAAAACTGGAGGTGAACAAGCTGGATAAAAGCTGAAACACAAGAAGAAGACAAAAGCTGTGGAAGACAGAGGCCACTGACCTATCTGCAATGCGAGACAATAGGTAATAGGGCTAGAATCGGCTTCATCGTGTGATATTCCAATGTTTTTTGAGGCAATGAATTTCCACATCATCAATAAGTTGCATTGTTTGAGGCAGGAGCGCCAGCACAAAAAGGGGAGAGCAGTACTCTCGTGTGCTGCAGATGAAGACCTTATTAGTTGAAAAAAGTTCAGCTACGCCAAGGAGAAAACCTTCCATGACAGAGGCAATGAAAGTCTGGTGGGCTGGCTTTGGAGGCTAACTTGGATATATGGATTGCCCAAGAACAATTGTGCTGATGGTGAGGATCAAATGTTTGTTTTTTCAAGTGGATTATTAAGTAAGTCGAGGAAGCATTCTCCAGATTGGTTCCTTTTGGTATACGTTGGCATACAATATGTCCAGGGTGTTCCAAAAAGACCCAGAAAACTTTGGTTGTTAACATATTTAGAAGCACAAACAATACGATGATACCCTTTGGTGTATATGATGCAGAAACTCATCAAGTTTTGTTCACACCATCATTACACTTCAATGTGAGCTCTGTTTGCCGCACGCAAGACATAAAGGCGGTACATGAGTTCTTTACACAAGTTATCGCCATGTTCAGCTCAGCATGTTTGCATCCATCAGTGTTTCATGCAGCTGTGATCCGAGAACAAAGATCCTGCAGGTTTGGTCACCTTGGTGTTGTAGACACATATTTGACAAACCCCCACAGGAAAAAGTAATCAAGGGGGGTTATGTCTGGTGATCATGGAGGCCAGGCCGTTGGTCCATTCTCGGCCAATCCAGTGACCTGGAAATATTTCATTCAGGACGGCTCAAATGACTAAGGCCCAATGAGGAGGAGCGCTTCCTGTTTTGAAAAAATGATATCGTGTCGCAGGTCTTCAATCTGTGGAAGGCAAACCCTTCCAAGATGCTCATGTAACTTTCCGAAGTCGCTGTATCCTCTGCCAAAGAAAAATGAACCCAGGAAGTGGTCATGGAGAAGGCCACACCACACATTGACCTTTGGACTGTTTCGACTTTGAAAACAGGACTGTGTTCAATGACCACATGGGGTTTTTTCAGAGCCCAGCAATCTCAGAATGTGCTGGTTGACTTCCCCGATACATGAAAGCAGCTTACTACAACTCTTAATAATATGTCTGCAAGAACTAACCTATCCCTAAATGGGACATACTTCCTAGTCTGAATCAACAAGTCTTCTCATTACTCTGATGTCATATTGTTGAAAAATGTGTTTTCCATTACTGTTGCAAGGTCTAAATTGTAATGCTACACTTTCCTCGGCTGTCCATGGTGTTGCCCTGCAGAAAACTCTCGAACATACTGCATCGTTAAAAGCACCTTATTCTTCCCCGTTAAGTCAAGCTGCATTTGCCATGTTTTCTTACTTCGTGAGAAATAAGGATATATCTCAAGTTAAGAACAATCCATCCACCTCCTCTTACTTTTGTGAATTGGATGACTGGTTGGTGATGAAATGACAACAAAATTACTTTCCTCACTCCTCGTTGCCAAAGGATAGACTGGAAATGGGATCCAACCATTTGCGGTCAAAGTCGTTGTGTATTTAAGAGAAATCTGAGGGTGTATCAATCAATATATTTCACTGTATGCTTTCACCTTGATGTTTCATTTTGAATTGTATATTTACATAATCACTATATTACTCTTTTTCTTGGCTTTAAAATTTGTATAGCTTTTGAAAACGGACATTTTTTAGGTCAGTTGCACCAAAGAGGTGCTTTCAATCATTCATCTTTTCATTCATTCACTTTTCAATCCGGACCGAGCTAAGAACTGTCATCCTGATTCTTTCTCAGGTAGGGTGTTTCATCAATGTGTGTCGCCGTCCTTGGATGGACGTTCAACTAGACATCCCATCTGCCGGTATTCGTTGGTGGACGTTAAATATCCCATGGTGTCCTTCACCAAGAGTAGGCGAGCTATCATTCGGCACCTTGGCCAAATTCCTGCACTAACTACTGCTGGGAGGTGGGATAGCAAATCGCCCAGCATGACCTTGGCCAATAAACTGCTTTGGCAGAACGATTGCTTTCTGACACAGAGTATAGTACATCTGTCATTTCACTTTCAATCTTTGAGAAAAAGCTTACACCTTCAGGAACACCTCTTGCCTCAGATGTCACACCTGGTGCAATTCTACTTGCCGATAACAATGGGATCATTTTGTGTGTCACAATTTGGGATGTCTAAGTAAAGCATGTACTTTCAAAACGAAGTATTTTTTGTTGTAAAAGAGCATCTGTTGTAAATCAGATTGAAAAAGTACTTGAGCCAAGGGAAAGATTTTCATTGTCGAAGATTCTTCTAAAACCCATTTTTCATATTCTTCCCTAGTGCTCCGAAGTTAGCGAAAAATAGGGGGAAGAATATTTTTGCTCCGCTTTCATTGAATAACTCATTGTGAGAGCTGAGAATGTTTAATGCGTAAATTGTTTCACAAAGAAACACCAATGAGTTTGTGGATGCATTCAAAACAAATACATGTTTTGCAAAGTTCTTTGGAAAAGTCCTCCGTCGTTGCAAAGTCCTTCCTCGGCCCAACCTGAGCTCCTGACCACTTACAAAGCTTTCATCCACAGCCGAAGGAGTACTGCTCTCCCCTCTGGGTGGTGTTCCTGCCTCCCACTTTCTCGCTTTCAAGCCTGTGAAACCAAGGCATTTTCGGATCATTGGCATCTCCTGCGATGGGGCTGAATCTTTGGGCCTCTCACTTTCTCACCGCGGCAGGTCGTGGGGTCTTTCTGTCTTCTACCATCTCCCTCTCCAGTCTCGTCCCCCCCTGCTCTGTCTGTGATTCCCCCCCCCCCCCATATTTCCACAGGGTGCTGAAGCTCCACCAGCAACCCCCTCCTGTTAAACTACCAAAATCACGAATCACGAAACCTTCATTCTTTCATTCCTCTCTTTCCCCGAGTTTGGAATAAACTCCCACCACTCTCTTCAATACCATTCTTCCCTCCAGACGTTCCAAAACAGCTGTTCACCACCACCTCTTGTCATCCCCCATCCAAATCCTCGATCTTTTCTACCCCCGTTAATCCACCCAAGCCCACCTCCTTCAAATTCCCTGTTTTCCTTCCTGAAAGTCCCTGTAATGTCCATCTTCTATTCCCCATGTCCCCGCTCCATCCCTCTCCCTTCCACAGATCTCCATAATGTCTCTGCTCCCCACTGTTTTGTCCTTCCCACTCCCGCCCCTCTTGGTCTCATGCCCCCCTTGCTGTGCGTTGTGTGTTAGCTCTCATACGATCCTCGACAAGGTATACAAAAAAAAAACATGTTGTGTAAATGTTGATACTGCAAATGTTAACAGCTTTAAGGAGCTATATTTGCAGTGTGCAGGTTTAAACCCCCTCCTCCCCCCCCCCCCCAACCCTGTTTTTCCCTCTGCTGTGCATATGTAATAGATGCCTCCAAACTGTTATTATTCTCCAACGTGTCTTCAACACTAGAACGGTTTAAAACATATAAAAATAGGACTTGCCTGTCCTGAAGCTCACCTGGATCAGAAGCAACAGTCACTCAAACGTCCCCGCAGAACACCTTAGACCCTGAATTTTTTAATGCTGTGAACAAACTTTGGATATCACGGGTGATGAAGGTGTTGTGGTCAAGTTTCATTGAAATTATGTGTGTAGTTCGGAGAAGAGAGCAAATACCTATTTGGGGGGGGGTTAACGCCCCCCCCCCCCCCGTAGACTCCCTTCATGAGCACAGATTATTGATGCAGTCAATGCACTTTGGTACATCATTGGTGATGATGGTTGTGGTCAAGTATCATCAAAATTTGTGTCGCTTCCGAGAAGAGCAAATACCTATGTTGGGTGGTCAAGCTTCCCCCCCCCTCCCCCCCCCCCCCCCGTAGGCCCCTTCTAATGAGCCACAGATTTTTTGATGCGGTCAAGTACCCCTTTCGTTAGCATCCGATGTGAAGCTTGTGGCCAAGTTTCATCAAAATTGTGTGTTTGTTCAACGATAAGGACTGAAGTGTTTACGGACTGACCGACTCACGGACTCACTGACTCACTTACCTACAGACATTTCTCGATTGCATAAGTTTCCTGACTAAAGTCCAAGTGAGCTTAAAACGGTGTCTTCCTCTCCCTCCCCCACCCTACCCACATACCCCCCCTCCCCACCGCCACACCTACAATACCCCCCTCCCCCACGGCACCACCCACAGGCCACCCACCTTGTATAATGTCCAAGGGCCTTTCATGAACGACAAAGCAGCCACATAAAGAATCGTTCACAATACAGTGAGATATTTAAAATTTATAAACAACAGCAATATTTTCCCCAAATAAATAAGCAGCAAAAGAAGTAATAACCCTACATTAAATCAATAACTTTCCCTAATTATAACCAATACAGTTAATACATAATAATGTTTCTCTACACCTGCTAAGGAGGTTAACTGCTGCCACAATAAGAGATGAAAACGGAAAAAATATCTTGCTGGTTCGAGATAATAAAAAAAATAAACGACCGTTCCATCTCCCATACTGCTGTTGTTTGTCCTTCGATTTTTGAAGATATGGTTCAGTTCTCTGAATGTGGAGCCATGCGAGGTGCAAGATTCCCGACGTAGCCACTTCACGATGGGTGCGGATATTTCGGGGTCTCCATAGTCCTGGAAGGACAGTCTTGTCCTGTGAAACCACAATCGTTCGTTGGTTCCTCCATCTATGCTTTTTAATTGTGTATTCCGCAGACAATCTCTCTCCAGAACCTGTGAGAAAAACACATACAATAATTATTGGTCGTACAGTGATTTAATTCTGTTTTAAACAATAACTAATAAATTGGGTTGTGAAATCTCACCTGTCATCTTGTGA
>CM068957.1:116750155-116760290 GCA_035128595.1 Eptatretus atami
CAAAACAATGGATTTCCCAGGGTGTGTACCAGATCGGAAATGACGGTTCGGGCGAGGCAGCTTGGGAACGACGTGGGCGATACATTCTCAAGCAATCTGATTCATTTTAACACGAAAATGAAAATGCTTTGAAATATTTTGATAAAACCTATCATTTAAAAACCTGTTAGTGTTCTGATTTAAAATATAAATAATTCCTGACGAGGGCTCTCTGGTCGTCTTCACTTCAGAATATCCTTCCTCATTTTCACGGCACGAACTGAAAACATTTAAAACAAAACTTCCCTATTCACTCTTTGAGTGGAATGAAAATATAAAAGGAAATCAGCACGTCTCAGTTTAACATGTGCTCAAATGTACAGAGATCAGCCTCCTCTTTTACCTGATGGGCCGAGAGTCAGAGGGGGTGGAGGTGGGGGGGAGAGGGGAGGAAACAAGAAGCGAATACTTCGATATCGCCCAGCTGGGGGCAGTCAAAGGTTAAGAATGATGAAACAATTTGCAGTTATAAAATTTAAATGTAGACACGGTAATTAGCATGCATGATGGGAAGAGTTGTGACGTTGGACAAATTTCTATTTATATCCCTCAGATCAAAGGGACGTCGAGGCCATAAGTGTGACAGAAGACGTGACAGAAGACACAGGACAGAATAGCCAATTATATAACAGCGCGATGTCGCCCACGCTGTAAAAACAGTGTGGAACAGAGACATGAGGAGATCTGTGGAAGTGGAAAGGGATGTGGAGTGGGGAACAGGGTAAACATGATGGATACGACAGGGACTTTGAGGAGAGTGGGGGGGGGGGGGGGGGGGAGAAAAAATCATTCTCCTATTTAAGTTTTTGGGCCTGAGACAGTCTCAATTATTAACATGAGCTGTATGGGGTGGGGGGATCAGTCTCAATTTAACATGAGCTTGAGTATGAGGCGGGGGGGGGTGGGAGGAGATGGGGGGGTCAGTCTCAATTTAACATTAGTTTGTATGGGAGAGGGAGAAAATCATTCTCCTCTTTGACCTGATGGGCCTCGAGTCAGAAAGGTTCCCCTATACATTTGTATGGGAGGGGGAGGAATCAGTCTCCTGTTTTGGGTTATTCCGGGTTGATTCGGAGAGTTTTCCCCCTTTTCCCCATTCATTTGCATGGTTGCCTTAGAAACCCCATTTATCCTCTACTGACGCGTATTGCAGTTGGAGTTCTTTTGCCTAATGCTATCAGTCCCCTCCACTCCCACAAAGAGCATAATCAAATGCCAGGAAATGTAATCTTAGCTTAGTGCAAATCATTGGGATGTTTACATCTCAGTGCTTTGGATTCTGTGGTACCACGAAATAAATGTTCTCTGATAAAATGTACTTTTCGTTGTGGACAGTGAATTAATTGTTTCTTACAGTTGAGTAACAGGATTTACACCAGGTCGGTTAATAGTGTTGTAGACCGGGTATCGGCTGCCAGCACGACCGCGAGGTGGGGCGGTAGGATCAACTCTACCGAACACCCGGAATCTAGATCGTACCTTTCGGAAAACTCCGGAAGGTACGGGTCCCTTACCAGACCGTGAATCGTCAATAATTTGACCACGTGGTACAGGGTTATTTGCCAATCTTCAAAAATACCATAAAGATCGCAACGTGCGAGTTACCGAGTATTCACACCCTCGACGGCCCTCGTACGAGTCGAGCCATAAGCGTGCCCGGCCCGTGCGCAACCCGAGCGGGTGATTGCCGAAGTCCCGTCAGTCCCAATGTACTTTTACAGCGGCAACAGCCTTTATAATTCACCAACACGCGTCCTGCTAAGCCAATGGAAGAAACACAGCAACGAACTGATACATTTAACAAATGTATTTATTTATAATGGGGGAAGGGGGGAGCACGCAAGAAGCAGCGTTATCCGATTATACTTATGCACGTATGTACAGCAAAGCACTTAACAATTTATTACTTAAGGACGGGGCCCCAGACACACACACACACACACACACACACACACACACACACACACACACACACACCAGACAGACATGGACCTGTCCACCTCGTGTGGTTTGGGCGAGCCGATTCGAACCAGGCCCCAGCGAGAGGCGAGCCGAATGCAGACACCAGCGAGCCGTGATCAGCCTCCAGAGCTACGCTCAGCGCTCGTGCCGACAACCAAACCTCTCCTCTGTATCCCAAACTGTCGAGAAGGCAGGAGGTTTCTCTGCCACTTCTCCAAGTCTTTTTAGTTGAACGTCAAAGCGAGGGCTGATAACTCCACACTTGTTCAACCTGCCCGTCAGATTGACCACAACCTTGCCTGCTCGATAGTCATCAACTATCTCAAACACTCTCTAGTTCACCGACAGAGAGACGCGCGCAACCGACTTGCAGCTCTTGTCGAGGAAGGATCTCTCTGTCCGGTCCGATCGCGCCGCGCCCTTATTCACCCCCCCCAGAGGGGGGGAGGGGCCACCTCCTCCCTCCCCGCTTTCCCTCACTGGACGGTTTTGGCGCGCAGAATCGCTCGTTGCCTTGTTATTGGCCAAAACGAGCGGCAAGTCCGTCAATTGGCCCTGGGGTGTGGTGATGTCACGTGGACCGCCTTTCTCACCGTCGTGGGGTCTGATTGGCCGAGCGGCGGCCACCTCACTCGTAGCACGCTGATTGTTCGAGGGCCGCCGTGAGGCTCCTCCTTGAACTCCGCCCACGTACGTGCTGACACGCATGCAGACAATGGCATCGGTGTGAGGAAGCGAGGTGAAGGCGTGTTGTTGTAGTTATTATTGATGTAAAAATGAAAGAAAACCCTGACTATCAAAATAACTCACAGCGCATGTACATTTATTCACCCATTAAACGAGGGACGGGGACCATAACTAAAAACACATACTTACCGATATAACTGTTCTATAGGACCTGTATGTTGAGTGCTCATGGCTTCCAGATTCGCAACAATAGGACAATTCAGAATTCCACAACAGTGGTATAGCAGGCAAATTTAAGTTTAACTATTCAGGATTTGAATTGGTATTGCTTTTGTAGCCAAACACTTGTAAAAACATGAGTGGACCACGAGAGCGCTTTGATAACTCGACCCACAGGACTAGTCAAATGATGACAGACACACCAGTCATTGCAAGTGACGACATCACTGTGCTCTTCTGCTTTTGCTGTAGCACCAATGCAGTTGCTGTTTGTTCGGCTCCCATTTGTGTGATTCCAGGTTCCGCTGGATTTCATTTCAAGATAGTATATGCTGTATGTGACCACCCTGACAACTCGTGGCACTTGAATGTTCTTTATCGGCTAATCAAGTGCGCCCCTTCCAAGTCACCATTTTTATTGTTTTCAATACAATTTTTTTATTTCCTTCTACAAGAAGCAGTTTCTATCATACAGAGGCAGTTTCCTGCTTCTGATAACTTTTGAATCACATAATATTGCTAAAATATAAATATAAACTAGAATCACAGTCATTTGTAAGCTAATAAAATCTCCCCCCATTCCCATCCCCCATCCTCCCTACCCTCTCTCCCTTAACTTCCCTTCATTCACCAGTTGGCTTCATCAAGAGGAAGACATGAAAGGTAGAATGAAAACGGTGGAGCAAGACGTGCGTCACCCGAACAACTCTTTTTTTTTCCTCAACTTCAAAACAGTGCTGATTGTCTTATGAAGAGAAAGGTCTCTCTCATATGATATCTACCTCCCCTTACACTTAAGTTTTTTCGATTGTATTCGTTGTCTTTATATGGCTTATATGACTGTAACAAGGATTAATTGATTATATTTTGATGAAGATTCGGATATTAGGATTTTTAAGTGATTTTCACCATGGAGAGATAGGGCCAAAAATGATCGATAGTATCCATCCATCCATTGGGACCCTACTCTGTGCAGAGCATTGGTGCTGCTTAAGCAGTCTCCTAGACTATTGGGCACAATCCTGGATGGGTCGCCACTCCGACGCAGGACACCAGCAAGCTGGTGCAAGCTGGTACTCATTTTGCCGACCTCAGAAGGATGACAGACTGAGTCAACCACACCTGATATTAATTCAACAGTCAAGTGGGATTATGAACTCAGGACCCTAGGATCCCAAGCCCTCCACCCTAACCATTATGCCAACACCAGGCATATCTATAGTATGATATTTCAAAAAGTTATTGACTCATTCGGACGAAAATTGGTGGACTGGTTGGGTTTGTGACAAGGATAAATTGCTTCAATTTTGACGAAGATCCAGATCCGGATACGCAAATTAAAAAAATGTTTTTTGTGATTCTTCACCATTGAGAGATGGGGCCAAAACCAATATACCAGGTGGACCAGAAGTAATATAGGGCAGTCAGAGAATCTACATTTAATCAGAAAAAGATCCTCCATGGTTGAAATCTACCACTTTTGGAGATTTTGCAATCAAAATAATTATCAATTTATAACATCAAACAAAAATCAATTAATCAAAATGATAATGATAAATTATAAAATAATAATGAAATTGTCATGACTATTGTTTCGGCAACTGCCCTATTACTTATGGGCCACCGGTATAGCTTGATACGTCAAAAAGTTGTGGACGGATTATGACAAATTTTGTTGATAAGTTGGGGAGATGACAAGAACAAGCCGATTAGATTTTGGTTGAGGTCCGGATGCAGATGTTGTCTATCGGTGTGATAAAAACGTAAACTGTTCAGCCTGGTGGAGGTATGCACTCTACCGAGTACCGTTGTAGTTTTGTTTTGCATCATGCCTGCTCTCTTGTCATGTCTCTCTCCCCATACATATTTAGTGCAGAATATTTGCATTTACCATCAATAATTTCACTGGTCATTGCCACTTGCTGGTGACTTCCTCTGGTTGTCGTGGCAGCATTTTGGAAATTATTCAGAATATCAGCATACAATTACCTACTCGTTTTTAAAAGCACTTCAAAAGTGGCAAGCAAATGCTGGCAGGGGATACAGCTGTGTTAACAACCCCTTTCAAGAGGACATGCTGTCCAGAAAGCCACAGGATAACAGTTTAACATCCTATCTCGTTCCTTTCAGAAATCGAATTTGTATCAGAACACTCACTGGAATCTAAACGAATCTGTTAGTCTTTTAATATAGACACCATGATATATTAATTTGGATGACTTCCAACCGGATAGTTGGTTTCAGAGATGCTCCAAGAATGTATTGGATCAAAATTAGTATTAATCTGATTCATCGCTGCTTGGAATTTAACTTCAATCGAGACAACTCAGAGACTCACATACAGATACCATTACACCATCAAATGTTCTATTCTCCATGTCCACTTATAGATCAATATTTTGACCTATTAAGACAATCTTAGCCTGGCCAGACTTCTTGTATCTTTATAATTCAGGGTGTGTTCATACTTTTTGTCATTCTCTGCTTTCACCTAGAAGATATTACGATGACATATTACAACTCACACCGACTGTCTCGTCATGCATACGCTTTCTTGGCTCAGGGTATAAATTTTATCCATCCTCCCATCAGTGTTGATTATGCTTTCCCTCAAATAAGGAACTGTTGAACACCCTGCCTAAATCATTAAACTCAAGGAATTTAAGGCATGTTCAAACTTGGTGTGAGTAAATTAATGAACCTTTTCTGTTTTCCAACACAGAACGAATAGCAACACTGAAACTGAAAATAAATACAGTATCTAAAACACAACTTTTGAGGCAGTATGGAGGATTTCAGCCAGATCCCTCTTATTTTTATACACTGTGGAATGTTTATAGTTTCTCATTTGAAGACAGATGAACCAGTAGTTTTAAAGTCTCCTAAAAAATGTTTTTTTTTTGTATTCGAAGTCGAGGCACGTGGAAGAGCTGCAACACGTCATGGACCAGAACATAACAGAACAGCAGCAACAGAGGGAAAAGGGGGAATCACACCAACAGCGAGATAGAGGGGTATAACAGAGGGATACATGGAAAAAATGGGCATGGGGAAAAATGAGATCAAGGGGAGTGTGGATTGGGGGGGGGGGGGACACAAGGAGAGGGGAAAAACTGGAGGTGAACAAGCTGGATAAAAGCTGAAACACAAGAAGAAGACAAAAGCTGTGGAAGACAGAGGCCACTGACCTATCTGCAATGCGAGACAATAGTAATAGGGCTAGAATCGGCTTCATCGTGTGATATTCCAATGTTTTTGAGGGCAATGATTTCCACATCATCAATAAGTGCATTGTTTGAGGCAGGAGCGCCAGCACAAAAAGGGAGAGCAGTACTCTCGTGTGCTGCAGATGAAGACCTTATTAGTTGAAAAAAGTTCAGCTACGCCAAGGAGAAACCTTCCATGACAGAGGATGAACAGTTGGTGGCTGGCTTTGGAGGCTAACTTGGATATATGGATTGCCCAAGAACAATTGTGGCTGATGGTGAGGATCAAATGTTTTGTTTTTCAAGTGGATTATTAAGTAAGTCGAGGGAAGCATTCTCCAGATGGTCCTTTTGGTATACGTTGGCATACAATATGTCCAGGGTGTTCCAAAAAGACCCAGAAAACTTTGGTTGTTAACATATTTAGAAGCACAAACAATACGATGATACCCTTTGGTGTATATGATGCAGAAACTCATCAAGTTTTGTTCACACCATCATTACACTTCAATGTGAGCTCTGTTTGCCGCACGCAAGACATAAAGGCGGTACATGAGTTCTTTACACAAGTTATCGCCATGTTCAGCTCAGCATGTTTGCATCCATCAGTGTTCATGCAGCTGTGATCCGAGAACAAAGATCCTGCAGGTTTGTCACCTTGGTGTTGTAGACAACATATTTGACAAACCCCCACAGAAAAAGTAATCAAGGGGGGTTATGTCTGGTGATCATGGAGGCCAGGCCGTTGGTCCATCTCGGCCAATCCAGTGACCTGGAAATATTTCATTCAGGACGGCTCAAATGACTAAGGCCCAATGAGGAGGAGCGCCTTCCTGTTGAAAAATGATATCGTGTCGCAGGTCTTCAATCTGTGGGAAGGCAAACCCTTCCAAGATGCTCATGTAACTTTCCGAAGTCGCTGTATCCTCTGCAAAGAAAAATGAACCCAGGAAGTGGTCATGGAGAAGGCCACACCACACATTGACCTTTGGACTGTTCGGACTTTGAAAACAGACTGTGTTCAATGACCACATGGGGTTTTTCAGAGCCCCAGATCCTCAGAATGTGCTGGTTGACCTTCCCCGATACATGAAAGCAGCTTTACTACAACTCTTAATAATATGTCTGCAAGAACTAACCTATCCCTAAATGGGACATACTTCCTAGTCTGAATCCAACAAGTCTTCTCATTACTCTGATGTCATATTGTTGAAAAATGTGTTTTCCATTACTGTTGCAAGGTCTAAATTGTAATGGCTACACTTTCCTCGGCTGTCCATGGTGTTGCCCTGCAGAAAACTCTCGAACATACTGCATCGTTAAAAGCACCTTATTCTTCCCCGTAAGTCAAGCTGCAATTGCCATGTTTTTCTTACTTCGTTAGAAATAAGGATATATCTTCAAGTAAGAACAATCCATCCACCTCCTCTTACTTTTGTGAATTGGATGACTGGTTGGTGATGAAATGACAACAAATTACTTTCCTCACTCCTCGTTTGCCAAAGGATAGACTGGAAATGGGATCCAACCAGTTGCGTCAAAGTCGTTGTGTATTTAAGAGAACATCTGAGGGTGTATCAATCAATATATTTCACTGTATGCTTTCACCTTGATGTTTCATTTTGAATGTATATTTACATAATCACTATATTACTCTTTTTCTTGGCTTTAAAATTGTATAGCTTTGAAAACGGACATTTTTTAGGTCAGTTGCACCAAAGAGGGTATCATTTCACTTTCAATCCGGACCGAGCTAAGAACTGTCATCCTGATTCTTTCTCAGGTAGGGTGTTTCATCAATGTGTGTGCCGTCCCTTGGATGGACGTTCAACTAGACATCCCATCTGCCGGTATTCGTTGGTGGACGTTAAATATCCCATGGTGTCCTTCACCAAGAGTAGGCGAGCTATCATCGGCACCTTGGCCAAATTCCTGCACTAACTACTGCTGGGAGTGGGATAGCAAATCGCCCAGCATGACCTTGGCCAATAAACTGCTTTGGCAGAACGATTGCTTTCTGACACAGAGTATAGTACATCTGTCATTTCACTTTCAATCTTTGAGAAAAAGCTTACACCTTCAGGAACACCTCTTGCCTCAGATGTCACACCTGGTGCAATTCTACTTGCGATAACAATGGGGATCATTTTGTGTGTCACAATTTGGATGTCTAAGTAAAGCATGTACTTTCAAAACGAAGTATTTTTGTTGTAAAGAGCATCTGGTAAATCAGATTGAAAAATGTACTTGAGCCAAGGGAAAGAATTTTCATTGTCGAAGATTCTTCTAAAACCCATTTTTCATATTCTTCCCTAGTGCTCCGAAGGTAGCGAAATAGGGGGAAGAATATTTTTGCTCCGCTTTCATTGAATAACTCATGTGAGAGCTGAGAATGTTTAATGCGTAAATTGTTTCACAAAGAAACACCAATGAGTTTGTGGATGCATTCAAAACAAATACATGTTTTGCAAAGTTCTTTGGAAAAGTCCTCCGTCGTGCAAAGTCCTTCCTCGGCCCACCTGAGCTCCTGACCACTTACAAAGCTTTCATCCACAGCCTGAAGGAGTACTGCTTCCTCTGGGCTGGTGTTCCTGCCTCCCACCTTTCTCGGCTTCAAGCTGTGAAAACCAAGGCATTTCGGATCATTGGCATCTCCTGCGATGGGGCTGAATCTTTGGGCCTCTCACTTTCTCACCGCGGGCAGGTCGGTGGTCTTTCTGTCTTCTACCATCTCCTCTCCAGTCTCGTCCCCCCTGCTCTGTCTGTATTCCCCCCCCCCCCATATTTCCACGGGGTGCTGAAGCTCCACCAGCAACCCCTCCTGGTTAAACTACCAAAATCACGAATCACGAACCTTCATTCTTTCATTCCTCTCTTTCCCCGAGTTTGGAATAAACTCCCACACTCTCTTCAATACCATTCTTCCTCCAGACTTCAAAACAGCTGTTCACCACCACCTCTTGTCATCCCCCATCAAATCCTCGATCTTTTCTACCCCGTTAATCCACCCAAGCCCACCTCCTTCAAATTCCCTGTTTTCCTTCCTGAAAGTCCCTGTAATGTCCATCTTCTATTCCCATGTTCCCCCTCCATCCCTCTCCCTTCCACAGATCTCCTAATGTCTCTGCTCCCCACTGTTTTGTCCTTCCACTCCCGCCCCTCTTGTCTCATGCCCCCTTGCTGTGCGTTGTGTGTTAGCTCTCATACGATCCTCGACAAGGTATACAAAAAAAAATACATGTTGTGTAAATGTTGATACTGCAAATGTTAACAGCTTTAAGGAGCTATATTTGCAGTGGCAGGTTTAAACCCCCCCCCCCCCCCCCAACCCTGTTTTTCCCTCTGCTGTGCATATGTAATAGATGCCTCCAAAACTGTTATTATTCTCCAACGTGTCTTCAACACTAGAACGGTTAAACAATATAAAAATAGGACTGCCTGTCCTGAAGCTCACCTGGATCAGAAGCAACAGTCACTCAAACGCCCGCAGAACACCTTAGACCCTGAATTTTTTAATGCTGTGAACAAACTTTGGTATTCACGGGGTGATGAAGGTTGTGGTCAAGTTTCATTGAAATTATGTGTGTAGTCGGAGAAGAGAGCAAATACCTATTTGGGGGGGGGGTTAACGCCCCCCCCCCTCGTAGACTCCCTTCATGAGCACAGATTTTGATGCAGTCAATGCACTTTGGTACATCATTGGTGATGATGGTTGTGGTCAAGTATCATCAAAATTGTGTGTCGCTTCCGAGAAGAGCAAATACCTATGTTGGGTGGTCAAGCTCCCCCCCCCCCCCCCCCGTAGGCCCCTCTAATGAGCACAGATTTTGATGCGGTCAATACCCCTTCGTTAGGCATCAGAATGTGAAGCTTGTGGCCAAGTTTCATCAAAATTGTGTGTTTGTTCCAAGCGATAAGGACTGAAGTGTTTACGGGTACTGACCGACTCACGGACTCACTGACTCACTTACCTACAGACATTTCTCGATTGCATAAGTTCACCTGACTAAAGTCCAAGTGAG
>CM068957.1:116769228-116783307 GCA_035128595.1 Eptatretus atami
TTTTGAATCACATAAATGATTGCTAAATATAAATATAAACTAGAATCAACAGTCATTTGTAAGCTAATAAAATCTCCCCATCCCATCCCCCATTCCCATCCCACCATCTCCTACCACTGGCCTTCCCTTAACTTCCCTCCAACTTCACCAGTTGGCCTTCAATTCAGGAGGAAGACATGAAAGGTAGAATGAAAACGGTGAGCAAGAACGTGCGTCACCGAACAACTTTTTTTTTTCCTCAACTCACAACAGTGCTGATTGTCCTTATGAAGAGAAAGGTCTCTCTCATATGATATCTGAACCTCCCCTTACACTTAAGTTTTTTCGATTGTATTCGTTGTCTTATATGGCTTATATGACGTAACAAGGATTAATTGATTATTTTTGATGAAGATTCGGATATTACGGATTTTTAAGTGATTTCATCCATGGAGAGATAGGGCCAAAAATATGTAGTATCCATCCATCCATTTGGACACTAACTCTGTGCAGAGGCATTGGTGCTGCTTATGCAGTCTCCTAGATATTGGGCAACAATCCTGGGATGGGTCGGCCACTTGCGACGCAGGACACCAGCAAGCTGTGCAAGCTGGTATCATTTTGCCGACCTCAGAAGGATGACAGACTGAGTCAACCAACACCTGATATTAATTCAACAGTGCAAGTGGGAATTATGAACTCAGGACCCCTAGGATCCCAAGCCTCCACCCCAACGCATTATGCCAACACCAAGCCATATCTATAGTATGATATTCATAAAAGTTATGAACTCATTCGGACGAAATTGGTGGACTGGTTGGGTTTTGTGACAAAGGGATAAATTGCTTCAATTTGACGAGATCCAGATCCGGAATACGCAAATTAAAAAAATGTTTTTTGTGATTTTCAACCATAATGAGAGATGGGGCCAAAACCAATATACCAGGTGGACAGAAGTAATTAGGGCAGTCAGAGAAAATCTCATTTAATCAGAAAAAGATCCTCCATGGTTAGAAATCTAGCCACTTTTGGAGATTTTGCAATCAAAAATAATTATCAATTTATAACATCAAAACAAAAATCAGATTAATCAAATGAATAATGAAATAAATTATAAAATAATAATGACAGAAATTGTCAGATATTGTTTTCGGCAACCTGCCTATTACTTTATGGGCCACCGTAAATAGCTTAGATTACGTCAAAAAGTTGTGGACGGATTATGAAATTTGTTGTTATAGTTGGAGATGACAAAACAAAGCCGATTAAGATTTTGGTTGAAGGTCCGGATGCAGATGTTGTCTATCGGTGTGATAAAAACGTAAAACGTCAGCCTGGTGGAGGTATGGGCACTCTACCCGAGTACGTTGTAGTTTTGGTTTTGCATCATGCTGCTCTCTGTCGTTGTTATGTCTCTCTCCCCATTACATGATTTAGTGGCAGAATATTTTGCATTTTACCATCATAATTCCACTGAGTCCATTTGCCACTTGCTGGTGACTTCCTCTGGTTGTCGTGGCAGCATTTTGGAAATTATTCAGATATCAGCAACGATTACCGCACTACTGTCGTTTTTTTAAAAGCACTTCAAAAGTGGCAAGCAAATGCTGGCAGGGGAATACAGCTGTGTTAACACCTTTCCAAGAGAAGACATGCTGTCCAGAAAGCCACAGGATAACAGTTTAACATCCTATCTCGTTCCTTTCAGAAATCGGAATTTTGTATCAGAACACTCACTGGAAATCTAAACGAATCTGTAGTTCTTTAATATTGACCCATGAACTATATTAATTTGGATGAAACTTCCACCCGGATAGTTGGTTTCAGAGATGCTCCAAGAATGTATTGGATCAAAATTAGTATTAATCTGATTCATGCGCTGCTTGAATTTAACTTCAATCGAGCCAACTCAGCGCCTCACATACAAAAGATACCGATTACAACCATCAAATGTTTCTATTCTCCCATGTACAATTATAGATCAATATTTTGACCTATTAAACAATCTTAGCCTGGCAGACTTCTTGTATCTTTATAATCAGGTGTTGTTCATACTTTTTGTCTTCTCTGCTTTCCCTAGAAGATATTATCGATGACATATTACAACTCACACGACTGTCTCGTCATGCATACCGCTTTCCGCTTGGCTCAGGGTAAATAAATTTTATCCATCCCCCATAGTGTTGATTATGCTTTCCTCAAATAAGGAATCTGTTGAACACCCTGCTAAATCATTAAACTCAAGGAATTTAAGCATGTTTCAAACTTGGTGTGAGTAAATTAATGAACCTTTTCTTTTTCCAACAACAGAACGAATAGCAACACTGAAAACTGAAAATAAATACAGTATCTAAAACACAACTTTTGAGGCAGTATGGAGGAATTTCAGCCAGATCCCTCTTATTTTTATACACTGTGGAATGTTTATAGTTTCTCAATTTGAAGACAGATGAACAGTAGTTTTAAAGTCTCCTAAATAAATGTTTTTTTTTTTGTAAATTACGAAGTCGAGGCACGTGAAGAGCTGCACCACGTCATGGACCAGAACATAACAGAACAGCAGGCAAGCAAGGGAAAAGGGTGGAATCACACAACACAGCGAGATAGAGGGGTATAACAGAAGGGATACATGGAAAAAATGGGCATGGGGAAAAAGTGAGATCAAGGGGAGTGTGGATTGGGGGGGGGGGGGTGGGCACCCAAGGAGGGGAAAAACTTGGAGGTGAACAAGCTGGATAAAAGCTGAAACACAAGAAGAGACAACAGCTGTGGAAGACAGAGGCCACTGACCTATCTGCAATGCCGAGAACAATAGTAATAGGGCTAGAATCGCTTCATCGTGTGTATTCATGGTTTTTGAGGGCAATGATTTCACATCATCAATAAGTGCACTTGTTTGAGCAGAGCCGCGCAGCACAAAAAGGGAGAGCAGTATCTCTCGTGATGCTGCAGAGAAGACCTTATTAAGTTGAAAAAAGTTTCAGCTACGCAAGGAGAAACCTTCCATGACAGAGGATGAACAAGTTGGTGGCTGGCTTCTGGAGGCTAACTTGGATATATGGATTGCCCAATGAACAATTGTGGGCTGATGGTGAGGATCAAATGTTTTTGTTTTTCAAGTGGATTATTAAGTAAGTCGAGGGAAAGCATTCTCCAGATGGTCTTTTGTATACGTTGGCATACAATATGTCCAGGTGTTCCAAAAGACCCAGAAAACTTTGGTTTGTTAACATATTTAGAAGCACAAACAATACGATGATACCCTTTTTGGTGAATATAGAATTGCAGAAACTCATCAAGTTTTGTTCACACCATCATTACACTTCAATGTGAGCTTCTGGTTGCGCACGCAGACATAAAGGCGGTAACATGAGTTCTTTAACACAATATCGGCATGTTCAGCTCAGCATGTTTGCATCCATGCAGTGTTCAATGCAGCTGTGAATCCGAGAACAAAGAATCCTGCAGGGTTTGTCACCTTGGTGTTGTAGACAACATATTTGACATAACCCCCACAGAAAAGTAATCAAGGGGGGTTATGTCTGGTGCATCATGGAGGCCAGGCCCGTTGGTCCATCTCTGGCCAATCCAGTGACACTGGAAATATTCATTCAAGGACGGCTCAAATGACTAAAGGGCCCATGAGGGAGGAGCGCCTTCCTGTTGAAAAATGATATCGTGTCGCAGGTCTTCAATCTGTGGAAGGCAAACCCTTCCAAAGATGTCATGTAAGCTTTCCGAAAGTCGCTGTATCCTCTGCAAAGAAAAATGAACCCAGGAAGTGGTCATGGAGAAGGCCACACCACACATTGACTTCTTGGACTGTTCGGAACTTTGAAACAGACTGTGTTCAATGACCACATGGGGTTTTTCAGAGCCCAGATCCTCAGAATGTGCTGTTGACCTTCCCCGATACATGAAAGCAGCTTAACTTACATCTTAATAATATGTCTGGCAAGAACTAACCTATCCTAAATGGGACAAATACTTCTAGTCCTGAATCCAACAAGTCTTCTCATTACTACTCTGATGTCATATTGTTGAAAATTGTTTTCCATTGAACTGTGCAAGGTCTAAAATTGTAATGGCTACTACTTTCCTCCGGCGTCCATGGTGATTGCCCTGCGAAAACTCTCGACATACTGCAGTCGTTAAAAAGCACCTTATTCTTCCCGTAAGTCAAGCTGCAATTGCCATGTTTTTCTTACTTCGTTAGAATAAGGGATATATCTTCAAGTAAGAGACAATCCATCCACCTCCTCTTACTTTTGTGAATTGATGCACTGGTTTTGGTGATGAAATGACAACAAATTACTTTCTCACTCCTCGTTTGCCAAAGGAATAGACTGGAAGGGATCCAATCCAAGTTGCGTCAAATCGTTGTGTATTTAAGAGAACATTGAGGGTGTATCAATCAATATATTTCACTGTATGCTTTCACCTTGATGTTTCATTTTGAATGTATATTTACATAATCACTTATATTTAACTCTTTTTCTTGGCTTTTAAAATTGTATTAGCTTTGAAACGGACATTTTTTAGGTCAGTTGCACCAAAGTGGGTTTTCAATCATTTCATCTTTTCAATTCCAACGGACACGAGCTAAGAACTGTCATCCTGATTCTTTCTCAGTAGGGTTGTTTCATCATGTGTGGTGCCGTCCCTTGGATGGACGTCAACTAAGAATCCCATCTGGCCGTATTCGTTGGTGCGGACGTTTAAATACCCATGTGTCCTTCACCAGAGTAGGCGAGCTATCATCGGCCACCTTGGCCAATTCCGCCTAACGACTGCTGGGAGTGGGATAGCAAAATCGCCCAGCATGACCCTTGGCCAAAAACTGCTTTGGCAGAACGAGATGCTTTCTGACACAGAGTAAATCGTACAGTCTGTCATTTCACTTTCAATCTTTGAGAAAAAGCTTACACCTCAAGGAACACTGCTTGCCTCAGATTGTCCACCTGTGCAATTTACTGCGATATAAAACAATGGGGAGTCATTTTGCATGTGTCACAATTTGTGATTCAAGTAAAGCATTGTACTTTCAAAACGAAGTATTTTTGTTGTAAAGAGCATCTGGTAAATCAGATTGAAAAATGTACTTGAGCCAAGGGAAAGAATTTTCATTGTCGAAGATTCTTCTATAAACCCATTTTTCATATTCTCTCCTAGTGCTCCGAAGGTAGCGAAATAGGGGAAGATATTTTTGCTCCGCTTTCATTGAATAACTCATGTGAGAGCTGAGAATGTTTAATGCGTAAATTGTTTCACAGAGAAACACCAATGAGTTTTGTGGATGCCTTCAAAACAAATACATGTTTTGCAAAGTTCTTTGGAAAAGTCCTCCGTCGTGCAAAGTCCTTCCTCGGCCCACCTGAGCTCCTGACCACACTACAAAGCTTTCATCACAGCCTGAAGGAGTACTGCTCTCCCCTCTGGGCTGGTGTTCCTGCCTCCCACCTTTCTCGGCTCAAGCTGTGAAAACCAAGGCATTTCGGATCATTGGCATCTCCTGCGATGGGGCTGAATCTTTGGGCCTCTCACTTTCTCACCGTGGGCAGGTCGGTGGTCTTTCTGTCTTCTACCATCTCCTCTCCAGTCTCGTCCCCCCCTGCTCTGTCTGTGATTCCCCCCCCCCCCCATATTTCCACAGGGTGCTGAAGCTCCACCAGCAACCCCCTCCTGGTTAAACTACCAAAATCACGAATCACGAACTTCATTCTTTCATTCCTCTCTTCCCCGAGTTTGGAATAAACTCCCACACTCTCTTCAATACCATTCTTCCTCCAGACATTCAAAACAGCTGTTCACCACCACCTCTTGTCATCCCCCATCCAAATCCTCGATCTTTTCTACCCCGTTAATCCACCCAAGCCACCTCCTTCAAATTCCCTGTTTTCCTTCCTGAAAGTCCCTGTAATGTCCATCTTCTATTCCCCATGTTCCCCGCTCCATCCCTCTCCTTCCACAGATCTCCTAATGTTCTCTGCCCCACGTTTTTGTCCTTCCCACTCCCCGCCCTCTTGTCTCATGCCCCCTTGCTGTGCGTTGTGTGTTAGCTCTCATACGATCCTCGACAAGGTATACAAAAAAAAAATACATGTTGTGTAAATGTTGATACTGCAAATGTTAACAGCTTTAAGGGAGCTATATTTGCAGTGTGCAGGTTTAAACCCCCTCCTCCCCCCCCCAACCCTGTTTTTCCCTCTGCTGTGCATATGTAATGATCCTCCAAAACTGTTATTATTCTCCAACGTGTCTTCAACACTAGAACGGTTAAACAATATAAAAATAGGACTGCCTGTCCTGAAGCTCACCTGGATCAGAAGCAACAGTCACTCAAACCCCGCAGAACACCTTAGACCCTGAATTTTTTAATGCTGTGAACAAACTTTGGTATATCACGGGGTGATGAAGGTTGTGGTCAAGTTTCATTGAAATTATGTGTGTAGTCGGAGAAGAGAGCAAATACCTATTTGGGGGGGGGGGTTAACGCCCCCCCCCCCCTCGTAGACTCCCTTCATGAGCACAGATTTTGATGCAGTCAATGCACTTTGGTACATCATTGGTGATGATGGTTGTGGTCAAGTATCATCAAAATTGTGTGTCGCTTCCGAAAAGAGCAAATACCTATGTTGGGGTGGTCAAGCTCCCCCCCCCCCCCCCCCGTAGGCCCTCTAATGAGCACAGATTTTGATGCGGTCAATACCCCTTCGTTAGGCATCAGATGTGAAGCTTGTGGCCAAGTTTCATCAAAATTGTGTGTTTGTTCCAAGCGATAAGGACTGAAGTGTTTTACGGGACTGACCGACTCACGGACTCACTGACTCACTTACCTACAGACATTTCTCGATTGCATAAGTTCCCTGACTAAAGTCCAAGTGAGCTAAAAACGGTGTCTTCCCTCTCCTCCCCACCCTACCCCACATACCCCCCCTCCCCCCCGCACCACCACTCCCCCACCGGCACCACCCACAGGCCACCCACCTTGTATAATTCAAGGGCCTTTCATGAACGACAAAGCAGCCACATAAAAGTCGTTCACAATACAGTGAGATATTAAAATTAAAAAACAACAGCAATATTTTCCCCAAATATAAAGCAGCAAAGAAGTAATAACCCTACATTAAATCAATAACTTTCCCTAATATAACCAATACAGTAATACAGTAATAATGTTTCTCTACACCTGCAAGGGGTTAACTGCTGCCACAATAAAGATGAAAACGGAAAAATATCTTGCTGGTTCGAGATAAAAAAAAAATAAACGACCGTTCCATCTCCTACATGTGTTTGTTTGTCCTTCGATTTTGAAGATATGGTTCAGTTCTCTGAATGTGGAGCCATGCGAGGTGCAAGATCCCGACTAGCCACTTCACGATGGTGGGATATTCGGGGTCTCCATAGTCCTGGAAGGACAGTCTTGTCCTGTGAACACAATCGTTCGTTGGTTTCCCATCTATGCTTTTTAATTGTGTATTCCGCAGACAAGGCGTCGCCATGCATTCCCATCATTTGCTAGATTCGAAGTCAGAGTAAGACATGTCAACTTTTTGGAAATATTTTATCTTCTTCAGCAGAAGAAGAATATTTTTTACATTTAAACTTGTCTTCAAATTTAAAACCATTCCCAAAGTGAGCTCTAATGATATATATACATATATATATATATATATATATATATTATATATTATATATATAATTAAGGATATACGGGAACCTGGACATCGGAGGCCATTTTGGGATCAGAAAAAGGTTGTACATGAGGAATGAACAAGCACAGATGGTACATTCACTTTTCCATAAGATCCTCTCACAGACATCACAATCACGACACATTTAACACAATCATCCATCTGAAAACATCCTTAAATTCTTGCCTATATCCATGTAACCCTTTATCCTTTATGCCCAGGTACCTATTTAATCTACCTGGTGCTGGCTTGGGATTCCAGGGTCTGAGTTCTAAATCCTGCTTGGCTGTTGAATAATACCAGGTGGGGTGACTCAGCCTGTCATCCTTCTGAGGTTGGCAAAATGAGTACCAGCTTACTGGGATGATTGAGCCATTCAAGTATCTTGTGTTGGTGGTGACCTGTCCAGGTTGTGCACAGTAGCCCAGGAGACTGCTTCAGCAGCAATGATGCTCTGTACAGATATGGTGGCAATGGATGGACCTATTAATTCGAACCTGTCTATTGTTTCTGTGCCACTACCTTTCAGGGAGACCTTTCCATGCATGAACTCCTCTTAGTGGGGCAATTTAGCTAAATATAGCATACACATTGTGCATTTTGTGAGGAAAGCACCAAATTTGGCACACTAGTAGCCTATCATATTATGAACAGATTTGAATATTGGGCCATCTCAAATTCATCCGCTGATGGCTGTGGCAGCCATTTTCCACTGCCATCAAAAATTTTGAGATGGCCCAATATCCAAATCTGTTTATAATATGATAGGCTACTCGTGTGCCAAATTTGGTGCTTTTCCTCACAAAATGCACAATTGTTATGCTAAGTTGCCCCACTACTCTGAGTGAAGGACCCCTGCCTTACTACTGTCTTAACCCTCCTCTCTTTACTGTCAGGTTGTGGCCCCTGGTCCTGCACTGTCCATTCTGTTGAAAAAACTCTCTTTCTGTTGAAAAAACTCTTCTGCACTTTTAGTCGCCTATCAGTTTCACCGGAGGGGACTATAGTTTTGCTCTCCGTCCGTCCGTCTGTCTGTCTGTCTGTCTATCTGTCCCACCTGTGGTTTTTCAGACTTTTTCCCACACCCTTCAACGTATTCAATTGAAATTTGGTAATTGGCTTTATTATGATAAGCTACAGAATAAGTTCGAGTTTCAGGACGTTTCGTCAATTTTTCACAAACTTTGCCCTTTTTCGCCTTAGAAAATATCACATCGGTAGGGGACATGTATTGCAAAGCAATTCTCACTCTTATTTTCTCTCTATCCTTCATTATCTGAAACATTTCTATCAGATCCTCTCGTAATCATCTCTTTTGTAACATATAAAGTCACAATCTTTCTCACAATAAAGCAATTTCTTTCGCAGTCTTGCATCTGGCAACGTTATGATACCCATGTTAGTTGAGCTCTTGGTCTTCTACATCCTCTCCTTCGGTAACATCAGCTCGTAATAAAAGTTCTGCAGTCCCTGCTGCGAGTAAAGGGCTTTTCACAAAGCGAGAGTGTGCCTTCAACTTGCTCCCTTGAATTATGACTTTAATTATTCATTTAATGGCTTCGATTTAGCAGCGTCGAGTGTATTTTTTGTGCAAACAAAATCGAGCTGGGTGGGAGTGCAGTAATGAACACCGCAAAAATTTGTTTGTAATGCGAAATGAGCCTTCACACTACTCAGCACATTCCAGGTTTGCAAATGATGCTCAATGAGCTCAGCTTTTCCTTGAACCACTTTAAACAGCCCAGCAGGTTGCAGTGAAGGATATTTGCCCCCCAGCTATTTTAATCTTGTTTGACAGCTCTCGGAGATATCATCGTGACGAATAGTTTAACCTTTTTTTTTATGGAGGAATAACAAGACCGGGTGTGACAGAATTGACGATGCTGACCTCATAGAAGGTGCAATGTTACACGTTCCTGTCACCTTGCCAAACACCTTTAACCTTCAAGAGGTTTCACGAGCTCAGTAACAAATGTGCATATTTCTTTCCTCAAGTTAAACAGTTTTAGGTATTTCTGAATCCAGTTGGAAGATAAATGAGGTACAATTTTTTTAGGACCACCACCACCGACAACTACAACTCCCTTTTAGACCAACAAGGAATGGGGGAGCGTGGCATACCACTAAATATACTTGGGTAATGACGTTCCAGTGTGTAGCTTGAAGAGCAAGAGTGTACGAGACTCAGTTCCGTCATATGGATAGCCCAAGCGCTCTGCTCAATCATGGCCCCCATATATATATATATATATAATATAATATTATATATATATATATATATTATATACAGTATCTCACAAAAGTGAGTACACCTTTACAAAAATGTACATATTTTGTTGTAACTTTTTACTTAGATGTATTATAAACACAAGACTCAAAGAAATGATAGAGTAGACATTCTGTCATACATGTACAGTGAGCACGTGCACGGGGCCGACGTGCTGTAGGCCGCAAGTGCTGTTCGCGGAACGCGCGGAGCGAGTCCCGATGGCGACACCGCCGGGCCCGCCTGCGTTGCAAGCCTCGCGGTGTGGCTCGCGTGCGAGTGACGTCACCGGGGATCTCGCAGCACGAAGTCCATGTGAATGGCGCACGGTGATTCACATGGCGGATGGCTCGAAAGCGAGCGCTTGGTGCGATCGACGGGGTGATGTTACGCTTCCAATTATCGCCCGAATGAAGGGGACGAGCAAGTTGCAAACCCTGGAGATGCAAGGCCTACCGAGACTTTGCACGAGTACCCGATCCCCGGCCAGGGTGTAGTGAACATCCTCGCCATGGGCAAAGGAGCACTAGTTTAGGGGAAGGGTTTATAGTGGGGCAACTTAGCTAAATATAGCATAACGATTGTGCATTTTGTGAGGAAATGGCAACCAATTTGGAACACTCGTAGCCTATCATATTATGAACAGATTTGGATATTGGGCCATCTCAAATTCAGCCGCTGATGGCTGTTGCAGCCATTTTCCACTGCCATCAAAAATTTTGAGATGGCCCAATATCCAAATCTGTTCATAATATGATAGGCTACTAGTCTGCCAAATTTGGTGCTTTCCTCACAAAATGCACAATTGTTATGCTAAGTTGCCCCACTATATGTGTATATAATGTGTATATATATATATATATATATATGTGTATATATATATATATACAACACACACACACACACACACACACACAACACACAACACACACACACCAGTGTGTGTGTTATATATATATATATATATATATATATATTTATATATATATATATATTATATATATACGAGATGTGTTCAAAAAGTATCCAACCTTAATTTTTCGTGCGTAAACAAATGAAGCTAGGGAGGGTGGTTTGGTGCACGTATGTAGGAGATCCTAATTCATATGCGTGAATATTTTCTCGCCTGCAGAAGCTGTCAGTCACCGACAGACCGCCGATGAGTGAGGAAGTGTAAGTGAGTGCTGGTCCGGATTTTCTTACCGTCGGAGTGCCTCACCGAGTCCGAGTGCCGTCGGAGTGCCTCACCTTACTCTCTTTCCCGCCCCTCTCCTGCCTCCTACTCCGCAATCAACATGGCGGTCGAACTACAGGGTGTCCCACAGAAAACCAGGAAATTTGAGATTTTGATATTTATTTTACCATATCAATAAACTAACATATAATAAAGAGTATCTTTGTTTTCCACTACATCTAAGTTTGCATTTGTTTTGTTTTAAATAAACTGTACCAAATTTCCTGGTTTTCTGTGGGGCACGTCCTGTGACCCGAAAGCAGTCGCTTGCTTGCTAAAATGGCGCGTTTGTCTCGTTGGTACTTCAACGAATTGAACGCGGTTGCGCACGAGTGGGCTATCTTGCTCTGCTTTACGATCTTTGGTAGTAACCCCATCATATTGTATCCTGTTGGAATCTTCTTGTTGAGCTTATAAAATTGTTCCTGATGAGGGTCGTTTGTTAACTTTTTGCTCTTTTTACTACTCCTCCCTTATCTCCTTTACTACTCCTCCCGTATCTCCCTTACTACTCCTCTTATACCTTTACTACTCCTCTTATACTCTTACTACTCTCCTTATCTCCCTTACTACTCCTCCTTTATCACCAGCTGATCGTTCTGAAATTTGACATAATACAAGACAACAGCCGCAAAATCGCTCGGCTTCGATTTTCGATTTCGGATTGGGGGGCTCCAACTTGGTTCCCCAAAAGCTTTGGATCCCTACTCGTCCCTTATTTGCCAACGATTGTTTGAAAAGTTGACACAGCCCTTTTACCCAATGGTCTGCAGGATCACCGGTCTTAGGTTTTTCTGTTTTTTTCTATATGGATCTTTGGTGTGGAGGGTTCTAGGGGGTTACACCCTCCCCCCCCCAAACCTTCGCAACCATACTGTCTCTTATTTACCAACCGGTTGTTCTGAAACTTGGCAAGTGAATAAAAGACAGTAACCCACAATCGCTCGGTTTTATGAATTTTGATTCGGATGGGAGGGGGGGTCCCAGGGGGGTTCCCCAAATATCACCCTGTAACTTTCGCTACCAGGAGAGCGAGTCGGTTGGGTTTGAATCTCAGTCTGAACTACAACCTCACAAGATGACGGCAGCCCACAGGGTTTTTTTTGATTTGATGTACCTTACTCTTCCAGCTCACTTGTACTGCCAAAGCAGTTCCTGGCAAAATGTTATCTGAGTGTTGCCACGCCTTCCAGCGTTGTGCATCTGTGCAAGCAAGGAAGCAGCATGTACCATTTTGAAGTCTTTGGAAAACTCAGCCGGGGTTTGAACCACCGACCTCCCACACTCAGAGCGGACACTCTAACATTACGACACACGAGTCGGCTATAGTACGAAATACTTTTGGTTTCACACCAAAAATTACATTTTATGAGTCTCTCATATCAGAGAATTCTTGAAAGACCTACTCGCTTTAAAAAATATATTCAGCCGAAGTGCAATACAGATGAGATGTTCCCTTCCCTTCTCCTCCTGATTATTGTCTGATCAGGTTATTGTTTTTAAAAGTGTAAATACTCCTGAAGGCTTTTTGTCATTCCTGTCTACTTCATTCAACTTATCTCATTCCTCTTTGTCCAACTCTCTTCTCCCAGCGACACCTCTGTGTTAGTTGTTCTCCTTTCCACATAGTGCACACCATTCCTCGATCCTTGCTCTGCCTGATGGAAATGTTACGCTCCTTGCTTTCGGGCTCAACACGTCAGTTTCATTTAACAGCGAATTGAAGAAGTTCTACCAAGGGAACCGATGAAGCCCAAAGCTGCTGAGTGTATTTTTAGCCTATGTGGCCCCAACTTTCTGCTATTGCTTCCCTAAGTGTACATGGCTCTGCCTTATACCCCACATGGGATAAATCTATAAGCAGGTAAATATTTGAGGTTTTCCCTGTTGCATAAGAATTGCTGTTATGGTTCTCCCATTCCAGTCATTTTCGTTCCAAAAAGAGCCTGAACATGGTGAAAATAGTGTGAAGTTAAAAACTCATGTTAGATTTATTTCTCAATCATTGTCTCATTATTTGAAAATTGCAATCCTAAAAAGGTTCCCTTCTCCAAATTAGAGTGGAAATATATATATACATTTTTTTTTTAATGGGTATTACTCTGAGCTTGAATCATTGAAAATAATAATCACATCGAGAAATTTACACATTTGGAGCATTTCAGAAAATTTTCAACTCCCTATTTGCTTACTACCAATTTAGCATCAATACGTGGCATTGAACAGTTGACCTAAAAGGTGGGATCAAACAAAAGTTTATTTGGATGTACTTTCTGATCATCATACATTCCTACAGTGTTAAGGAATAACTTTAACTAACCTATATAGTTGTTTGCATCCAAAATAGGGTTCAATGGATATGTGCATTGTCAAGTCAATTAGACACACGAGATATGATGGTTCCGATGGATCTCTGGTTTTATGCAGAGTAATAAAAAAATAATTTAGGTCGGTGGAAGGAGGCACGGAACCAGAAGTTAGGTTGGTGGAAGGGGATGTACAAGGGGATGAAGGGAAGAGTTTGTGTTGGTCCTGGGATGTCGGAAGACTTTTTTTGTTTTTTTTTGGATACACTATCGAGGCTCGTGTGAGAGCTAACACACAGAAACGCACAACAAGGGGAGCGGGAGACAAGAGGGGTCGGAGAGGGAAGTTAAAAAAAACAGTGTGGAACAGAGACATGAGGAGATTGTGGAAGGGAGAGGGATGGTGGCACGGTACACAGGGTAAACAAGATTGACACTACAGGGACTTTCAGGTCCTTACATGACAGGGATTTTCAGGGAGGAAAGCAGGGAATTTGAAGGAGGTGGGTTTGGGTTGGATTGGTGGGGGTAGAAACGATTGTGATCTTGGATGGGGGAAGATAAGAGGTGGTGGTGAACAGCTGTTTTGAAGACCTTGGG
>CM068957.1:116801151-116814133 GCA_035128595.1 Eptatretus atami
AATCCCCCGCTATATCGCGGTTCACCTATCGCGCCCCCGCTTCATCGCGGTTTTTCCCTTGGAACCTAACAAATTTTATCTGCGGATTCCCCCGGTATATCGCGGTAATAATATATAAAATATAAATTATTTAAGCAATAATTTATAATGCGTGGCGTTCGACCAGTCACACAACGCACGAGACAAAGTTTCGCTTGTGAACTTCGAATATTTTCTATGTTTTTTCTCCAAGCCCCACGATGCCGCCCAAACGCCCTGCACCTTCTAAGGCTTCTGGAAAGGAACCGAAGCGCCAGAGGAAGGTTTATATTCACTCGATATAAATCAAATCCAATCGTTTTTACACGCCCCAGCGTTTAATAATCACTCGATATAAATCAAACCGAATCGTGTTTAACACACCAGCGTTTAATAATCACTCGATATAAATAAACCCAATGTTTTACACACCGCCCAGCGTTTAATATTCACCTCGCTATAAATCAAACCCAATCGTGTTTACACACCGCCCAGCGTTTAATATTCACTCGTTATAATCAAACCCAATCGTGTTTATACCGCCCAGCGTTTAATATTCACTTTATAAATCAAACCCAATCGTGTTTATACACCGCCCAGCGTTTAATATTCACTCGTTATAAATCAAACCCAATCTGTTTATACACCGCCCAGCGTTTAATAATCACTCATATAAATCAAACCCAATCGTGTTTACACACCGCTCAGCGTTTAATATTCACTCGTATAAATCAAACCCAATCGTGTTTACACACCGCCCAGCGTTTAATAATCACTCATATAAATCAAACCCAATCGTGTTTACACACCGCCCAGCGTTTAATATTCACTCGTTATAAATCAAACCCAATCGTGTTTATACACCACCCCAGCGTTTAATAATCACTCGATATTAAATAAAACCCAATCGTGTTTATACACCACCCAGCGTTTAATATTCACTCGTTATAAATCAAACCCAATCGTGTTTAACACCGCCCAGCGTTTAATAATCACTCGATATAAATCAAACCAATCGTGTTTAACACCGCCTAGCGTTTAATATTCACTCGTTATAAATCAAACCAATCGTTTACACACCGCTCAGCGTTATAATTCACTCGTTATAAACAAACCCAATCGTGTTTACACACCGCCCAGCGTTATAATCACTCGATATAAATCAAACCCAATCGTGTTTACACACCACCCAGCGTTTAATAATCACTCGATATAAATAAAAACCCAATCGTTTATACACCACCCAGCGTTAATATTCACTCTTATAAATCAAACCCAATCGTGTTTACACACCGCCCAGCGTTTAATAATCACTCGATAAAATCAAACCCAATCGTTTACACACCGCCACGTTAATATTCACTCGTTATAAATCAAACCCAATCGTGTTTACAACCGCCAGCGTTTAATAATCACTCGATATAAACAAACCCAATCGTGTTTACACACCGCCAGCGTTTAATATTCACTCGTTATAAATCAAACCAATCGTGTTTATACACCACCAGCGTTTAATAATCACTCGATATAAATAAAACCCAACGTGTTTATACACCACCCAGCGTTTAATATTCACTCGATATTAATAAAACCCAATCGTGTTTACACACCGCCCAGCGTTTAATATTCACTCGATATAATAAAAACCAATCGTGTTTACACACCGCCCCAGCGTTAATATCACTCGATATAAATCAAACCCAATCGTGTTTACACACCTCCCAGCGTTTAAAAATCACTCGATATAAATAAAACCCAATCGTGTTTACACACCGTCCAGCGTTTATTATGCACTCGATATAAATCAAACCCAATCGTGTTTATACACCGCGTTTATAAAAAAAATAGGCATTTTGGGGGAGGATTTCCCAAACAGAATTTATTTTGGGAAAATCCATTCATCGCGGATTTTCACTTCTCGGGGGGTTTGGAACGTAACCCCGCGATAAACGGGGATGGACTGTATATAATATATATATATATATATATAATATATATATATTAATATATATATATATATATATATATATATGGCAGATAACATCGGGAAGGTGCCTCCACCAGTTGCAGTTGTGAAGAAAATTCAGTTCTTCGCTTCAGAGTCTGAACCAAATTTATTAACAACAAACAACAACAAACATGCGCATGGGAAAGAAGGAAATACAAGACAAGCAATGTCAAAAACAATCATCTTTCTGCCCAAAATGTACATAGCAATCCTCTTTATTCAATTTCGAACAGAAAAAGACAAGGGAGGGCTAGACATCTGGCAAGGGTAAATGAAGGGGAGGGCTGACAGGCATGAGGTAAGGGAACTAAGAACTGCGCACATGGGAACTTTGGGAGTGAGGAGAGACACACTCATGGCAACAGTTGCAGTGTGAACACCAGGTCAGCCTTGAGAAGAGGGTGATAACAGGGTTAGGAAAAACACAGAGACCGGTTGGATGGAGATATGAGCCCATTACTTTGAACATACATTTCATTTCCCACGGGATAATGAGATTCTCGAAACACCCAGCCTGTTTTTTATGCTGTTAGGAAGACCCCGCCACCAAAAGCCAACAGAGTTGTTTAATTCTTCTTAGACCCAAGACGTTTACTCCAGTAGCATTCCAAAATTATTTACTTTCTGCTAGACTATGAGGCTCCAGAAAGGCATTCTTCTCTTCAGCAGCTGCGTAGTTTCATTTAAACATTGGAGATACCAGTCTTGGTTATATGTATTTCAGTGAGATAAAACCACATAATATTTCGTAAGATACAACTCTGTTTTACTTGTATATTCATCTATATCATGTGGAGGTCAAAAGACTGTCAGGGAAAAGGGAAATTTTACTGAGTCAATTTGATTCCAGTACAAAAGTAAAACCTTATTTTATTCTGTGTTCAATTAAAAGCAACAAGTGAATATAATTGAGAACACATGAATATATTTATTTTTTATTTCACATCCCCCCCCCCCTTTGTCCTATCAGGACAACTTTACATAATTATATTACATGTGATCACCATACCGCATTCCAAAAGGAGAAAAGACATGTGTTTCACAAGTTCACCCATATTAATGGCAAAGAGCATTCACAGGAGAAGAATGTTGGACAATGGCCATGTCATTGGTGTCCCAGTCGGAGTAATGAGCATGTTTCTGCCTAGTTTATGGGCTGTTCGTCAGTAGCTGTCACGAGTTGTAAAGGCGTGCTACCCGAGGCCAGAGGATCAGCTTGTCAGGGTGCAGATAGAGCAGTACCCAACGGGAAACACAGTTTAGATGCTCCTTGAGCCGCAGAGAAGGTAGGCCCCAGCAGGGATGAGCTTAGGCCTGACAATGGATTGCAGATGATTCTTAAAGAAACAGTGAGAACTTGAGATGCATCCCAGAGGTCCAGCCCCAGCAGAACTCGGAGAGAACTTTAGATGCAACAGAGCGGCAGTTCGTGCAATCAAGTTTGTTCCATCGAAACGAGCTATGCATGGCAGAGGTAGCAGCGATGGCCCCAGCTGCGATGGCCCTTGCACCATTGGGCACACGATGCATTAGCAGGAGCAGGAGCGGCAATGATCAGCAGGTGCGGCAATGACTCACTGTAAGGACCTTCAGGGCCTTCACTGTACATTGTGCGACCTCACTTTCACGGCAAGTTCCCAATATATATCTGCAGAGCAAGGGTTTGCGAGTTTGGTTGGAGTCGTTCCCCCAGGCAGGCACCATGGAACAGCGATGTTAAGTCTTTGCTTTCTCTTCAGTGGGGGTTTTTTTTTTTTACATGCTCGTCTCATCTCCTCAGAAAGGGGGTCATGCCATGATCACGTGTTGAATACCCAATCACCCAAATGAGGCTTCTCCCCATTGTCCAATCTTTCGGTGGAAGTTTTTCCAACATGTCATCAGATTACCCAGCTAAACTGCTCTCAACACTCTGAAACAAACATAATCAAGGTTAAATACTCAGTATTATTCAATTTTCAATAAAACGTAGTGGGCCCATGTATTTAAAGAAGACTGACAAAGGTTCTTTGAGAAGCATCTAACCTGGATTACATGAAATATCAAAATTTTACCTTTCTTGTGGTTTTTTTCACACCTAAACGACATGATAAAATCTAAAGAAATCTCAGTTGTATGTACCTATCTGTGTGTGTGTGTGTGTGTGTGTGTGTGTGTGTCTGTGTCTGTGACCGCTGTTTCTCGACAACCACTGGTCCGATCTAATTGAAACTTGCCAGGTATATTGCTGGGGACATGAGTATGTGCATTTTCAAGGTTTGATATGAATCGGACAAGTGATTCCTAAGTTATGGCCATTTATTTACCAAACCAATGACAGGACACGTTGCTTGGCGTTTTTCACCCACGTATCTATCTTCTATCTATAATTCCAGCAATCTCTGTTTGTTTGCCTTTTCAAGGTTTGAAATTAATCGGACAAGTGGTTCCCAAGTTATGGCCAGGTTAGAGCGCGTTCCCATGGAACGCGCGTTACAACGTATGGACTTCCGGATAGTGATGACTTACTGTTTCTAATAATTTCTCGATTTCTTGTGCGCATTTATAGATAAACACAATGCCCCAATCCAGTCGTCGTTTACGAGAGCAAAGGAACGGCCTGTGTGGTTGTTTGAATTTTTTTTTTGCACAGTACGGCCACGCACGTACGGCCACGCACGTACTGCCATGCACGTACGGCCACGCACGTACGGCACGTGAAAGCGAAGGAACGGCCTGTATGGTTGTTGTTTCTGGCACGCGGTTTGAAAGAATTTTTTTTTTTGCACATACGGCCACGCACGTACGGCACGCAAGAGCGAAGGAACAGCCTGTGTGGTTGTTGTTTCTGGCACGCGGTTTGAAAGTTTTTTGTTTTTTTTTGCACGTACGGCCACGCACGTACGGGCACGTGAAAGCGAAGGAACGGCCTGTATGGTTGTTGTTTCTGGCACGCGGTTTGAAAGAATTTTTTTTTTTTTGCACATACGGCCACGCACGTACGGCCACGCACGTACGGGCACCGAGAGCGAAGGAACAGCCTGTGTGGTTGTTGTTTCTGGCACGCGGTTTGAATTTTTTGGGGTTTTTTTGCACGTACGGCCACGCACGTACGGGCACGACTAGTACTCAAAAACAATAATCTCATTTGCTATTTGCATGTAGAAAGGCAGCAGTATTTATCAGGGTTCCAATTTGCACAATTCAAGAAAGGCCTCTTCAGTTTGTACAATTAAAGAGGGGGTAATTCCCTCTCAAAGCACGAGTAATCAGTGAAGGTGCCTTTAGTGAGGGCAATGTTTTTGTAGCACAATTGAAAAGTACTATGATAACAAATAACATGCCCAATAAAAATCAACAATTTTGTCCACCATCCTCAAATGATCCCTTTAATCAATAAAATATTCCATCATCTGCATAGAATTATAAAACTTAGCTTCTTCTTAATTTTCAATGTATTCTAATTTGCCTGAGATATAAGTGCAACATTCAAACCCTATAAGAGCACAGGATATCCACTGTGGAGCAAGTACTAAATCCAAAGCGATTCAATTTTAACACAGTTACCAATTGATTTGCAATCATTTAATATTCATATCTGCTGAACTATCCACAGTTTCATTCACAAGCATTTCCAAAGCAGTGCCATTTTTTATTTTCCAGCTAACTTAGCACTTCTGTGCTGAGGAAAGATGTCATAATGCCAGTCAATGTTAGAAATCCCCCACTTACTTCGTTGCAAATTTTGAAATGGGGAATGGGTAAGTAAACATACAAAGTACACATAACCTAAAAATCACGCACCTGTTCAATTTATCAGAAAACAAATGAAATAGGTATTACTTTAATGCTGTTTGTGTGTTCATTATACGATTTTCAATAATATAATTCTTACACTCTGACCTACTTAACATTCATTTCTCTAATGCCTTCTGCACTAGTGATTCTGGTTTATCTTTGTTTGTGTTTCTACAAATTGTGGAGACATTTCCTTAAATTACAGTTAGGCCAGTACCAGCTACTAATCAGTGAGAGCAATACAATTACAATACATGGTATAATTCCTAATTCCATGAATTAATTTCATAATTACTGTTTGGTCTAGCCATTCTTTTATTTCTACATTATGATTATGTAAATACGATGCTAATTTCTCATATATTGATTTTCCCTTTTAGTCAACTTATGATTCCTATATATAATATTGACCAATCTGTTGATCAATTTAATAACATAGACCCTCCTTCAGTATAATGTAAGTACCTCACTTAATATATTATCTCAATTCAATTCTAGTAACTTTTTTTCTACCCTTAATGAATACATCAACCCATGTCACGAGGTCCATAGCAGTAGTAGATTAATGGGGTTTCTGAGGCACCCATGCAAATAAATGGGGGAAAATTTTAATTGATCCCGAAAAACCCTAAACAGGAGGATAATTCCTCCCATACAAATGTATCGGAGAACTCTCTGACTCGAGACCCGTCAGGACAAAAAGAGAAGTATGATTTTCTGCCATACAAATGTATAGGAGAACTCTCTGACTTGAGATCCATCAGGACAAAGAAAAGAAGTATGATTTCTGCCATACAAGCTCATATTAAATTGGACTGTCTCAGGGCTCACAAAAACTCATACAAATTAATAGGGAAGTTTTCTTGATCAAGGCTTATTTGGTCAAAAGAGGAGAATGATTTTCTCTCCCCTCGGACTCTTACTCCACTCAAAGGTGACCAACGAATATTTATCATGTTCTATTTAGGTAATAAATTAATTTTCTATTACATTCATCACCACGGTATGTTCACAAATATTATTTAGAACTTTGTTCTTGGTCTAAATATCTTTGTTGAGCAGAAATAAAATGAAACTTCTCTCAATGCTCTTGTTTGACTACCTCCTGAGCACAGATTATTTTTGCATAAGCCAGCCCACTTTTCATAAACCAGCCCACTTTTCATAAGCCTGCCACTTTTCATGATGTATTTTTCATATGCCACGCCCACTTTTACTAAGCCCGCCCACTTTTACTTAAGCCCGCCTACTCACATCATTTCCAGTTAATCTCTGACTCACAAATAATTCACTAGAAAATTCTAGAATGTTATGTTTTGAAAAATTTCCCAACGAAGTTGTCTGGGCTTGCCCATGCAATTTTCAAACAATTCTCCATTTTAAAAAGGAAACCATAGCAACCAGTTCTTTCTCTATAAAAGCTTAAACCCAGACTCCATTTTAAACATTTTTTTTACTGACAATGGAGTGCTGTGCTGAGCTTGGAGTTCTTAGAGTTCTACTACTTGTATGGAACTAAACCTTCAAGTTGATGAACTGGATTCAACCTCTTATCTATTGAGGTAAGATTTTAACTTCCTATTTACAGAGTTTGATTGAAGCATAGTTCATTTAATAATTAAATCACTTAATTAATACATTATTATTTTCTCTCACAGGAAATTGTATCTGAAATACGAAATGAAAACACTGCTTTTGCCCCAAACTTGGGACGAAATTGTCGGTTTGGTTGAAGACCTTGTGAGCGACCAAGACCCACAGAATGAGCTTGAGTGGGATGACTTTGGAGTTCTTGGAGTTCTACTACTTGTATGAGAACTAAACCTTCCAGTTGATGAACTGATTCAAACCTCTTATCTATGAGGTAAGATTTTATTTTCCTATTTTCAAAGTTTGATTGAGCATATAATCATTTAATAATTAAATCACTTAATTAATACATTATTATTTTCTCTCACAGGAAATTGTATCTGAATACAAAAATGAAATACTGCTTTTGCCACAACTTGGGACGAAATGTCGGTTTGGTTTGAAGACCTTGTGAGCGAACAAGACACCACAGAACGAGCTCGTCCTTGATGACCCAACCAAAGAGTTATACCTTGGAGACCAGCAAATCCTGAAAAAGAGTTTTACAACATAGTACTCATTGTGAGTTATCAAGACAATACCACTGAACAAGTTATACCATGATGAGCCAGAATACAAGTTTTACCTTGGAGACTCACAAATTTGAAAAAATCAGAAAATGAGTTCTGCCTTGATGGTTTAAATAACTACCTTGGAGACTCGGGAAAAGGGTTCTGCCAAGATGGTTCAAATATGGGGCCTACCTTGGAGACTCACAAATTTTGAAAAAATCAGTAAATAGTTATCTTGGTGGTTTTAAATGTGAAACTACCTCGGAGACCTCACAATTTTTAAAAATCAGTAAATGAGTTATCCTTGGTGGGTTAAATATGAAACTTACCTCGGAGACCTCACAAATTTTGAAAAATCTGAAAATGAGTTCTGCCTTGATGGTTTAAATAACTACCTTGGAGACTCAGGAAAAGGTTCTGCCAAGATGGTTCTAAATATGGGGCCTACCTTGGAGACTCCAAAATTTTGAAAAAATTAGGAAATGAGTTATCCCTTAGAGACTTTGTAAGTTGTTTTATTTTTGGAGACTTTAAATGTGGGTTCTGGCTTGATAACTCACAATGTGATACATATCTTGGAACTCCAACAGGAATGTGGTTATACCTTGAAGACTTGGAAAGTTGGGTTTATTTGGAGACTTGAAATGTGGTTTCTACCACTCTTGGGATATTAACCTATCAATGTAGTTCTTTGTGGAGTGCTTGATGAGAACAATATCAAGAAAGTTCTGGGAAGAAAGTGCAGGAAAGTTCTTACTCACCTTTTCTTCTTCCATCAAACCTGAAAGCTTTAAAGACAGAATTGGAAGAAGAGAAAAAAACATAAAAAATATATATGTTAGTTCTGGAAGAAGATGCAGGAAGGTTCTTACTTCCCCTTTCTACTTCATCAAACCTGAAAGCTTTAAAAGACAGAATTGGAAGAAGAGAAAAAAAACATAAAATATATATTGTTGAAATACGTATTTAAAAAAAGACATTGTTTGGCGAGGGTTGGTTGAGATTTTGAATGTGAGGGTGGGGGTTTGGATTTTGAACACGAGGTTGGGTTGAGATTTTGAATGTGAGGGTTGGTGGGGGTTGAGATTTTGAATAATTGATGTTCGGACAGGGGTTGAGATTTTGAATGTGAGGTTGGGTGGGGGTTTAGTTTTGAATGTGAGGGGGGGGTACACACACACACAACATCACACCGAACAAACAAAAGTTAAGCCTTGACTATTCAGTTGAGGATTCTGTGTTTTGGGTCATAGATCTAAGAACGTCCCCCTTGACACACATTTATAACGGCAGATGCCACCTGTTATACACCTCGAGACTTGGCCTCGAGTGTCACAACGGTGATAGTAGGGGGGAGGAAGCGCCAAACCATTGCTCCCATGGGTATTATCTGCTTAGTTTTGTCTTTTGTAATTCCTGTGAATAAAATGAACTAAAATCTCTTCCCATTTCTAAATCATATATCTTATACGTCCAAGGACACTGTATCTATTACATCAACAATTTAAAAAAAGTTCATTCGTCATCGCTTTGTATAACCTTTTTCAAAATGAGATTTCCACCTGTATATTCTTACGATATCACCAACTTTGAACATAGGTTGCTGACATTAATCTCTTTTTCATATTTAATTTTGTGAATGTTCTGATGGTTCATATTCGTTGACGTGTGAATCGTTCATCTATACTATTCACAATATCCTGAATAATAGATGACTTTGTTGAGAACCGAGTTGTATGAATTTTTATATAGTCTCTCTTTAAGGTACGATTAAAACGTTCAATAACAACGGCTTTTCCTTCATTAAAGGTATGTATAATTGTAATGCTGTTATTTTAGGAAAATCATAATGTCTTGTTATAAAAATTATCCACCCTCATCAGTCCACATTTTTTAGGTTTTCTCTTACTTTTATTAAATATCTGTTGAAAGGCTAACATAAGAGTATTACCTGTTTTTGTTTTTTAAAGGACAACCCACGCGTATCTACTCCTCAAATCAATAACGGTTAAAGCATACTGTACCTTATCATTATTGAGTTCAATCAATCAGCAGACAGATATAATCACTCCTGGAATAAACCTTCCTTCAACGAAAGTTTGTGAATTTGTTTATGTAATTCATCAGCTAATTGCTCTTCAGTCTAATGACATCATTAGAGCCTATAAGTTTTTTTGAATTTCCAAGCCCAAGTTTCAATTTAGCACTAATGATCTTCTTCACGATGAACCTATCAACTTTTTTCTCTCAAGGTTGGATTTGTATCAGAGACAAATTATACAACATTTCTCTATCGGCTTCATGCTTTTCTTCCAAATTGTGGTATTCCATAATCATATCGTGTTTCAATGCACACTTCATCAACCCTATTGATGGCTTACTCCATGATTTAGGATTGTCTGCCTCATCTAATCTTTTACCAAGTTTGTGCCTGGACCACAGAAAGAATACCCTAGTAGATGTAATTCCCCTGGTATTCCAGTAGTTGTAAATTTACTTCCTGATAAAAACTTTTGTAATCTCCTCCACATTTGTGTTTGGAGATAAATTGACACTTTTTTGAACCACACACCGAACATGTACCTTTTTGTATAAACCTATTATTTTACTTTAAAATATGAGATTTTTTAGTATTAGTTTCTTTTTACATTGAGACAATAACTCATTTATTTATGAGAAAATATCCGACAGATACGAAACCTTTTAGTTTCCAACATGCACATTTGAATCTTAATTTTAATACATAAAGAATCCTTAAATCCTCACTCTCTCCTCCATTTATTTAGAAAAAAATAAAAAAATGTAATCAAAGTCAATATCTTGTCCTTGAAAACGATGTCAATAGTCTTGTCGAAAATATTGCGAATAGACTTTTCAATTCTTTGTTTTCCTCCTCGTACGTTGAGATTTATTTATTTCTGTAATACCTCCAATCTTTTTTTAATCTCACTGTTTCCATATTTTCATATTTATTCTTCTCGCTCTTTCCTCCCTCTCCTCCTTCTCTCTCTTCTCCCTTTCTTCCTTCTCTCTCTTCTCCCTTTCCTCCTTCTCTCTCTTCTCCCTCTCCTCCTTCTTCTCTCTTCTCTCTTTCCTTCTCTCTCTTTCCCTGTCCTCCTTCTCTCTCTTCTCCTTTCTCCTCTCTTCTCTCTCTTCTTCAACTCCTTCCTCGTCCCTTACTATCCTTGAATCGCTTACACCCCATAGAATATCATACATATATTCATGGATTTTTTGTTACTCCTGTATCCAAAATATTTTTTTTACAACAGGAACCAATAAAAATTTCTTCTGAATTCTGAAAGAGCCTTACATTTCTTACTTATAATTTTTTCATTATTTAACATTTAATTAAATCCAAGTTGTTGGTTATCAACATCAGCATAAGCCAATCTTTATGAAAATACCTCATTCTTTATGTTGTAGAACATATTTATTAAAAATCCGAATACCCTTTCTTGAAGGTATGCTTGACACAGAAATGATAATTTTCTTGAAGCTTCTTGCTGTCATTTATGTATTAGAATATATGACAGAATAATATTATGACACGAAACACCTCCCCATCTCCCCATAGTTAAATCATTTTGTATTTCCTTACTTATTATATATAATCCTGTTTTTCTGTTTCATGATATAAACTAGGGCAAAACCATTATTATATTTACCCTTATTAAATTCTTTTATTTTGTTTACTAATCGTGGCTCCACAAACTCATTGTCTATACCAAGTGGATATATTTTTACGATATATTTATATATATTTAGGTCAATTTAAATGACCAATTATATCCTAAATCATCATATCATACCCCCATGTTCTATTCTCATACAAACGATACGCCCTTCTTTATAAAAAAAAAATTATTTTAATTCGAACTGTGAATTCTGTATGACCTGGAGATAAAATCAACACTCTGTATCTTTGGAATACACGCCGCATTTTATTTAAAATATATATTGTGATAATCACTTAATCTCACCAAGTCATTCGCGTCAGTCGGGCTTGGATAATTTTTAAATATTAAGCATTTTCATATTAATTTTTGGTTACATATTTCTGTCGTTCGCCTGTGCCTTGTTTAATAATTGATAAATCAATCTCCAGTCTTGGATACACCAAAGATAGAACCATCTTTACCAACATAAGTCATTTATATTAGATTTAAAATAATGTCATATAAAAATTCTTTTTGTTGAGTTGAAATAACACATATAGGCATAATTGACCACAACACTTGGAATTTCATTCTTGGACTTGAAATGTTTGATAAACACCATTCTGTAACAATTTTATGACTTCAACAAGTGGTGGAAGACCGAAACTATCAAAATAATATTTATCTTGACTATTAAAAATACAAACCCAATGGAAACGGTTCCCAATTTATTACTTCTAAGTTCATAATAAGTATTCTTTGTATTTTTGGGCACGTTATTATTCATCTCTCATACAAAATAACCACATTGATGAATTTTTAATTTCTTACAATATTTGGACAAGCTTTGTATAATTCTGATTGTTGTATTCTTTCCAAATTCTTTTTAAACCATCTCATCAATGCTACATTTATTTATTAGAAAGATATCATCCATATACATCTTTTAGTTAATATTACACCTGCTTGTGCGATAGAAGAAAGCATATCTCAAAATAACAATCTCGCTTTTCAGGAGACCTCAAGTTTTTCAGCAAAATCTACAATTACACCACTTCTCCACTAATTTGTTTCTCCAACTCTTTGTTATGTCTTTCCATTTCTTTTGAGCCTGCGAGTTGAGGCCTTCCTTTCGGTGGCAGTTTTCACGCTGTTGAATACCTACCCGTCAATGCGTCAACCGCACTTAAACCATGCAAATAAAGGAATTAGAAATGGAGAAATTCCTCCACTCGTCTCTCTTATTGAATATTTTTTCAACATTGGTTTTGTCATTTTAATTTTAAGTGAGCCAATATCTTTCAAGATATTAACCTGTTCTCTTGTGAGCAAAACATCAATTCTTACTGCTCCTTTCTCTGAATTGTATTAACGTTAAT
>CM068957.1:116815133-116825301 GCA_035128595.1 Eptatretus atami
AAAGAGCAGAGATCGGAAAGTGGAAAGTGGACGTGCTCCGGTGCATGCTCCCATACCTGACCTGACGTCATTGCACTGTGTCCTTTATATACTGCACGTATTTTTATTTATTCACTTGTAAATACAACCCGTCGCTTTTCTGAGGGGGCAATAAAGGGCGTGGGGGTGGGGGGAGAGAGGAGAGAGAGTGAGTGAGTGAGTGAGTGAGTGAGTGAGTGAGAGAGAGCGAGAGAGATATATGATCCCATCAGCGTGAACATCGAAAACAAAGCATTGTGACCAGATTCATACTTGTACAAAAAAAGATAAGAAGGCATTGCTAATTGAGGTGTTAATACATGATTTGGACTAACGATGCAGAGATCAAGAAAAGACTAAATCAACCTCAGCATGAAGTGAAAAGATCCTGGAAGCTGCAGAATGCCAAAGTTGTACCAGTGATAATGAGAACCTCATGGGAATAGAAGAAGAACCTCACAGAGATAATAAAAACCATCCTGGGAATATCACTACAAACAAACTGCAATTTGAAGCCGTCTTGGCTCTCGTAACGATCCTGAAGAGAGCCCTCGCACAAAACTTTGAAAACGAAACTGCACAGCTTGGTCATGAATCGTGACCCCTTACCAAAATGAAGTGAATACTTTGAGCCCACCCTTGGAGGACTCCATTCCACTTCTGAAACCTCATATGCAGACACACACACACACACACACACGTCACACACACACACACACACACACACACAACAATCACACACACCACACACACCACACACCTAACGGTGGATATTTCGAGACCTGGGAGGGATCCATTCCATATTCTGAACCCAATATACAAAAGAACTTCACAGCTTGGTCCATGAATCGTGACCCCCTTACCAAAATGAAGGTGGATACTTGAGCCCGCCTGGGAGGACTCCATTCCACATTCGGAAACCCATCATTATGTAGTGGGAATTGCTCTCTAATTGCTCAGCCCAGCAAGCTGAGGTGTTTTGCTCTCAATATGTTGTGGTACTGAAAGAGATTTATGGTACTGAACCCTCCATTCAATTCATATGCGGATTTCGAACGAGTGTGCGTCATAGAAACCTTGCATGAGAGAGAAGAGAGAGGGAGAGAGAGAGAGAGAAGGAGGAGAGGAGGGGGGAGAGAGGGGGGAGAGAGAGGGGGGGAGAGAGAGGGGGGAGAGGAGAGAGAGGGGAGAGAGAGAGAGAGAGAGAGAGAGAGAGAGAGAGAGAGAGAGAGAGAGAGAGAGAGAGAGAGAGAGAGAGAGAGAGTGGTTTATTAAACCAGCTATGAACTGATGTTTAGCATCCTGATATATCCTGATGTTTAGCAGGTAGGGCGATTCATTAGTCGATGCGTGATCCTCGGATGGACGTTAAACTAGGCGTGCTGTCTCATTAGTTTATGGATGTTAAAGATAAATTCCTGCCAGACTACTGCTGGTAAGGCAATGGCAAACCACCAGTGCAACCCTTTGGTGGCACAATGCTCAGTAAATAGCGGCTTTATCAGAGGAGGATATCGATTCAAGCAGGCAAAACTCGAGCAAAGCTTTGTTAACTAAGGCAGGCAAATTCCTTGCATATAATTAATAAAATAATGTTAATTCAAATGAGAATTATGGAATTGTTGCAAGATTGCCATGAATTAACTATGAGACATAACCAGTGCAATACCTCTTATAATGATTGATATGTGAAGCAAGTACATCAAGTAATGAGAAAATTGGGTTAAAATTGATATTATGATAACGTAACAAGTTTCCATAACAAATTTATCCAATCATATTAATAAATCACTGACATCCAAGAACCAGGCCAAGACATGTAGCAAGCTATCTATACACTTAACAAATAAGAATACTTTTGACAGGCAAAGGCTGTGATAGTGCTCCTTGAACACACAGCTTTGCAGGCTTTATCAAAAGAACATTCCAAAGGCTTGCCTGTCAAGGTCAGCTTGCTGAGTGAGTATCAGAAAGCAAAAACATCTTTGTTGTCTTTAAATTTTGTTATATGGGCCTTTATTTGTCAGGTTAATCATGAATCAAGTTTAATTGTACTACAATTTTGTTTCACTGTCACACTGATGGACCATAAAGCTGTTTAAGAGAATTGGATAAATATGCAAATAAACTTTACCCAAAGTTTTTGCCATGGAGAAGTTTCTTTCGCGAGGTGTAGGCGAGTTGTCACAGCATGATGTGGAAATTAATCAAACAATGTTTGTATTTGGTATTGTTTAAACCATTGGCTCTTAACCTGGGGTGCGCCTCCCTAGGGGGCATGAGTAATTTCCAGAGGGGGCGTGAGCCGGAGAAAAAGTAGGAATTAATCTAATTATTTTTGGAATCATCTTAACAAGTGTTGCATAATATCGTGATGAACATAATATACAAAAGTATCGCCTTTAATAATTTTAGTTTTCTATTCGCTACTGGCCTCCCATTTTCGGTATTAAAATAATTTTAAAATTACATTTATTTAAATCAATATTAAAATTTATATTTTATTTTAATTTTTAATATTAAAATTAATTTTTCTCACAGATTTGCAGTACCATGTCAAACTAAATCATTCGCAATGAGTACAAAAAAGCAGAAGTATATTGACGAATATATTCGATCTGGATTTGTGTCCCTCCAAAGGGTGACACAGAGGTACCCAGTGCGTAATATGGTACAAGACTCTGAGCAATGATGGCATGCGGCCACACCCCTGGAACGCCACTTGAAGACAATGCATCCTGCTCTTGCTGCCAAACCCAAGGCATTCTTTGAACAAAAAGGCAGTCCTTGAAGCAAGTAAAGATGGACAGCAGTGGAGCATTTCGGCAACAGGCTTCCTATGAGATCGCCATGTTGATTGCAAAGAGCAAAAAGAGCCATAACATCTGAGAGACTCTCATAAACCAAGTGTGCTGCGTGCAGCAGAGCTCGTTCTGGGGAAGGATAATGCAAACAAGCTTTCCCAAATCTCTCTAGCAAACGATACCGTCAAGGGAAGCATCGATTAAATTTCTCAAGATATCAAAGATCAAGTACTTGACCAAGTAAGAGCTTCTCCTGTATTTGCCATCCAGTTGGACGAAACGACTGATGTTGCTCAGTGTTCTCAGCTGCTGATGTATGCTCGTTTTGTGTCAGGCAATAGTGTAAAAGAGGAAATGCTCTCTGCCATCCATGGAAAGTTGTACAACAGCAAACAGATTTTTCAGTAGCATCAAACTTCTTCCAGGAAAATCAACTTTCATGGACTCGCTGGTAGGGATGTGTACTAATGGAGCTCCAGCCATGCTGGTTTGCAATCTGGTTTCATAACAAGAGTGAAAGAAGAAAGTCCATCTGCTATAGGTACGCACTGCATCCTTCATCATGAAGCTTAGCATCCAGAACGCTACCTGCTGAAATGAGGGATGTCATGAACGTGGCTATCAAGGTAGTCAACTTCATCAAGCTGGAGCCTTAAACAGTCGTCTCTTCAAACAGCTGTGTGTGGATATGGATTCTGAACATCAAGCTTGCTTTTCACACAAACGTACGATGGCTTTCGAAGGAAACATGCTTGGACGGCTTTATGAACTCCGACAAGAAGTGGCAACATTCCTAGATTTGCAGCAGAAAGCAGATCTCCATGACAAGTTCCTTGGTGAAGGATCTCTAGCTTACCTGGTGGACATCTTTGAAGTGCTGAATGCCATCAACCTCAAACTCCAAGGTAAAAAACATCAACATAATCATGCACCATGACGTCATTCGAGCCTTCATGGCCAAATTCTACCTCTGGAATATCGAATTCAGGATGGAAATACAGCCAGTTTTGCTCACTTGGATTCTGCTCTCATTCACAGTTACCTTGATCTGAGTTAAGAAATAAGTCATTACTCATCTGACTGAATTGAAAGCAGAATTCATCAGATACTTTCCGGATAGAGATGAGAAGCGCGAAGCCTGGAAATTCATGAGGAACCCATTTCAATGTGAAGTAGCTGATATTTCAGACAGTGCAAGAGGAGTTTCTTGAGTTAAAGTTCAACTCCTTGGCTGAAGAAGACTTCAAAAAACTGTATCTAGAGATGTTCTGGCTCACTACTTTACTGTTTACCTTTTGATCTCACATCAAGCTCTTCGATTCTGACAATGTTTGGATCAACGTATCTTTGAAGCTGCATTTTCCACACTCGTTGCTGTCAAGACCAAGTACAGAAACAGCTGACATTGAAGGGACTTGCATTGTGCTCTCTCTGGCATTCGACCACGCATTCAAGATCTGATAGATAAGAAGCAATGTCAAGTATCTCATTAAATGTCATCTCATTAAATATGCTGTGTATATGAGTGTTGCTTATACATAATCTTTGTTCATTAAAAAGACTAAAACAGGCATTTTTTCAGTTTTTCCTTTTAATTCAGGAGGGATTTTTAATCATTTGGTTGAAGATGTGACTCATCTTGAACGGGGGGGGGGGGGGGTGAGGCAAGGACCAACTACTGGAGGGGGCGTGGTGGTAAAAAGGTTCAGAACCACTGGTTTAAACTGTATGGAGAAATCTGTATCGTTAACCATGTTGTCAAAGCTTTTGTTCCCAAATGAACACCATGCAGCCAAAGTTGTCAAGTTTTGCAGCTCAACAACTCACACTGCTGGGATATCAAGGCCGAGTGGCATGGACCCACCCCTCTCACAACGGGGGAGTTCACAGAGCTGGGAGTCCTGAGAAGACTCCTGGGTGGCCAACTGTGACAACAATGATAGCCTTTCTTGTTTAATTACTCCTGTTTAATTAATGTAACAATGTGCATCCTAGTCTTTGAATTATTTTGGGGATCTATTTTGTGAATTATAACAACCTAGCAACAGCACACCGTGTGCTTTGACCTGTATTGTGGTGATGGACCAGCAAGTGATACTCGTGATAATGTTTGCATGTCTTATTCATCAGAAAGTGATTTTCACACACTTGTTTACTGGGTTAGTTGTCATATACATAAACATGGGGAAGAGTTTGGTAACTAGTGGTGGTTGTGTACGGTAACCGAGTTAATTACTTTCAGACTCAGCTCATGAAAAGGAAAAAAAATCATGAGAGCACTGGAGGCACAAGATTTTTAGTGTTCGTTGTTTCTTTTTCTCCATTAACATTCTTTTGAGTTTGAACCTCATGTTTCTTTGTTATAATGAATGGGTTGATTACATACTAGGTTCCTTTGGTATTTGAGTTGTACTGGATGGCTTCTTTTGTGGTGATTTGTTTTGCTTGTCTAGTCAACAGATTAAGTTTGTTTGAATAGATTCGTTTTAGTTGAAGGTTATGAAAGAATTTTGTACAACCTCGTTTTGTGCTTGATCGATTTTGGCAGCCCTCAGTCATCCGGCATTCATTTAATATCAAGTTTTGTTTTGCAATTACAAATTGGGAAACCTTTATCATGTAAGTCTCGTAATCTTAATTTAAATGTATTATAAGCTACATTGGGTTTTCAAGTGACAGAGTCTCCCAATTTGTTTTTTTCTAACTCCTTGAATGGATCGAAATTTGCGGAGTATTAGAGTCCACACTTTAAAACCAGTAACTTGGAACACAAGTAATGATCGGATTTATCACAGTAAGGTAAACCGTTGGTTATTGGTACTTGTATTGATTGATTAATATATTACAATCACAGTAGCTAGAGTAGTAGATTAATGGGTTTCTGAGGCACCCATGCAAAGAATGGGGAAACTATGAATTGATCCCCGAAAACCCCTAAACAGGAGGCTAATTCCTCCCATCACAATGATAGGGAGAATTCTCTGACTCGAGACCCATCAGGACAAAAGAGAAGTATGATTTTTCGCCATACAAATGTATAGGAGAACTCTCTGACTCGAGACCATCAGGACAAAAAGGGAAGTATGATTTTCTGCCATACAAATGTATAGGGAGAACTCTCTGACTCGAGACCCATCAGGACAAAAGAGAAGTATGATTTTTCTGCCATACAAATGTAAAGGAGAACTCTCTGACTCGAGACCCATCAGGACAAAAGAGAAGTATAATTTTCTGCCATACAAGCTCATGTTAAATTGAGACTGTCTCAGGGTTCAAAAAAACCTCATACAAATTAATAGGGGAAGTTTCTTGATCAAGGTTTATTTGGTCAAAAGAGGAGAATGATTTTCTCTCACCTCGACTCTTACTCCACTCAAAGAGTGAGCCAACGAATATTTGATCATGTTCTATTTGTGTAATAATTAATTTTCCTATTACATCATCAATCGAGTATGTTCACATATATTATTTTAGAACTTTGTTCTTGGTCTAAATATCGTTGTTGAGCAGAAATAAATGATGAACTTCTCTTAATGTTCTTGTTTGCCACTCCAGAAACATATCATTTTGAGCATTATAAATTGTTTTTTCATTGTTTAATTGATAACCATCAAAGTTTTCAGTCCATTCAAGGATATAATTTTTTTCTTTACATCCTCTAACTTATTTGTAATTAAATTTATCCGCTTATTTGTTTATCTACTTTTACCCCGGTTATTCTTTCATAAGATTATTTGATATTTCTCACATCTTTTAGTTTTCCATTTAAGTACCAAGGTTGATTACATCTCCACTCTTTGGTTTGGTTATTGCTTGGTTCTATTATTTATAATCAGTAAAAAGACGGTAGTAGTTCCTCACACTTATACTATAACCATAGGGAGACTATTAATTCCATTCTCTAAAAATATATCTTTTATCTTCAAAGCTCCTAAAAAAAAAGAAGAAAAAAAACAACATAAAAAATAGAACAACAGCAAAAAAAGAATAAATAAAAAATAAACAATGAACACTCAAGGTTTGTTGTTGTGTGGCCGTGTAGTTGGGCCCATGATGAACCTATTTTAACCATTATTCACTGTTACTCTAAAGAAGGAAAGTATGAATGATAAATAAGAAGTTTAAACATCAATTATATACAGAAGAAATAAATAAAGAGCATAAAGGGGCCTTTGACTGCTAAGCTCTATTTTCGAGAAATGATAGGTAGGGTGACGGGCGCGTGGGGCGTATGGTTATAAGTTAAAGGCGAGACCCTCTAACGCCTTTTACTTGAGATTATAATAATAGAAACCGCATAAAACCAAACCAAAAGAGTGGAGATGATAATCACCTGGTACTTAAATGGAAACTAAGAATGTGAAGAAATACAATAAGTCTTATTGAAAGAAATAACCGGGTAAAGTAGATAAAACAATAACGAATAAATTTAATTACAAATAAGTTAGAGGGATTAAGAAAAAACATTAATATCTTGAATGGATGAAATTGATGGTTATCAATTAACATGAACAACATTTTTATAATGTCAAAATGAATAGATGTCTTTGGAGGTGGTCCAACAAGAACATTAAGAGAAGTTCATCATTTTATTTCTGTCAACAACGATATTTTAGAACCAGAACAAAGTTCTAAAATAATATATGTGAAGCAAGACTCGATGGTGAGAAAATAGGAAAATTAATTATTAACCACAATAGAACATAATCAAATATCGTGGCTCCTCTTTGGACGTGGAGTAGAGTCCCGAGGGTGAGAGAAAATATCCCTTTTTTGACCAAAACCTTGATAAGAAACTCCCCTATTAATTATGTAATGAGGTTTTGTGACCCTGAACGACAGTCTCAATTTAACATGAGCTTGTATGGCATGAAAAGCATACTTCCTCTTTGTCCTGATTGGTCTCGTCACGAGTTCTCCTTTAACATTGTATGGCAAGAAAATCATACTTCTTCTTTTTGTCCTGATGGTCGAGTCAGAGAGTCTTCCTATACATTTGTATGGCCAGAAAATCATACTCTCTTTTTGTCTGGGTTCTCGAGTCAAGAGAGTTACTCCCTATCATATTGCTATGGCAAATCATACTTCTCTTTTTGCCTATGGTCCGAGTCAGAGAATTACTCCCTATAACAGTATGGGAGGAATAAGCTCCTTTTAGGGGTTTCGGGATTAATCATAGTTTTCCCCCATTCATTTGCATGGGGCTCAGAAACCCCATTAATCTACTACTCATAGCTACTGTGATTGATAATATATTAATCAATCAATACAAGTTACCAATAACCAACGGTGTACCTTACTGTGATAAATCCGATCATTTACTTGTGTTCCAAGTTACTGGTTTTAAAGCTGTGGACTCTAATAACTCTGCAAATTTCGATCCATTCAAGGAGTTAGAAAAAAACAAATTGGGAGACTCTGTCACTTGAAAACCCCAATGTAGCTTATAATACATTTAAATTAAGATTACGAGACTTACATGATAAAGGTTTCCCAATTTGTAATTGCAAAACAAAACTTGATATTAAATTGAACGCCGGATGACTGATGGGCTGCCAAAATCGATCAAGCACAAAACGAGGTTGTACAAAAATTCTTTCGTAAACCTTCAACTAATAACGAATCTAAATTCAAACAAACTTAATCTGTTGACTAGACAAGCAAAACCAAATCACCACAAAGAGAAGCCATCCCAGTACAACTCAAATACCAAAGGAACCTAGTATATAATTAATCAACCCATTCATTATAACCAAAAGAAACATGAAGGTTCAAACACCAAAATGAATTGTAATGGAGAAAAAGAAACAATGAACACTAAAAATCTTGTGCCTCCAGTGCTCTCAATATTTTTTTTTTCCTTTTCATGAGCTGAGTCTGAAAGTAATTAACTCGGTTACCGTACACAACCACCACTAGTTACCAAACTCTTCCCCATGTTTATGTATATGACAACTAACCCAGTAAACAAGTGTGTGAAAATCACTTTTCTGATGAATAACACATGCAAACATTATCACGAGTATCACTTGCTGGTCCATCACTACAATACAGGTCAAAGCACACTGGTGTGCTGTTGCTAGGTTGTTATAATTCACAAAATAGATCCCCAAAATAATTCAAAGCTAGGATGCACATTGTTACATTAATTAAACAGGAGTAATTAAACAAGAAAGGCTATCATTGTTGTCACAGTGTGGCCACCCAGGAGCCTTTCTCAGGACTCCCAGCTCTGTGAACTCCCCCGTTGTGAGAGGGGTGGGTCCATGCCACTCGGCCTTGATATCCCAGCAGTGTGAGTTGTTGAGCTGCAAAACTTGACAACTTTGGCTGCATGGTGTTCATTTGGGAACAAAAGCTTTGACAACATGGTTAAACGATACAAGATTTCTCCATACAGTTTAAACCAGTGTCTGAACCTTTTTACCACCACGCCCCCTCCAGTAGTTTGTCCTTGCCTCCACCCCCCCCCCCCCCCCCGTTCAAGATGAGTCACATCTTCAACCAAATGATTAAAAATCCCTCCTGAATTAAAAGGAAAAACTGAAAAAATGCCTGTTTTTAGTCTTTTTAATGAACAAAGAATTATGTATAAGCAACACTCATATACACAGCATATTTAATGAGATGACATTTAATGAGATACTTGACATTGCTTCTTATCTATCAGATCTTGAATGCGTGGTCGAATGCCAGAGAGAGCACAATGCAAGTCCCCTTCAATGTTCAGCTTGTTTCTGTACTTGGTCTTGACAGCACGAGTGTGAAAATGCAGCTTCACAAAAGATACGGTGATCCAAGCATGTCCAGAATCCGAAGAGCTTGATGTGAGATCAAAGGGTAAACAGGAAGGTAAGTGACCCAAAACGTCTCTGATCCAGTTTTTTGAAGTCTTCTTCAGCAAGGAGTTGAACTTTAACTAAGAAACTCCTCTTGCACTTCGTCTGAAATATCAGCTACTTCACATTGAAATGGGTTCCTCATGAATTTCCAGGCTTTGCGCTTCTCATCTCTATCCGGAAAGTATCTGATGAATTCTGCTTTCAATTCAGTCAGATGAGTAATGACTTATTTCTTTAACTCAGAATCAAAGGTAACTGTGAATGAGAGCAGAATCCAAGTGAGCAAAACTGGCTGTATTTCCATCCTGAATTCGATATTTCCAGAGGTAGAATTTGGCCATGAAGGCTCGAATGACGTCATGGTGCATGATTATGTTGATGTTTTTTACCTTGGAGTTTGAGGTTGATGGCATTCAGCACTTCAAAGATGTCCACCAGGTAAGCTAGAGATCCTTCACCAAGGAACTTGTCATGGAGATCTGCTTTCTGCTGCAAATCTAGAAA
>CM068957.1:116837800-116863073 GCA_035128595.1 Eptatretus atami
TCTCTCTGTGACCTCAACATCCTCACCACAAACAGGTATAGACAAGAGAGCAGCATCCAAGATGTCACTGAAAGCCTGGGTCTTAGTTTTGACCCAGAAAACCCATAATCCCAGTGGCTCCTACTCCTCATTTAGCACCTCGAGGGCTCCCAAACGGATATCCAGAGTCTCCGCAAAGGTGACTATCATCTGCGAAATAAAGGTCAGAGATCTTGACATTCCCAAATGATGCACCACAGCTTAATCTCTCTGACATCCTCCCGAGAATCCAGTGCATACAAGCGCTGAAAAGTTTGGGGGCCAGCACACACCCCTGACGAACTCCAGTAACAACTGTAAATAAGTCGGAGATGGTATTACCACATCTCACTGCACTCTCATTACCAAAGTATCGTTCAAACATCATATTGATCAGTTTTAGTGGCACCCCACGAAGACCAAGAATCCTCCAGAGGGCATCCCCATTCACTGAATCGAACGCTTTGCAGAGATCAACATCGGCTGCAAGCAGCCCCTGCGGAAACTCTCTTCTGTGTTCGTTGAGGACTCAAAGGGCAAGGATCCGGTCAATCGTTGACCTCTTTGGTGTAAAGCATGACTGCTCTGGGCACTGGTGCTCAAGCAGATGGTGGTGAACCCTATTAAGAATTATACGAGCAAAGACATTGCCCAGCACTAAGAGCAGTGTTTCCCCTCGGTGGTTGTTGCAGTCCTGGCGATCATCCTTTCCAGAGAGGGACAAAAGTCCCCCTCTTCCAGTCAGTTGAGATGATGCCTATGTTTCAGGCAGAGTACAGAACTGCATGTAATGACATGGGTACAGCATTTCCACCAGCCTTGAGAAGTTCGGCATGGATGCCACAGATCCCAGGAGCTTTACTCCATTTCAACTGGCTCACGGCAGCCTATGTTTCCACAAACGAAGGTGGATCACATTTGATTGGAGGGTCAGCAATAGGGACAGTAACACCCCTAACATCCAACTCGACAGCTGGTGAATCAGCTTGTTGCAGCCACTCCAAGTGACCGGCCCAGCGGGCCTTCATTTCGGACTCCTCTGTCAAGAGCCCACGGCACTCCACTCTAACTGCAGTACATCAAGGGACAGGCTTGGAGGAACGCAGTGCACCAATTCCCCTGTAAGCTGGACGAACATCACATGACCATGGGTGATGCTCTACCCCCTCATAGATTCCTCGCACATCGGCCTTCTTCTCCACCCTAAGCACATGTACAGCTTTACGCTTCACCTCCCTGAACAGCTGAGCTCTGTCATTAAGCCTGGCTCTGCAATTCTGGTCAATGGTGTCCAGTGTCCCTTGAGAGACAAAATTCGTCTTCACTCTTCGATGAGTTCCAAGACATCCCACCGGCAACATCAAGGACAGTGGTCTTGAAGGCACTCCACAACTCTTCAGGATTCCCCAAAGCACCCGGACCCCCAAATCCCCACTCAGCCTGTTTGCAAACTCCTCAGCTACCCTCTCATCCTTGAGCTTGTCAACATCCAGCCTAGGCTGGGATGGTACCATTGTCCTGGATTTAAGGTGCAGCTTTAGAGTTGCTACCACATGCATGTGGTTGGTATTGAGGAACTGAGCACTCCAGTTGACTCTGCAGTTGTGGATCATCCTCCAGCGACCATCAATGAGCACATGCTCAATCTCCTTTGCCACACCACCAGCATTGGCATACCAAGTCCAGTGATGAGCCTGTGGGCACTGAAACCATGAACCAGCCACCCTAAGTCCATGACTTCTTGCAAAGTCAAGGAAATTAATGCTATTGTGGTTCACAGTTCCAGACACATGGGTTCAAAAACATGTCAGATAACCACCCATTCCAGTCCACGCATTGAAATACCCCAAGACTAAGAGAGTATCTTGCCTGGGGCACTGATCATCCACAGAGTTGAGCGTACCATAGTATGCGTCCTTCATGGTGAGATGACCCGCCTCAGTTGGAGCATATGCAGAGACCAGGGAAACGACACCCAAGGAGTGATGAATCCTTCGTCTTATAATATGCACATTGACAGGTGTTACCTCACTTATCGTTGGAGTCAGCTTATTAGATACAGCTACAGCAACTGCTTGGGCATGATAACCATCAGAGCGACCAGACCAATAGTAGGTGTAATCACCCGCCAAGATCTCACCACTATCCGGTCTCCGAACCTCACAGAGTGCTGCAATACTGATGTTCAAACGCTTGAGCTCAGACAATAACAGAGACAGGTGATCATCCTCTCTTCGGGATACGACATTCCAGGCGCCCACCCGAAGCGACCGCCTCGGGTTAACCCAAGGAGACCGCTGTCTGGTGGACAACACCTCAGCACCACCCTGACACACTCCCGCAATCTGACCCGGGAAGGTTACCCGGTGGTTTTCCTCCCATCATCAAAGAGTGGGGGTCCCGAAGGCTTTGCCCCAATCCCGTCATCCGGTGAGCTACCCTGCGAAGGGCAGGAGGTACTCCCACAGAGTGGGTTTTCAGATTTCTTTGCGTTTTCCTTGTGTTTTGTGCAGTGAAGGGTTTTATGGTGGCCAGAGTGAAAATCCTGCCACCAACTTCTGAAGAAAAAAAAAGTAACCCAACTGCAGGAGGACGTCTGCAGACACAGTTGGGCACGATATATGGATGGCCGTTGGCTCACAAGGAGCTCCTCCGCCCTTTGACAAGTTTTCTTTTTAATACTGCTGGGTGTCCATGTCCATACACCCTCCTCACCAGGAAACTTGGTGGGGGAGATGGTTTAGTCGCCGACAACCCGACCATGAAACAGGTTATTACGGGTTTGCATGGTACCCGTGGCAAGTCACAGATCTAATCTGGGTTGACCTGACAGGGAGGATGGATAAAATCAGTGTACTACTAACTTGAATTGCAAAGACATTAGTGCAGAAAGGACAAATAAATGGTACATATAGGATACTTAACTGGGTATTTCAGTATTGTGAGTTAAATGATCAAATGGGAACAATGAAATAGCCAATTGGAAACTTCACCTACCAAAAATCGAAAAAATAATAATGACAAAAAGCAGTCTGAAAGGACTGTTTGTAATGAATGCTGTAGTTCATCAATCAAAAGATAGAATCTTTTTTTCACCCCTCATTTTTTTTAAGATCCTCGTGGCGGATCTCTAAGTCTTACTCACGTTGTTGTTCTTGTTGATGAAGGATGTGCTCGTACATACGAAGACCTTTGGTAGACTTCAGTTTTGGCCACAACCATTTTTACAGACTGCTGAAGTTTCATCCAAACGTGGCACAGACATTATATAACCTGTTACATCTCGCAGAGCCTGTATGGAAACCTTCTTTGAATGTTTTATTCCTAATGAGAATGTACGTTGATAAAATTACATTGTTAGCAGCAGTACACGTGAACGCACTCCGTCAGCTGCTCCGAAAACCTAATCAAGTAATTTCAAGTCTTCAAAAGCCAACCACAGTGTCTTCATCTGTAATGAATCATGATTGCGCTTCAAAGGACAAATGATGAGTATGGATCGTTCATTCTCCACCTTGGAATATTATAACTCCTCTCCTGATCAGCAAGACTTCAATTGAAGGTGACAATTTTTAAATGTCGTTTCAAGAGAAATATCATACATAATCACGACACTCGACCGAGCTGCAAAGCCGAAAAACCTTACATCCTTCTGCAACTAATTAACACACGTAGGGTTGTCAAGTTACATTGTGAATATGGTAATAGATATAACTGGTGAGATGTACAAAAGGGAATTTATTATTGAATGTTGCCTGATTCTGCTTTTTGAGTATTCTAACTATGAAATGTAATTTTTGGAATTCTCAGAGTGTTTGATGTCAATGACTACAATATTTTGGGCACTGGTGAAATTCCCCGACAAGTGATCTTGGAGGAATGCGAGACTTTGTCAAGGGTGTAGTGTCGCTCTGCATCGCATCGATACTTGTAGTTTCGCATCGATTGGTTTAGTAGTTTGGCAGGGGATTGTTTTTTTAAAGGTTTTAGCTTCAATCCAATATGGCTGCCAAACCACGTGACATGACATTTTAGTTATCGAACTTGTGCAGTGTTCAAGTATAATACTTCAATTTTAATAATATAATGATTCTAACGATTGTTTAAAAAATATATCCGGAAGTTTTTCGCTAATGAAGCAGTCTTATACACCTCATCCTTCTACACTGTAAGAAGACGACGTTGAGTCATTGTTTAGAAGATGGAGGCTTTATTGATCATCAAACGCAGAGTCAATCAGTATCTTATTCACCCCGACCCTCTCACATGCCACGCCCTCTCATTGTAATATATAAAGCTGAGTTCGTGTCTGTGGGTCTGTCTGTTTGTGGGTCATAAGCGCCACCCATTCTCCGGGCCACGCCCTCCAGTCATCCAGAAATCGCCACCATCTTTTTCTCTCCACATAGCTCAGATTGTTTTCAAGGCCTGCTTCTGCTCTCCCAACAATGGATGTAGGTCATCAATGCCGGACATGAAATCAGAGCCATATCCCTAGACATGTTGAGTGCTTTTGACATGGTCTGGCACCCTGCCCTGCTCACCAAACTCTCTTCCTATGGTATCCAAGGCCATCTCCACTCATGGCTCGTAGACTTCCTCTCCTGTCGCAATCAACGTGTGGCCCTAAATGGAGTTCTCTCGTCCCCTCTTCCTGTCCAGGCTGGAGTTCCTCAAGGCATCGTTCTGAGCCCTGTTCTTTTTCTGGTTTTCATCAATGATCTCTCGCACTCTCTGGAAAATCCTCTTTATCACTTTGCTGATGACTCCACCCTCTGCCGTACCGTCTGCCATCCCTCAGACCAGCAAGCAGCCGCTTCTTCGCTCACTGCAGATCTGGGTAAAATCACAAACTGGTCCAACACGTGGAACATGTCTTTCAATCCGGACAAATCTCACACTCTCACTTTGCCTCTCTGAAAGGACCGTTTGGAAAAAAAAACCCATATACTTTCTCATCAATCCTCTGGAAGAAGTCCTTTCTTTCAAGCTTCTGGGTCTCACTCTCTGCCATGATCTTTCCTGGGAAAGCCACATTTCCAACCTGGCCTCCAAAGCCAGTCGCCGACTGGGAATCCTCCGTCGTGCAAAGTCCTTTCTCGACCCACCTGAGCTCCTGACCACATACAAAGCTTTCGTCCGCAGACTGATGGAGTACTGCTCTCACCTCTGGGCTGGTGCTCCTGCCTCCCACCTTTCTCAGCTTCATGCTGTGGAAACCAAGGCATTCTGGATCATTAGCATCTCCCGCGATGAGGCTGACCCTTTGGGCCTCTCACTCTCTCACCATAGACAGCTCGGTGGTCTTTCTGTCTTCTGCCGTCTCCTCTCCGGTCTATGCCCCCCCCCCCTGCTCTGTCTACGATTTGTCCCCACCATATTTCCGCAGGGTGCTGAAGGTCCACCAATAACCCCTTCTGGTAAAACTACCAAAATCACGAATGACTGCTCACCTTCACTCCTTCATTCCTCTTTTTTTCCCACCTTTGGAATAAACTCCCTCACCTGTTCAATCCCATTCTTCCCTCCAGCCTTCAAAACAGTTGTTCACCACCACCTCTTATCATCCCCCATCCAAATCCTCGATCTTTTCTACCCCCGTTAATCCACCCCAAATCCCCTCCTTCAAATTCCTGCTTTCCTTCCTGAAAGTCCCTGTAATGTCCATCTTGTATACCCGTGTTCCTCGCCCCATCCCTCTCCCTGCCACAGATCTCCTAATGTCTCTGTTCCCCACTGTTTTGTCCTTCCCACTCCCACCCTCTTGTCTCATGCCCCTTTGCTGTGCGCTGTGTGTTAGCTCTCATCCGAGCTCGACAAGGTATACAAAAAAAAGCGGTGGGTTGGGATGAGGGTGATGGTATCAGCGGTCCTCTTGTTCTTCCTCTTTCTCCTGGGAGCCCATGAAGTTCATTGTTTCTGGTTCTCCCTCATTAATTTGCCACAAATTTCTGAAATTACGACCTGTGATCAACCAGTCATTTGGACATCAATTAACTCATGAAACATGAAATGAAACTCATGTGAAAGGATCAATACCAAGAAGTGTCTGCAGTTTTCTATTTGCTCATTTTCTTTGTTTTTGGGGTGTGCAAAGCTGTGCTCTCATCCATAAAGATATTTCAAGCACGCACAAAACATATCAAGTTCTATTGTGTTCCGATATGATTGCATAATTGCAAAACCAGTTATTATTTAGTAAATGTGTATTGGACCAGGATTCAATAACTAATTCCTTCTGTTGGTTGCATCATCACTGAGGTGTGGCTGTGTTGCTGAGTCAGTGTTTCTGTATGTTAGGGTTGGTGCCCAGATGGGACCCCAGCTTAACATCTATCCGAGGGACGGTGTACCCATTGATGGAACAGCCTGTCTGCGAAGCACGAGGACCGCAATTTTATATCTGTGTCGGGAATCAAACCTAGATTAGACATCTCAAAGACAAGTACGCTCTAAACTATCCTACGAGCCCAGTGAAATTAATGTAACCATGAAACCTGCCAAATCAGTTCCTGTAATTGTCTGGTTGTCGAAGTACAGGGTGATCCTAAATTATCTTCTCTATTTTGAACTGTCAGATTTAGCCAGCATTGTGCAGGAAGAGAAATGTGAATAAGTAATACTTTGTAGCCAATCACAAAAAATTATTAATTGATTGGCTGAATTGATTCTGTTTCAATTTCCACATGCGTTGGTCCATGAATACGTCTGAAGAAGAAGACTGCTGACTACAAACTGCTTTGCATTTTGCATTTTTATTTTGATCTTCCTATTAGTGTGTTATATATCATTTGCAAGTCAGCATCTAAAAAGGCTGTGATGAAGATCCAATTAACAATGTCACCCTCGTCGCTCCTTAAACCACCTAATTAATATTTCCTTTACGGTGATGGAACTTACACTGCCTAATAAAACTATATGTTGCCTTGGTATGTAATCGTGAGGATTAATTTACCGATGCAATGGTGTTTGAACAGTAATAGTGAATATTGATTGAGGGCTTGCCATTTGGGGTGGGGGGGGGGACAAAATACTGTACGAAGAGTGCCTTAACCTCACTTGCGCAGGTGAAAGAGGAAATTGTAATACCCTCTTCCACCATCACAAGGTGGCGCTATATGCTCACAATTTACATTGAGAATTTACCCTCCGCCCCACACCCCGCGTGAGGCCACGGCCACATAGTCTACGTTGCCCCCACACAAAATTGTGTTGTACCCCGAGTTTGGAGTTTGTAACTTAAATATGTGGCCGTGCATGGAACAGCGGGAGGAGAGGAGAAGAGAGAAGGAGAGAGAGAGAGAGAGAGAGAGAGAGAAGAGAGAGAGAGAGGAGAGAGAGAGAGAGAGAGAGAGAATACGATGTGTGAAAGATAATTTGGAACACCCTGTATATTTAAGACATTGCCACAAACTAGAAGCCATAAAAGAGGTAATACCTGGTTTAGTTTGTTAAAAGATGGAAGTGTTCTTTGATATATCACTTTTGCTCTGAGTGCTTCTCATGAAAGATAATTTTTTCAATTGTTGGATCTGGGCCTGAAACCAAGAAGCCTGTCTCCAATTATTTACTGCGCTTTGACTTCTCATCCTCCTCCATTGCAATATTACACACAAGCCTCTAACTCTGTATAATAAAAAGAATGTCAAGTCAACCCTTTTACAACAACACTCAATGCAAGTCATCGAATGGTCCACGTGAACTAATTGTAGAAATATATTGAGTTTCCTCTATCCCGCCCAATGTTTGCAGGTAGTTGACACACTAATTCATTGCTTCAATTAGTCACTTATTTACAACTATATTGTTATGAATAGCCTTCAATTATTAGTTACTTCTTTTCAATTATGTAGTTACGAATAGCCTTCAATTAGTCACTTATTTACAACTATATTGTTATGAATAGCCTTCAATTATATATTAGTTACTTATTTTCAATTATGTTGTTACGAATAGCCTTCAATTCGTCACTTATTTACAATTATATTGTCATAAATAGACTTCAATTAGTCCCTTATTTATAATTACATTGTTACGATTAGCCTTCAATTAGTTACTTATTTAGAATTATGTTACTTATTAAGAATGACGTTACGAAATGTTATGAATTAGAATGACCATTGTTAACATCATTAGGCTGTGCCTGGATGGATTTGAGGGTAGACAAGTAGCAGCCGAAACCTGAATCCTATCCAGTCCAGGTTCCTTCCTGATGATTCCATCTTTGTCTATTTGGGTTCCTTCTGATCCTCCAATATTTGGTCAGTTATTTAATTAAGTAGTGCCATTAAAAAGCACCCTGATCAAAAATGTCAGTAAGTTTTTCCAGAAGTTTTGCCGTATTTTTAAACTGCTATAAAATTACCTTTCATCGACAAGAAGCAGCACACAATGATGGCAGAAATAACTTGAGGGTAAATGGAATACCTTACCCTACTCAATGTTGATTAAAAAAGGACATGGAAAGGGTCTTTTAACCACTTGCTTTGCATTTCTGAGCATGATCTATATTTCCTACAAGCGGAAATTTTGCCTGAATATCGATCTTCCCCAACACTGAGAGCATGATTGGCAAATTTGATTGGTTGAGATGGTGTAAAACGGCATAATATTTTATCCAAGTACAGCTAAACTGGAGGACGTTTTTAAAAGTGCCAACCGGGCGATTTGTGTTCTTTCAGTATTGGTTCGCGGGCACCAGCAGTGACCACTATTTTCGTTGTGTCTGTGTGTCTGTCTGTGTGTCTGTCTGTTTGTGACTCTCTCCAGAGCATAGCCCCATGACGTTTGATGCGATTATGAAACTTGGACACAAGCTAGATATCATGGTCTAGTTGTGTCTTTTTGTATGAGGGGCGTCCCACGCCCCTTCTGGGCGGAGCCAGCCCACTTTAACTTTTTATTATTTATATTTATTTATTTATTTTTCTCGATTTTTTTCTCGAATTTCATTTCCTAGAAACTGTGCGTAATGTCCATAAGTACAAAATATAAAAAATCCGATTTGATTTGGTCAATTTTGACGGAAGAGAGAGGTTTTACGTAGGGCTTCCTCAAAAGCTTCCAACAACTCAATTGTACCTATCGTGGCATTGTTCAATAATACCCGCGAACCATCGTCGCCTCCCGGCTTGTTCAAGTTTATAATTAAATTGAAATAAAATAAAGGCTTTAAAAGCTCTAGGGGGAAAAAAAACGTTTTCTTTCGGGTGTTTACCGCCGTTGAAGCACCGTCTATTACACAATCTTATTTGACATGTTAAATTAGTTGTTAGTGCCTGTTCTTTGTGTCCTTTATGACATTCCTACAATGAGTAAGTTTCCTGTTTGGAATGATTTTCAATTTTCTTTGACTGCCAGACAGGCAGACAGAGTAATAAATAAAAATCCTTACTCTGTGCGCATGTACATTTGGGGCAAGACTACAATTTTGTGAAATTCAGAGCCAAAGTATTGCTGAACTGCAGTTATTTTGTTCCGACTTATGTTCTACAGTGTTCAAAATATAAAGACAGACAGACAGACAGACAGGAAGAGTGAACCAATAGCTTAACCCCGTTTTTCGTTTCGTGTGTGGGGGTAAAAATATCGAACATTCGGGCATTTGATATAAATGTTTTTTTTTCCTCCATTATGTTTCAGGACTTTCTTTTGAAGAAACATCATGGTTAGTGCGTCCACGCTTGAGCCTGTGATGGTGGTGGTTGGATTTCCAGCTCTTACTGAGTTATACCAAAGACATTAAAGATGGTATGATGTGCTTAAAGCTCAGTATTTAGAGAGCAGAGCACAGACAGACAGACCCCCATAGATTGGCATCCATAGGGAGGCGGAAATTCTTCCTTACTTGCCCCACTGAGTGCATAGAGAAAACGACGTCATAAAGATAGCGTCACTGGTACCCAAAGTGCTCTGGGAAGTGGCATCACTGGTACCCATGGTATTCTGAGAAATAATGTCATTTCCCCCAATCTCAGTGGCTGTTTTATCTGAAGTCAGGTCTGGTGTTGTCTCATGTATTTGTCTTCCTGCGTTTGTGAAATCTGTGTTCCTGCTCTTTTATGAGCCTTAGTCTCTGTAGGAAAAAACAAGCTCAAATGAGCTAAGATCCTCGTCCTCTTAATGATGACGTCATAAAAACGAATATGACGTCATTGTGATGTATCAGGTTTGCGATAAATTATCTGTGCTAATGCCCGGCTTGATTCCCGCAAACAAAATTTAAACAGCTTGCCTAGTTTCGGAAATAATGGTATAGGCGATTTCCATTAGTGGCGATATTATGACATCAACTTTTTTTCTAAGAAGAATTTCCAAAATCGGAGATGGTTACTGCCTGCACGTGGGCTTTCTGCATATACATGGCAAGTTTCACGAAGATCCGATGAAAACTCTGGGTTGTGAAACAAAATATCAAAAAATAGGAATGTCGTCATAAAAATTGATATGACGTCAGAGTGATGTATCATATGTGCGGTAATTCATCTCTGCTAATGCCCCGTTCGATTCCCGCAAACAGAATTCAAAAAGCTTGCCTAATTTCGGAGATAATTTTTTAGGCGATTTCCATTAGCGGAGATATTTTGACGTCATAACTTTTTTTTCTCGGAGGAATTTTCAAAATCGGAGATGGTTACTGTCTGCGCAGGGTATTTTTACATATATGTGCCAAGTTTCAGGAAGTTTCGATGAAAACTGTAGGCTGTGAAACAAAAAAGTCCACAAGAAGAAGATGAAGAACAACAACGTGAGTAAGACTTAGAGATCCTCCAATAGGATCTAAAAAAAACTGTGCTACTATTCTTTCCGCAATTTCGTTTCCTTTAACTGTACCATATACCACAACATGTGAAGCACCATCGGTAATTACATCACTTTACACGGAAATATCAATGGCTAACTTCAGCTAAAAGGTTGGACTTCTTGTATCGTATGATATATGAAAAAGCATTCATGGTTGCAGCAAAATTATTCCCAACAAAAATATGCATGCACCTCATGTGAAAAAAAAACACACCATGGGCTTTCTGATCACCCTCTCTTACCTCATCAAGAGTTTCAAGTCTTTGTGGTCTTTGCATCCGCTGTACTGTCTCTTGGGTGCCGCTGAATTCAAGGTGACTGTACTTGAGCGGCCGATTGTACTCCGTGCGCGTATGATCCATTACCGATTTCCCATTTTGGACATTCCTGAAAGGTCTTTGAAATATTGCATTAACCGGAACAATTATTCTACCCTGCTACAGAACACCCATGATAAATTACTTGTCACCAAGCATTTCCATCAGGATATTTAGAATATCTGGAACAATGTTTAAAACAAAACATTTCTCTCCAGCATATTGCAGACCTCATGCCTAGTTTCTCCTCCGAAGGCCTCCATCATTGCATCGGCTGAAATAAAAAATTCTGGTAATTATTTTTTTCACTTGTTGGTGACAAATGCTTATTAATACCACTTATACCACGATGCATAATGTATACAAATATACATGCAAATGCATACCACAAACACTCAAAGGGCTGGGTTTGCCAGTGCACAGTGCTTTGAAAATGATTTCTTTAGAGAATATATCGATTCTGACATTGCTGGGTCAGACTTCCCAAATGAGGCCAGCTGGAGCTCGCAATGGCAGAACTAGACAGTGTTTGAACTTGGAACATTTAGCACCTCAACCTGCTGCCTAGCAACGCCTCGATCCGGTCACAACAGTGCGAAATCGCATCTCGTGTCTGTAGTCGTCTGTAGTCTGCAGGTGCTGCGACTATTAACGTTGAGAGCATTCATAGCCTGTTGCACTTTTGGACACTGTTCATTATATTTCACATTTTGGAGTCCAACCACATGAAGTCTTGATTATGAATTGATTCTCATTATCCAACCTGCATTTCCAGAGGAAGATTGGTCTAGTAGCATAGCCTCGGCCCTAGAAGTATGCACACTTGCCTCTGCACTGTCTAGCTAGCCTAGGTTTGAATCTCATCCCAGAGAAAACAGCCATCCTGGTGTTTCACAGGCAGGATGATTCATCAGTCTGTGTGCCGTCTGTTGTTTGGATTTTAAACTGGAGGACCCATCCGCCAGCATTGGTTGTTGGTGAATGTGTAAGATCCCATGGCGTCTCACACAAAGAGTAGGTAAGTTATCGCAAACATTTTCAACAAATTACAAATTCTTGTCACCTTCTGTTGAACTTCAGACCTGATAGCCCAGCAGATATGTGAAAGCATCGTGACTTGGGTGATACAAGCATCACATTTGCCAGATAGCTAAGGCATGTCCAAAGGAAGATTTTCAGCCATGTAGGGCCATCACAAATTTATCCTGTCACGAAATGGCCGCCATTTTTCAAATGGCCACAATTACATTCTTATTTTTACCATAATTTAATAAATTACGAAGGGTTGAGGCAAAAAAAACTTGATTTATTTGCATTTTCCACCTTATTAACAGGCCACCGAAGGTGGATGGAGGTTATGTTTTCACCCCTGTGTGTCTGTTTGTCTGTGAGCAGGATATCTCAAAAAGTTGTGGACGGATTCGAACGAAGCTTAGTAGATGAGTTGGGTGTATGACAAGGACGACTTGCTTCGATTTTGGTGAAGATTCGAATCTGGATCCAGATACGAGAAGTTTTTTTAAAAAATTTAAAGTTATTCTTTACCAATGAGGGATAGGTTCAAAAACTATGTGTGGCACGATATTTCAAAAAGTTGGCGAGTTATGACAAAACTAAGTGGATGAGTTGGTTAGGTGAAAAGAACAAGCGGATTCGATTTTGGTTAAGGTCCGGATTCAGATCCGGCCTTTCAGTGGGATACAAAATGGAAACTGTTCAGCCTGGCGGAGGGTTATGCTCCACCGAGAGCCGTTCAAGTTGTATTTATGTTCAGAAAATGCAGGTATCGTTGTGTTTATGTAACACCCCTCCATTACTGCAAAATGGGTATAACATTCATGGTTAGCACATCGCTTCAGTAACCATGCCTCATGTCAAGATTAATTGTCAAGATCACATTAATTTGGCTTACGACATGATTAGGATGTTTCTATAAGGACACAAGATGATTTATGAAAATTCTCTGTTGACTCAAGTTTTGGTGCACTTTTGCATTGATACCATAATAATAATAATAATAAGGATAATAATAATAATAATATGAGTTCTCTTACAAGCAACTTTTTGCAAGAGGAGGCCATTAGGCCCATCGAGCCTTTTTAAATGCTGAGCATCAAGAAAGAAAGCAGCATGTACTATTTTTGGTACGATCATTGGTTTGACACAGCCAATGTTTTAACCATTCACCTCTCAGACCCAGAGCAAATGCTCTCACCATTACACCACCGAGTCTGCTTCTGACAGATTACAAGGACATTACAATATCGGATTTGGGATTTGAACTTGGGTTCGCTGTACATTTCAACCCAATGGGCCAGGGTTCAGAGGGGAACATAAACAGACCAACCCACGTTAGTCGTTAAGCGTGGCCAACCTGTCAACTTCCAGGAGTTAAGGGGCCAAAGGCGTCCGGAAACATCTTTACAATTTCCGGCTATAATGGATGCTTTTTCTCAACCAAAGTGACAACATGATGATCGATACCTGCTTTGTCCTGGTTCCCGTGAGCTCCACAGGATCGAGACAGCATCTGAGAGAATCTGCTTGAACCATTATCACGATAAATCGCTTGTCAGGGCACGTCGTGCTTTGGTCGGATGGGCTTTGCTGCATTCTTTAACGGGAGCTAAGGCTGCCATGAGAGTGACACTTTTATTTTATCTCGTTCCCCATATTCAGCCTGTGAGATGACATCTTCATCGTCGTGTTCAACAACTTAATAGTTCTCTCAAATAAACTTCTTTCATTTCAACCTTCATCGCCAATTTCATTTCGCCATTCCCACTTGTTGAAATTGTATCCCTGCATCAAACTAGTCACTGACGTTGCATCTCATGCGTCCCCGTGACAATTTGAAATTTGTTTCAAATGAAACAATTTACATTCTGTGTCATTCCAGTTACAACTAGAAGGACACTCGGTAGACCGCATACGTCCGTCACGTAATGCCTGATCCACGAGAACATATCGGGCCCAATACACTTTTGAAATGTCATGCTATACATCATCTTTGGCCCTATCTCTCAATGGTGAAGAATCAGCATTAACAAGCTCAAATGAGCTAAGATCCTCGTCCTCTTAATGATGACGTCATAAAAACGAATATGACGTCATTGTGATGTATCAGGTTTGCGATAAATTATCTGTGCTATGCCCGGCTTGATTCCCGCAAACAAAATTCAACAGCTTGCCTATTTTCGGAGATGATGGTGTAGGCGATTTCCATTAGCGGCGATATTATGACGTCAACTTTTTTCTAGGAAGAATTTCCAAAATCGGAGATGTTACTGCTGTGCGTGGGCTTTCTGCATATACATGGCAAGTTTCACGAAGATCCGATGAAAACTCTGGGTTGTGAAACAAAAAATGTCAAAAAATAGGAATGACGTCATAAAAATTGATATGACGTCATAGTGATGTATCATATGGGCGGTAATTCATCTCTGCTAATGCCCTGTTCGATTCCCGCAAACAGAATTCAAAAAGCTTGCCTAGTTTCGGAGATATTTTTTTAGGGTGATTTCCATTAACGGAGATATTTTGACGTCATAACTTTTTTTCTAGGAGGAATTTTCAAAATGGAGATGGTTACTGTCTGTGCAGGTTATTTTTACATGTATACGCCAAGTTTCAGGAAGTTTCGATGAAAACTGTAGGCTGTGAAACAAAAAAGTTTCTAAAAACTTAACAAAAAAAAAAAAGAAAGAAAGCGTAAAACTGTGCCAAATGAGTATGCGGATCATAACGGATGATCCGCTCTGGCGACCCCTAAAGGAGCAGCCGAAAGAAGAAGAAGAAGAAGAAGAAGATATATATATATATATATATATATATATATATATATATATATATATATATATATATACATACATATATTTGTTTAGCCCTATCTCTCAATGGTGAAGAATTACTTAAAAACTTATCGGACCGTGGAACCTGATCCAGATTCAGATCTTCACCAAAATTGAATCAATTCTACCTTGGGAAGCAAGCCCAACGTGTCCACCATGTGTTGTCCGAATCAGTTCACAACTTTTTGAGATATCATGCGATATATCGTTTTTGGCCCTATCTCTCAATGATGAAGAATCACTTAAATAATTCTAGTAGTCGAATCCGGATCGGGATCTTCAGCAAAATATAATCAGTTCGTCCGTGTCACACACCCAACCTGCCCACAAAATTTCATCCGGATCCGTCCACAACTTTTTGACATATCCTGTACAGAAAGACAAACAGACAAACAAAGAAGAAGAAGGAAGACGTCGTGCAGAACACGATACTTGCAGGTGAATCCGATGAAAATTGACAATTTTAGAAATTCGGCCTATGTTGACCTTTTGGCCGATGTTGACCTCAGAAATAATTGGCTGGTTGAATTCAGGAACCTGAAATATAAATCCTCTTCAAATTTCAAGTCAATCAGATGAAAATTGAGGATTTTATAAATCTCACCTAAGTTGTTGACCTTTGGCTTATGTTGACCTTTTGACCTCAAAAACAATAGGTTTCTTCCTTTTGACAAACTCTACCATGTGGTGAAGATCGGTTTAAAATTGTGACCTGTAGGCGACAAACAGACAGACAAACAGACAGACAAACAGACAGAATAACAAAATCGACTGACCAATATACTTGAAAAATCTTCGATTTGCAAACAAAAGAGACACAGAGGGGTGAAAACAAAACCTCCTTCACCTTCGGTGGCGGCGGTAATAAGGAACTAGAAAGAGCAATCAGGGATTACAGACCCTCGCCAGGACTTGTTTTGTGTTGTATTTTGTGTGGTAAATAAATGGAAGGCGACGTACTAAATGTAAAGTCTTTGATTGCAAATGAAAGGTCGAAATATCTCAGTTATAAATGTGCAAAGGTCAAAGGTCTGAAAAGTTGTAAAGGTCAAATGGTCTGAAGGTTGAAAGGTCTAAATGGGTCGAAAGGGTCTTAAAAAGTCAAAGGGGTCTAAAGGGTGGAATTTAAGATCGAAAGAATTGGAATTGTCGAAAGGGGTCTCAAGGGTCTTAAAACATCTAAAAGGTTCAAAGGTCAAAGGTGTCTACAGGATATTAAGAGGTCTAAAAGGTGTGATGATCGAAATGGTAGAAAGGAGTCTCAGGGTCTTCAGAGTTCTAAAGTGTTAGGATATAAATGGCCTTAGAGGTCTCAGGGTTCTAAAGGTGTGACAGGGTATATAGGGTGTTGGGGTCTATAGGGTCTTAAAGGGTCTTAGGCGTCTAAAGAGTCTTACGTGTCTAATGGGTCTTAGGGGTCTAAAAGGTCTTATGGTTCTCAGGGGTATGAGGGTTAAAAAGGGTATTAGGGTTATAAAGGGTCGAAGAGGTTTCAAAGGGTCTTATGGATCTAAAGGCTGTAGGAGGCTTTCGGGGTCTTGAGGTTTAAAGGGTCTTAACAGTCTAAATGGTCTTCGGGATTAAAGGTTCTTTGGGGTATTACGGGTCTAATGCAATTAATATACAAATTCACGTTCTGTGTAGACAAACAGACAAACGGACTCAAATACAATACCCCAAACGGACGCTGGCAAGGGTAACTACCCCTGTTTTTCAAGATCGAAGTATATTTAAGTAAGCTATAAAATACGTCACCATCACCACATCTCATAATTATGCTGCCAGGCCTGGTATTGGCATAACAATTAAGGTGCTTGACTCAAAATCCTCGGGTTTTGAGTTCCAAACCCCTGTTGCGCAATTGAATTAACACCATGTAGGGTTGACAGCCTGTCATCCTTCCAGGGTTGGCAAAATGAGTACCAGTGTGCTGGTAATGGAGGCATTCCATCAGCAGCACAGCTGTGCCCCCATAAAATGATGCAGCCAAGCAGCCACGTGCTGCTGGCAAATAAATAAATAATGCTGCCTATTCACCTGTTTTTTTTTGTACACACTCGAGGTTTGTGGAAGACATATAGTGGGGCAACTTAGCATAACAATTGTGCATTTTGTGAGGAAAGCACCAAATTTGGCACACTAGTAGCCTATCATATTATGAACAGATTTGAATATTGGGCCATCTCAAATTCAGCCGCTGATGGCTGTGGCAGCCATTTTCCCCTGCCATCAAAAATTTTGAGATGGCCCAATATCCAAATCTGTTCATAACATGATAGGCTACTAGTGTGCCAAATTTGGTGCTTTCCTCACAAAATGCACAATTGTTATGCTATATTTAGCTAATTTGCCCCACTACTAGAACTAATACAACAAACAGATCAGGACACAACAGGACAAAAGGAAGAGTGGAGAGAGGGGGGAAAACACCAACAACAGAGTCTAAGATAGAGGGAGACTTTGGACAAACAACGGGTGTGGAGAGGATGCACAGGGTGGACAATATGGATACAGAAGGAAACTCCAAGGAGGGAAAACTGGAAAATTGGAAGGAGGACGGATTGGGGTGGGTTCACGAGGGTAGAAAAGATCATGGTTTTGCATCATAAACGACTCTGTTGCTAATTTGGCTGAAATTGCAAGGCTAAATTGAATACATATTTGTTTTCCTATTGTTTTGAATTTTAACAAACATGGCGATGCCAGCATGTAGTCACAATCAATCATCAATCCCACTGCATGGTACACATTAACAGCTTGGTATGACCATATAAGCAACTGCAAAATAAATATGCAACGAAATGCATTTACCATCAAATGAACTTGGAGAAGCCTGACATTTTATGTCGAGTATCGATTTGGCTTACTTGGAGCAGTAAAAATAGGTCTGACACCTGATAAAGTTTAATTTTCTTCCGATGGTATTTTTCATGAAAATTATGCTGGCATTTGCTACAAATACTCATTGCACAATGCTTAATGTGCAAATGACCTGCCAGAGTGACTTTGTTCTAAAGAAGACAATTCCGTAGGCAAAAATCCCTGCTTCAGAAAGAGCTGACCAGTCAGATGGCTTCTCGAGACACGTTATTAACTCGAAGCCAAACCACCTGGGGCTACGATTGATGTGGTCGCGTTGGCGTTATTGAAGGGCCTATTAGTCGAGCCCATGATGTCAGGCAGTTGTGAGAAAGTAGCCTCGACTTTAATGGCTTCTCTTGTTTGGAACTTGCCGCCCCGTCAGACTTACGGTGATGGAGGTTGACGTGTGATTTGTCTCACCCCTCATTTTACCAGCTCACAGCACAACATTCTCCCAATTAGGATTGGCTACAAAACAAGCGCAAACGGTGAACTATGTCACAAGGTGTAGATAATATCCGCTGTACATACCCACAGCAGGAGCAGCCGAGTGGACTGTCCCATTAGAGAAACGTATTGCTGTTCCTCTGCTCATTTGGAAAAAAAAATTACACAGCACAAGATTATAGAAAATAGATATTTTCCCATATATGTGCAGATTTCCCCATATATTCTGGAAGCAATCATTCAGCCATAATTTTGTGTTTATCCATTAGCCCTCCCTGATTATTTCAGTGCGGTGCGCATTGTACTCCTGAGCCAGTGTTTCGTCAAGTTTTGCCATAAACGTTTGCTTTATTCTGACATGAGTGCACAGGTTGTAGCAAATAATGTTTGTCTGATGAATATCATCCATCGTGTTTGATTTTGAAGGTTTTGATATCTGCAGTCTGAGAGCTTCGGTGACGACCCATCAGCTACATGGTGGCACATTATCTTGCTGGAAAATGAGCTGCGTTCCCTATGGCTACAAAAATGGTATGAGGATTCGATTCATGATGTTGTCCAGATTTCCTTTGACAATAAAAAGGATGAAAGCATATGTAGACCTGTTTTCCACCTGTTCTCTGAAATGTTGTCGCACACTATAACCGAGTCATGCCGTGAAAGGTCGGCCTTACAGACTTCCATAATGAAGGGCAAACCTTACATTTGATGACACTTCTATGTGGGCTCACTCATATGACAATGGTCTCTTTTTCTGGTTCATTGCTGTCTGCTGATGCCGTAACCTGATTGTAAGTTCCAACGTTTGATTGTACCTCCACCCCAGAATTATTCCACATTAGTCAGATTGATTTTACATTATATCTCAACTTGTGATTTCCAAATGTCATCTAATTGTGCTAGTACTGAGACTTCTTGGTCAACACTATTCTTTGTGACCTTTGCATTTTTCAACTCGTAAGGTGAAAATCTAAAATCCGTCCAATCTTCCATTTCACTTAATCGACCCTTAGATATGCCACACAACCTGTACTTGTGCCTTGTTTTCACAGGCACCATTTCACACATGTGCTCAACATAGTCACCTGTGAAGTGACATCTGCTCTTCACACTGGTGTTGCGTGGCTACAGAGCATCTATACATACTTTTCTCACTCACTCTCAATAGTAGAATGCATGGCTCAAAACATCATTGGAACTCCTCAGGATGTTACTGAAATTAACTCCACCTATTTTAAAATCACCAAAGAAGTAGCATGCAAACTGGAGTCTTTCATCTGCAGCAGCCATAAGAAATTATTGATAATTTTCTGGACAGATGTGGCTAGTAAGAAAGGTTGAGAGGCCAACAGGGAGGAAACTCATCATAAAAGTGATCCAAATTAGGAGGTGAAGATGGATTGGTCACGTTTTGTGCATTGAGGATAAAGATATCCCGAAAAGAACAATATGCTGAACACCTGGCAGGAAGAGAAGAGTTGGACGGCCAAGATAGACCTGGTGACGTACCGTATGAAAGGAGTGATTGTCACCTGGACTAAAATGGGAATATTAGCCTGAGACCAACGAATATGGTGAAAGGTCATAAGAAGCTCCATATGCCATGTGGTTTGATTGGATAATAAGATAGACTGTTTTAAAAAAAACAATATGGCTGCCGAATCACGTGACTGATGACGTCATCAATTTTTTTTATGTGGACCATTTTATCCCTAGATGACCCTCAAAATTTTTCATACTGATCAGATGTAGCGTTCTACATATGTAATTATGACGTAATAATGAAGGCACTCATGACGTCATAAAAAAAAATCACAATCCAAATGAGGAGTACTTGCCGTGTGTCATGTTTCAATTTTTTACTTGGTGCAGTTTCAGAGATACAGAGATCCAATGTTTTTCCGTTTTTCCAACATGGCTGCCACACACGTGACCTATGATGTCATAACTAGGATTGAAACATTCTACATGAGTAGTCACACCGATAGTGAAAATTCCGTCTCAATCCGACAAGCAGTTGCGGAGAAAAACACGAAAGTTCTGTCTGGATAAACAAACAAACAAACAGACAGACAGACAAACAAACGGACCCAATCGCAATACCCTCTCCTTCAGCGAGGGTAATAAAATAAATATTTAAAGGATACAGAAAAATAGAGATTTTTTGGAGGAAGTTTACAGCTGCTGATGCACATCTTTTACATGACCATGTTTAACATGTTAAATTAGTTTATTAGCCCCTGTTGGACTTAGTCCGAAATGGACTTAGGCTTATGGATTTGGCCTCGATTTTCATGTGCATGCGTGCATGTGCGTACGTCCGCAACCATATCTCAGACATGTATGGACTGATTTTATTCGTATTTGGCACAAAGGCAAAAAAAATGATGGTTTACATATGCACATCATTTCGATCAAAGATGGTCGACTGGCGGCCATTTTAATTGAAAAAAAAAACCACGGTGTCAAACACCTCCTCAACCATTTCTCGGACATGGATTTATCGATCCTGTTCAAACTTGGCGCACAGATAAATAATGATGGCTTACATATGCACGTAATTTTTTTTGGATATCAAATCTAAGATGGCTGACTGGCAGCCATTTTGTTACTTAAATGTGTCCCCAACCATTTCTCCAACATGCATGGTCTGATTTTGTTCAAACTTGGCACAACCACAGTGCATAATGGCAAACACTTGCACCTAATTTTATATGATATATGTGCAAGCTCTATATTAGGAAAAAGAAAGAGTTGTTCCCACCATTCAAGTTTCTTGTCGTAATGCTACCTCACACAATTCGGTTAAGTAGCTATCATGAACATACCTCTGGGTGCATATTTTGCAAGAAGCACAACAAATCGTGAAACTTCTTTCTTCCCCATTACCAAAATCTACAATCATATGACAAGAAGAGCTTGCCACGTACTAAAAGGTATGGTGTGTAATGGGATGAAAATCCCTGCAACGATTGCAATTAATGTGTCCACTTAATTTGCTTTCATTATTTTTTTTTCTTAGAATTTAACTTTAGCTTCCTAATTTAATTGTTTATCTCAGTGACAATTGTGTTTTCTCAACCGCTGAATAAGAGACGGTTCCGGGCACATATCCAATGATCAGCATTAATGACAGCCACAGAAAGAAAATACATTCCTGACCCCCAGATTTACTGTTGCCATTTGTAGGAGGCAAAGCGTGGCTGCATTCGACCCAATTAATCGGAAAAATCGACAATTTTCCGAAGTTGCATTTTAATACTGCTTAACAATTGCAGTTTATTTTTTTCATATAAGTATATAAAATTAAAGTGCAATCCTGATCAGACGGAGTAATTCGCATGTTTTAATTCCTGAGTTTTACGTCCCTTTAATGAAATGTGTGAAGGAATGTATTGAAGTTGCTTACTTAACTTTCTGGAAAATAATGGAAATAAGGAGGGAATTTAAAGATAATGAATAAAAGGCAATCGCAGAAATAATACTGGAGTATTTCATACAGAACAGTAATGGAATACTCTATCCCAAAAGTCATGAGAAACAGACAATTTTAATAACAAACACTTCTACACAAACACAAAAACCTGCAAAAGTATTCATCCCCTAACAATAATGGTACATTTAGATGAATTCCGAATTATGTAGAACCAATTTTCCCAAATTAACATTTTGTATTTCATCACTGAAGAGATTAAACTAAACACTTATAGTTGACGGAGGTTACATGTCAGGGATACCTGCCAAAAAACATGTACAAATAAAAAATCACTGGTTGTAAGAGTATTCAGCCCCGAAGGTCAGTACTTGGTGGAAGCACCTTTTGCAGCAATGACTGCTATGAGTCTTTTTGAGTCGGTCTCTCACAACTTTGCACAGTGAGATGGTTAAACCTTTACCCATTCTTCACGTGAAAATTGCTCTAGTTTTGCCAAGTTTTATGGGGATCATCGATGGACTGTCATCTTCAAGTGTCGCCGTAAATGTTAATTTGGGCTCAAGTACGGACTTTGACTGGGCTACTTAAGAACATTTATTTTCTTATTATTGAGCCACTCCATTGTGGCTTTACCTTTGTGCTTCGGATCATTGTCCTGCTGAAATGAGAATCTCCTAGCAAGTTTCAGATCCATGGCTGACTCCAAGCTGGTTTTCATCAAGGATTCTCCTGAACTTTGCACCGCCCATTGGCCCTTCTATCCTGCCAAGCTTGCCAGTACCTGCTGATGAAAAGCAGCTCCATAACATGGTGCTACTACCATCATGATTGACAATAGGGATGGTGTTGACTGGGTGAGGTGCAGTGTTAGGCTTTTGCCAGACAAGTGTTAGGCTTTCACCAGATGTGCAGTGTTAGGCTTGCGCTAGCTTTGAATTTCGCCCAAAAAGTTCAATTTTTGTCTCGTCTGACCACAAAACATTCGTTTCTCTACATGCCCGCAGAAGAAGCTTTTTCACAAACTCTATATGAGTTTTCGATGCATCTTTTCGGTAATGGCTTCTCTCTTGCCACCTGTCCAGAGAGGCCAGTTTTGTGAAGGGAACAGGATAGTGTTGATTAATGAACACTGACCCCCATCTCAGACTTGGAGCCTTGCAGATATTTCAAAGTCATTGTTGGATTTACAGTGATATCCCGAACCAGTTTCCCGCTTGCCTGGCTGCTGAGTTTGGATGGGTGACCTGATCTGGGTAGAGTCTCAGTGGTATGATACATCTTCCACTTCTTGGATTTCATCGTACTCAAAGGGATGCATCTGTGATGCATGTGCAGGGATTGATGGAAATGCTGCATTAATGCATCGCGTTCATTGCAATTTTGCACAGCGCATTGAACTGTGCATTTCTCATGAGGGACAACACATTGAGGAGGAGGAGGAGGAGATCGGGACCCTACTCTGTGCAGAGTGTTGGTGCTGCTTAAGCAGTCTCCTTGGCTATTGGGCACAATCCTGGACGGGTCACCACTCCAACACAGTATACCAGCATGCTCACACTCATTTTGCCGACCTCGAAAGGATGACATTGAACATGTCATGTAATGTCATTGAACATATTATGTATTGTAATTTAATGTCAGTGAACCATTTATAATGTATATTCGCCTATGTTTCCAGACTTTATGGCCAGCCTGTAGTTCCATTACTCGAATTAAATCAAATGACACTTGGAAGTTGTAACAGTGATACAATATGTTTTTGACAGGTTAATTACATACTTTGCCAATCTTCAGTTGTGCCTGGAATCCATCGCTGGTAATAAAAGCCCGGCAAAACAATCCTGAAATTATGTATTTTACCAGGTCATACTAAACACCATCCGGAGATGCCCGGCGAAGTCTGGAGACCTGTTTTTTTTTAGCAGTCGGAACTGCAGTTAAGCACAATTCTGCTGTTTAAATTTTGAGGTTAAGAGTTTGAAGAGCGTTTCGCATTTTAGTTCTAAAAATTAACTTAAATTAATCAACTAAATTAATTAAAGTTATGAAGAGTGCCCAGAGGTATCTCTGAACCTCTCCATGCAGTGTTCGTACCTATATTGAATTTATTTAATTTGCGGACTTCTCCGGGCGTCTCCATGAGATGTGCATGAGATTTAATTTAAATCGGAACTGTCGGACTTCTCCAGACTTTCTGGGCAGTGTTTGTAACTTTATTTAATTTATTTAATTTGTGGACTTCTCTGGGCATATCCATGAGATGTGCATGAGATGTGCAATCATGAGATGTGCATGACATTTGCATGAGATTTAATTGAAGTCAGAACTGCGGGACCTCTCCACACATCTCTGGACTTCTCCGGGTGGTGTTCGTAACTTTATTTAATTTATTTAATTTCTGCTCTCGTTTTAAAACTAAAATGTGAGATGCTCTGCAAACTCTTAACCTCAAAATTTAAACAGCGGAATTGAGCTTGACAGCAGTTCCGACTGCTAAAAACAAAAAAAGTCTTCAGGCATCTCCGGACTTCTCTGGGCATCTCCGGGTGTCTCCAGATTTTCCGGTTGGTGGTCATAACTTCATTTAATCTATTTAATTTCTGCTCACGTTTTAAAACTAAAATGTGATGCACTCTACAAACTCTTAACCTCAAAATAAAATTAAAAATTACTCATAGAGCGACAACTTGGCAAAACGGACAGATACCTCGGTAGGGCACAGACCTCTGCCAGGCTGAATAGTTTACATACTGTATTGTATCCCACTGATAGACCAGATCTCAATCCGGACCTGAACCAAAATCAAATTGGCTTGTTCTTGTTGCTTAACCAAGTTTCATCCGAATACGTCCACAACTTTTTGAGATAGCATGCACTATCGTTTTAAGCCCCATCTCTCAATGGTGAAGAATCAGTTTAAAATTAAATAATTCTCGTGTCCAGGTCTGGATTCGGATCCTCACTACAATTGAATCAATTCTTCCTTGTCACACACCCAACATGACCACCAAATACGTCCACAACTTTTTGAGATATCGTGCTATATATAATTTTTGGCCCTATCTCTCAATGGTGAAGAATCACTTAAAAAATTCTCATATCCGGATCCGGATTCGGATCTTCACCAAAATTAAGCATTGCTGTCCTCGGCTGGTCACCTGCACACCCAAAAAAATTCAGAACGATTGCTTTAAAACTGTGGCCAAAAATCGTGTGGCAAAGAAACAAACAGACAGACAGACAGACAAACGCTACAGACCAACATACTTGGCGAAAAAAAAATTTCGCCAAGTAAAAAGTCTCTGGGCATCTCCGGGCAGTGTTTAGTATGACCAATTTTATGGAATTGAGCTTAACAGAAGTCTGACTGCAAAAAAAAAGTCTCCGTGTGTCTCCGGGCTGCCAAAAAAAATGTCTCCGGGAGTCTCCGGGCGTCTCCAGGCGGTGTTTGGTATGACCGATTTTATCCAATAATTATTGTTCCAGGTGAGCTAAAAAGGAAAAACACTTATAATTGTACTTCTTTCGATTGATGATGA
>CM068957.1:116863083-116883712 GCA_035128595.1 Eptatretus atami
TGATGATGATGAAGGTTATTGAGATGACATCGACGTCCCTTGCTTAGGGTAGTCAGGGTGCTAGATTATAATCTAACTCGTGGAGCCTGCAATGTTCTTAAGGTAACTTTACAAATAGAAAATTTAATATGGGTACCACAGAATAAGATACGGTATGAGTGTAGAGTGGCATCAGTAAAAAAGGTTGAAAACCACTGCTTTACTTTATCATTGGTGGCAGAAAGGACCACCACCACTCGTGTGTGCCCACACACCAGTGTGTGACATATATAGAGCCTCACGGTTCTGAAAACGCCATGAAATGCAAAACAAAAAGAAGATGAAATCTTCATGGAGAGGTGCTTGAAAATCAAGCATGAGATGGACGCTGTCATGGCACCTTAAATGGAGGTCTCTACTCTATAAGGACATGCAGAACAAGGTAAAGGTGGCAAAGATGACCTCCTTCTCCACAAAGTCTGATGACCCTGACTACCCTAAGCAAGGGACGTCGATGTCATCTCAATAACCTTCATCATCATCATCGGCATCATCAGCTTCATCATCAATCGAAAGAAGTACAATTATAAGTGTTTTTCCTTTTTAGCTCACCTGGAACGTAGTACCAGGGAGCTTATAGGATGACGCATCGTCCGTCCGTAAATCCGTCCATCCGTCCACAAATACTTTCAACTTCATCTCTGAAACTACACATATGATTTTGATGAACTTTACCACCACCTTTATCACCCGTGATGTTCTAAAGTTGTTCAAGACATTAGAAAACTTGGGTCTCAGGGATTATACGGGGGGTTGCCCCCCAAAATATGTATTTGCTTTCTTCTGTGAAACCACACCCACAATTTCGATGAAACTGAACACAACCTTCATCACCCGTGATGTACCAAAGTTTGTTCATGGCATTAAAAAAGAACTCCATAGTATTTATTTTCTTCTCCGTGATATATTTTGTGGGTCATCCATGCCCACCAGCGGTTCCCTGGTTATCTTTTACAACCACGACCAGGTGGGCGCCCAGGGTGAGCGCCCTATGTTTACTAGTTCAGGCAAAAAAGTTGCTAAATTTTAGAGTTGGTTCCCCTCACCCTATTTTCCCCATAAGGTCTTAACTTTGAACATCATGGGGTTTTTCAAGAACGAACCCCCCCCACCCCCGGTCCCCCACAAATGGGGGAGGGTAAACTGTACACAACTTCGTGCTGCTGTTGGGATCGTTTGAAACACTTCCATTAGTCTATCAGCAAAAACAATGGCAGCTCCATGTTGCTGCACCTCGCTATTCTTGCTGCCAGTATACTACAACATTAAACACATGACAGCGGCTTTTCAGCCAATGATAAGCTTGTATTTAAACAGTTGATGATAGAGAGTCTTGTTGTTCGTACATGGGAATAATGTAAACTTGGCATGTCTGGCATTCGTGCATCACGTGATGATAATGATTGCTTTTCAATGTGATCATTGTTGTTGAAGCTGTTGTTGTTATTTCATATGCAGCTTGTGGCTGCTGGTTGCATTATTTCTGGAGGCACAGCTACGCCACTGATGCAGTGCCCCTGCTACCCGTAAGCTGGTACTATACTAATTTTGCCGACCTTGGAAGGATGACTGGCTGGATCAACCCACCTGGTGTTATTTCAACGATACGACAGGGGCTCAAACTCAAGACCCTACGATCTCACGGCAGCCACATTAACTGTAAAGCCAACATCAAGCTTCCATCTATCAGGACCATACTCTGTGCAGAGCGTTGTTGCTGCTTAAGCAGTCTCCTTGGCTATTGGGCACAATCCTGGACGGGTCACCACTCCGACACAGGACACCAGCATGCTGGCACTCAGTTTGCTGACCTGGGAAGGATGACAGGCAGCGTCAACTCTACCTGGTATTAATTCAACAGCCGAGTGGGATTTGAACTCGGGATTCTCAGATCCCAAGCCCACCACCCTAACCATGAAGCCAACACCAGGCATACACCAAGCTTGTTGAACCAGTAATTGCTATTCTTCTGGCCCATCAGATTTTAAGAATGTGTTTCTGGGACTTGTGATTTAAGAAAAAATGTTTTCCAAATTTTGGGGCAACACCCCATGCATCACATCTCACCGTACATTTTTAATCTCAGTGTGACATGTCTCTTCTGACACTCTTCTTTTTTGGCGTCTTATTCAAGAGCACCACAGTCTCGATGGCTTTGAAAACCTCACCGATGGCCGAGCAAGCTCTTCCTTTTAAAAATGAATCCATCGCAGCTGTGTTTTCACTGGCAGGTTTTTTTGCACAGAGGCAAGACACAGGTTGTGATAAATATTGAATGGGTCAGACCATCCTGAAATTGCCATAAATGGAACCTCTTCACTTTCCTAAAGAGAGAGGAAGCTGGAAGGCTGCCATGAACTTGCAGCACAAGTCCACTGATCTGTTTTTTTTCCTTCTGCTCATATATTCGCCAAGATGAAGACGTTTTGCTGTCACTTCATCAACATGAAACCTTTGTGAGGTTTTCCTTCCATCTCCACCCATTCTCTCTCCTTTCCTCTGACAGGATGGTGAAGATGTAGCACACTTACCTTTGAGCTGTCCCATCTGGGTTCAATTCCCGATCTGGCTGTAAACTGCCCAATTGGAGTTTCACAGGCAGGGTGTTGAATCACAAAGTCTGCCATCCCTCGGTTGGACTTTAAGGTAGAGGTAGGAACCCATTTGCTAGCATTAGTTTCTAGGCATTAAAGACCCCATGGTGTCTTTTGCAAAGTCTAGGCTCATCATCTCATGCACCCTGAACAAATGACCGATTCCTGTCCAAAGCAGCTCCTGTCCAACGTCAGACCTGCCCATCCAGTTTGTGAAACATGTGGGCCAAGCATTTGAATGCGGCTGACAAATAAAATGGCAAGATGGGATTAATTAGCCATTAAAGTAGTAGTCGTTGTAGTGGTGGGCATAGGAGTAATAATAGTTGTTGTTGTTGTAGTAGTAGTAGTAGTAGTAGTTATATTATGACTACTACTGCTACTACTACATCCATTCTCCCATTTTATGAGGGTCAGGACAACATTCTTAACATTCAGAGCTACATTCTTCATAAATTAGTGGCAGCAGTTAGCTTTATGCCTGGTGTTGGCTTAATGGTTTGGGTGGTGGGCATGGGATCCGAGGGTCCTGAGTTCAAATCCCACTCAGCTGTTGAATTAATACCAGGTGGGGTTAACTCGACCTGTCATCCTTCCGAGGTCGGCAAACTGAGTACCAGCTTGCTGGTATACTGTGTCGGAGTGGCGACCCATCCAGGATTGTGCCCAATAGCCAAGGAGACTGCTTTGACAGCACCAACACTCTGTACAGAGTATGGTCCTGATGGATGGATGAATTTAAGACAACTACAAAGTGTAAAGTGTCACCACATGTAGACCATTGCAAGAAGGATACCTCCTCTGTCAAGGTCATTAATAAACCAGCTGGGTTTTTAGGACAATTTGATAGTGTCTAGAAGATTCTTCTCAGGCTAGGCAAAGTTTTGGAATCCAAATTATTAACACTGCTGCCTTCAGCTGGATTTGAACCCACAAATCTGGGATCTTATCCAAGCATCATCATCACTCGGACATAACCGTGCCCGGGATTGATAGGGTCGATGTATTCAATTAATTAGTTAATTTTAATTTTTATTATTATCCTGCAGAAGCAGAAGCACTGATAATCAGAATGCCTGAATTTTAATCTGAACATCAAATGGTGCAAGAATGCAAGCCATGCTGTTGCTAAGTACAGTAAGGTATAAATAAGAGCTTATTGGAGGACACTAGGGCGATGACAGTCGGTGTAGACAATACCGAGACAGTCAGTTCATCACTTAAAGGCACATTCAATAAGCTCGCAGAAAGTATCCCTCGATCAGCAGGAAAACATACCGTCATGATCATCGTTTACCGTTGTGGTTTTAAATGTCAAATATTGCAGAAATTAAATAAACGGTATGGGTATGCCTGCCTCAATCAAGGGTCAAAATGTCATTAATAAAAGCTATGTCATTTGCAATCTTTCATAACCTTTTGTCAAAAAAGAGATTTCTTGGTTTCAACTGCTGAGTACAAAATGTTGTCATGCAGATCTTTTCATTAACCCTGCCACTAAAGGTGGACGGGGGTTATGTTTTCACCCCTGTCTGTCTGCTTGTATGTGAGCATGATATCTCAAATAGCTGTGGACGGATTTGGACTAAATTTGGTGGACATGTTGGATGTGTGAAAAGGATGAATGATTTCGATTTTGGTGAAAATCTGTATCTGGATCTGGGTATAAGTATTAAAAAAAATTTTTTTAAGTGATTCTTCACCATTGAGAGATGGGGCCAAAATTGATATGTGGCATGATATTCCAAAAAGTTGTCGACTAGTTATGACAAAACTAGGTGTATGGGTTCGTTAGGTGACAATAACAAGCCAATTCGATTTTGGTTCAGATCTGGCCTTTCAGTGGGATACAAAACATAAACTGTTCAGCCTGGCGGAGGTGTGCCCTATGCGCTCTACCGAGCACCGAGTGCCGTTTCGTTACTTGTTGCAGGAGATGAAACTGGGAAGAACATTTTCTTATCGAAAATAATGAAAAAGGTAAAAAGTTTTTGAGTGAGAAAATAAACAGCCTTTTGGTTCACCTGGATTCTTTCTTCACCTTAAGCGATGTAAGGTGAGAAACAGTCTATAATGAATGCACATTTATATCAATACAGATAGGATTCGTGTACAGTAATGACATTTATTTGTGTTACGACAATTTATCGCTTCTATCTGCCAAGTCTGTTCTCAAACAAGTATGGATGTCAGTAACAAATAAACTGAGGCAACAGAACAAAGTAGAAAGAGATTCTTGGTCGAGATAAAGCATAGTACATTTAGCTCACTCCCCTTCTCTGATGTTCTCTGGTAATGGAGCTGCCACGACAGGTCATTGCTCAAGAAGGTCATTTGAAAGGGAGACTGTATCTGGCAAATCACTCTTTAAGCCAGTTGGTTGCAGACTGTAAACACAGTAAATAGGCCTCCAATTACTCTGGAATTCCAATTTGATTATCTTGCAACTGCGAAACTTTACCGACTCCTTGTTATTTGATGGTGGGATATGACCATAATCACATTGGATTTTAACCAGCATCCAGCGTTTTTGGATTTACATTGTCATATCCACATGTAAAGACACCTCCAAATTGGTGTCTAAATCAGTATTGCTTGCTGAGTGTACCGACATATTTCTTTAGAAGTCACCCTAAACTAAATCGGATGAGAGTAAATAAACGACACAAGATTTAAATAACATCTGAGATATTATTCGATTGACAGTTCCATGATTCCCTTTTGACTATCAACTTGTAAAATTCCTTTATTTTTTAATAAATTTTCGTGTTTTCCATTAATCGAAGCAGAGATGCGTTTGTGAACACACATATAGAGTTGGCCTGGGACTTTAAACTGCGGTATTTCTGATACAGTTTTAATCCAGGTCTGATGCAGTGTCATGGATGGTTTGAGAATGAGCAGTGATTTTCCTTCTTTGGTCGAATCATGCCATCTTGTGGCAAGTATCATGAACTTTTTTTTTCGTGATGTAGTCAAGTTACATTGGCAAAAATGTCAATTTCTTCCCTCATATATAAGTGGCCCTGCATGGAGTGGCCCCCAGAAATGATAATGCCATCAGTAGTTAGATGCTGCATAAGTATGAATGAATGAAGTAACCTGTGAATTAGCCATCTTTACATGCTAAGCAAAAATATTTGCTGATTCTTGTTTCAGAACAACTATTAAGGAAAATATTTTTTGTAATACCGTGCTATATTTTGTCGTATCTCGGTCGATTTTTATGTTGTCCATTGTTGTTGGTATACCTTGTGTGATTGTGCACTTGGCACACATATCGAGGCCAAATTCCATTTGGGTGGTGTTGGAGTACCATTTCACTAATTTCAGTTGTTCCGCCATTTTTTTCGTCCTTCGGTGCAAAGAGTTTTAAATCATCCATGTTCAGTTGACGTGTCACCTTTATGGTTTCCATGGACGTTCTTTTATTGGTTGTTCAGGTGTATCCGTGTCTTTGCTCATCAATGAGGTTACTTCATGGATCCAGAGCAAGGCAAAACAGGAGGGGGGGAAAAGCTGTCTCCTTGGAAGATTCTGTGTCATATCTTCACTCCTGGTATTTCGATCTTTCCTTCCGAGTACTGCTGAATTAGTGTGGTATGCCCTCCATGGCTTTCTCAATTAGATTGATTATTTGTGGATTTATGTTGTACATTTGCATGCACTTTATCGTCCATGAATGTGGGATGCTGAGAAAAGCTTTTTTATAGTCTATTCAAGCTGTGGACAATTTGGTTCTTCTCATATTGCAGTTGTCGAGTATGGCCTTGTTTGGTTGTGTGTGTGTATATGTGTGTGTGTGTGTGTGTGTGTGTGTGTGTGTGTGTGTGTGTGTGTGTTATGGGTGGTGTGCAGGCCATAACGTTTTTACCATTTGAGTATTTGCCATCAAATTTTCAACGAACCTCTATTTTGAGAATATGAAGAAGACAAATTAATAACTGCGGTCAAATATTAAAGGGCAGTCACAGTAAGTATAAATATACATTATTAGCCCATCCGCTGTGCAGCGTGAGACGGCTGGGTTTTGTATTTGCTTCCGTGTTTCTTCATTTACCATTGGAGCTTTTGTCATCAAATTTTCAATACATTTTTATTATGATAATATAGAGAAAACTAATGAATAAATTTCACTTTTTTTTTTACCTTGTGCACGCAAAGCGAAAAGTGGGGTTAAGCAATTCATTCACTTTGTCTGTCTGTCTACAGACGTCAGTTTATGATTGAGGAACAACTTGATTTCAATTGAATGTTATATTTTGAACACGAATCAGAACTCGAACTTGCAGTTTAGCAATACTTTGGCTCTGAATTTGTCAAATTGTATGGAATGTCATCCCGATTGCACATGCGCAGACAGGAGTAAGGTAATTTCCTTAGTCTGTCTGCATGTCTTCCAGTCAAACAAAATGGAAAAAAAAATCCAAACAGGAAATCTACTGCTTTTGCTGACATCATAAAAGACACAAACAACAGACACGAATTACTAATTAAATGTGTTAAATAAGGTGGTGTACAAGACAGTGCATCAATGGCGGTACACTTCTGAATTTTTTTTTGACAACCTTTATTTTATTTCAATTGAATTATATACATGAACACTGGAGAACACCAATCACCTTCTTGGCACTTTCAAAAATCTCCAGTTTAGCAGTACTTGGACAAAATATTATGCCATTTTACGTCATCTCAACCAATCAAATTTGCCGCTCACTCTCTCAGTGTTGGGGAATATCGATATTTAGACAAAATGGCAGCTTGTAGGAAAGAAAGATCGTCCTCGGAAACACAATGAGCAAGAGTTTAAAAGATCTATCCAATTTACTTTTTTCTCACACAATTTCATGGGGGTAAGGTGTTCAATGAACCATCTAGTTTAATTTTTAATTGTTGTTTTGGATAAGTTTAGTTTGAGTACAGAGTGGGTGCAGATGGGCTTTGCATTTTGAGATGCTTTCTAGTTCCCAATGGAATTATAAGGACAAGAGCGTATCTGCATCAGCAGAGAAATAACGACAGCAAGTTTTTTCAAATAATCGTCTCAACTAAACTTTTTTAATGGCAATTATTATTCCGATGTCAACACTTGGCTGAGAAAATTGTTAATGTAATTCCAACAAGTTGATGCAATATTTGACTGGAATACAGGATGAATGAAAAAGAATGTGTAGATAAAAGTAATTGATTATTCCATTGACTTTAGAGAACATACGATGTTGCTTTCATATAACATGCATCTGTTAACAAAAACATATCTTTCATGAGTTCTTTGTAGCGAAAACTTTTAAACCAACATTCCAGGTGACTTTTATGTGAATTCTGCTCCCTTTCACTCCATTAAGTAAGTTATATCCAATTACAGTGGACTCTTGCTAAATTTGAAATTCAACTTGTCAACTCCAATTCAACAATTCAAATAAGTGGCTGTCTCGACTACTCTTTCCATTTCTAATCCTGGCAATTAAAATAGGCCCTTGGAGTTATTCATTTGACTGTATATAATACAGTACCAAATAGATTTGAGTCGGGAGGAGTCATTCAGTAGCTTTCCAAAGTCACAACGACATTGGACTATGAACATGAAATTTAACACTAAAATTTAGATAAAAGTATTTGTTTACCTGCAAAAAAATGCTGATAGACTCAACGGAGATGGTGATCGAGCAATCACGTAAAATGGCAATAGATATCCATCTCCAGGGGGGGGCATAGCAAATAAGGAGGCCTGAACCACACTTCCTTTCAATCAACTGAGTCAGATTCATTGCCGTACCGTTGCCATCGCCAAATCGCTTGCCACATTGTATACACAACTCATTACATGTTGTGCACTATACAGCCATATGTAATCTGCTCAAAAAACACTTATCTGGGTCTATCGGCAGGAAGTTTCCATATGACAGCATGCCTGTGTTTTATTGCATGACCAGAATTGATTTAGCAAGGTGGCTGCTCGTGACATCTCATATGGTACTCTGTTTTTCAATGGCAATTAAAACCTGGTGCAGTCACAGTTAGTGAGCCAATATTGAAAAGAAAAAAAAAGTATCTTCGATGTCTGATTAATATTGAACTTACTAAAGATGAATTGTGTGAAGGGTCAAGTTCCCTCCAATGCTATCTAGGGTCCTAGAGTGCTAATCTAGTGCCTTACCAGATGCTGATCTTGTGCTGTACCACTACCAGATGCTAATATAGTGTCCTTTTCACCACGTTACTCCACCTCTTTTCAATATCGACCATCGTAAATGGCCATCACTTTCATTTATTCAACAAACAAATGAATAAGTCAAAGAACAGGATAGTAATGACCGGGAGGAAAATTTCATGCATTTATTGATTCTCACTCAAGTCTGTAAATTATTTTTGAAGCCTTTTCCAAAATACTTCATCAAGTGTACATGGCATGATATTTAATTTTTAGAAAATGAGATTGAATTTTAATGACTTCTTCAGACATCTTATTTATTGAGAACATTTCATTCAACAAATATGTACATTCATAACAGATAGAAAAGACTGTTTAACTGATAGATGCAGGACGGAAGTGTGAGATGACGAAATGTCCAGTTATTCGGTGAATCTAACCTGACAATGTTCGCTGTTCAAATCGTGGCAGCAGCTAAGGGGGAGAAAGATGGAAAACAAAAAGCAGCAATAATGGTTAGATATGTTCTTTTCTTTCCTTGCTTGTAATTAATATTCCAAATGAGGTGCACATTGTTTTCTATTACAGAAACCTCTTGTGCTCTCTTACTAAACCTTATATAAATCTATAGGATAATTTAATCAAACATCATGATAAGTTTCTGGAGGATTAACAGTTGAACGATTTCATTAAAAAAAGAAAATCAAATTATGTTATTTATTGGAATTTCTGTTCCTCACACCAAAGAATGTCTTGCTCCTCACAAACCTGGAATTGCCCCAAACATACCTAAAAAAGATTGTAGATATTCATCCGGTAACCCATTCCTCGTTTTCCTCAAGTTAACCTTTCAGGCCACTCTCCATTGTCTTTTTTTTCTCACATCTGTGGAACTACATCCAATGCCTGTCATTTCATGAGTAATGCTCCTTCATGACAACTCACAACAATCTCCTGAGATCTTACATTCAACTTACTTATTTTATTGTATTTTTTAAACTTTTGTTGCTCCTGCCCACACTGCCTTCCTTTTGCCATTGTGCTGTTTTGTCTTTTGCCCCTTGTCTACCTATTCCCCTCCACCCTCTTTTTTTTTCATTTTTTATATACACAATGTCAAAGCTCGTAAAAGAGCGAACACACAGAACGTATAACAAGGGGAACAGAAGAGGGAAGCACAAAACAGTGGAGAACAGAGACATTAGGAGATCTGTGGATGGGAGAGGGATGGAGTGGGATACACAGGGAAAACAAGATGGACACTACAAGGACTTTCAGGAAGAAAAACAGGGAATTTGAAGGAGGTGAGTTTGGGGTGGATTAGCAGGGGTAGAAAAGATCATGGTTTTGAATGGGGGATGATAAGAGATGGTGCAGAAAACCCGTTTTGAAAACCTGGAGGGAAGTGGGATTGAAGAGAGTATGGGAGTTTGTTCCAAAGGTATGAAAAAAGATGAATGAAAGAATGAAGGTGTGCAGTGGTTCTTGATTTTGGTAGTTTTACCAGAAAAGGGTTGCTGGCAGACCTTGAACACCCTGCGGAGATATGGGCGGGACAGATATCAAACAAAGCAAAGGGTGGGGGGAGGCCAGAGGGGAGCTGGTGGAAGACAGAAAGACTACCGACCTGCCTGCGGTGAGAGAGTGAGAGACCCAAAGACTCAGCCTCATCGTGGGAAATACCAATGATCTTAAATGCTTTGGTTTCCACCACGTGAAGCCGAGAAAGGTGAGAGGTGGGAGCACCAGCCCAGAGGGGAGAGCAGTACTCCATCAGGCTGCAGAAGAAAGCTTTGTTGTTTATTACCCATCACTCCGTGCAGCAGGAGATGGGGTTTTGCAATTGTGTGTGTGTGTGTGTGTGTCCAAACTTAGCTTTTTTAACAATTTGAGCTTTTGTCATCAAATTTTCAACAAATCTTTATGATGAGAATATGGAGAAAATATTTAAAAATTGGGTCAAAAAGTGAAAATCATAGTAACTATAAATAGCCCTTATTTACCCAGCCACAGCATGTCAAGTGCGAGACGCCCCGTTTTTTTTTAATTGCTTCCGTGTTTCTTTATGTTTTTTAACATTGAGCTTCAGTGTGTCTGTCCAGGCCATAACATTTTTACTAATTGAGCTTTTCTCATCAAATCTTCAACAAGCCTTTATTAAGAGAAAATGGAGAACACAAATTAATAAAATGTACAAGTTTTTTTAAAACTCATTTTCGTCAAGTTTAGTTCGAGTACAAAGTGGACACTGACGGGCTTTGCATTTTGAGATGCCTTCTAAATTTTTTTGTGTTTCCCACAAATGTCATCCAGCTATTTTATGAACCTCGACCTCCATTAAAAAACATTTTGGAATTGCCACTGAGAATATTTTTTTAAGTCTTTCTTTTCCCTTCGATTTTATACTGAGGCAAAAACATTGTCCCACTTGTCATCCCTCATTTCAATTCATACATTGTTTAGCCATTATTTAAGGATGATTCCTAGACCTTGGCTTCACATGTTTCCTTTCATTTTGTTGCAGTATGTCATGTGGCAGGACTCTTTCAGATCTTAACCTGTAGTCACTCGGATGACCTGAAGGTGAAGCCGCTGTTTGTTGATGAAACGGCTGCCCATAGATATAACGAATCTTGTGGTATTTTAAAAGGTAAAAATGTCGAGGTAACCTGCATTTTCTGCTGCGTGCCACAAACACATTTGCTGATGATGCCCTTCCAATCGGTGAGCTTACCTGCATACATTAGTGAGAAAAAGTTTATCAACACTTTAGAATTTTCTGTATTTCTGCATAAATTTGACCTAAAATGTGATCAGATCTTCATCTAAGTCATAATAATAAATAAAGAGAACCTGATAAAACACATATCACACAAAACAAAATCTACTTTTTCATTTACTTATTGAACAAAATGATCCAACATTCAACTTCTTTGTCAGAAAAAGTATGTGAACCTCGAGGTTCATCAGCTCAGTTAAGGGGACAATCAGGAGTGAGTTTGGGTGAGAAAAACATAAACTTTGTTCACCACCATCGGAGTCTGGTCTTCACCACACAGGTTTGTGGAAGCGTGTCATGCCGCGATAAAAAGAGATTTCTGAAGACCTCAGAAAAGGAGTCATCAATGCTCATCAGTCTGGAAAGGGTTACAAAATCATATCGAAAGACGTTGGGCTCCACCAATCCACTGTCAGACAGATAGTGTACAAATGAAGAAAATTCAACACCATTGATACTCTTTCCAGGAGTGGTCGTCCAATGAAAATCACTCCAAGAGCAAGGCGTACAATAATCCAGGTCACAAAGAACCCCAGCATAAAGTGTAAGGATCTGCAGGCCTCTCTTGCATTGGCCAATGTCAGTGTTCATGAGTCCACCATCAGGAAAACACTGAACAAGAATGGTGTGCGTGGGAGGTTAGCAAGGAGGAAACCATTGCTTTCCAAGAAGAACATTGCTGCCCATCTCAAGTTTGCCAAAGACCACCTGGATGATGAAGAAGGCTATTGGAAGAATGTTCTGTGGACAGATGAATCGAAAGTGAAACTTTTTGGCTTAAATGAGAAATGTTATGTTCGGTGAAAACCAAACACTGTATTCCAACATAAGAACCTCATCCCAACCATGAAGCACGGTGGTGGGAGTATCATGGTTTGGGGCTGCTTTGCTGCCTCAGGACCCGGACAGCTTGCCATCATTGACGGAACCATGAATTCTGGATTGGACCAGCAAATTCTACAGGAGAATGTCAGGGCATCCATCCGTGAGCTGAAGCTGAACAGAAAGCAGGTCACGCAGCAAGGCAATGATCCTAAACACACAAGTAAATATACAACAGAATGGTTGAAGTAGAAGAGATTTTGCGTTTTGGAATGGCCAAGTCAAAGTCCATACCTTAACCCAATTGAAATGTTGTGGCAGAACCTGAAGCACACAGTTTGTGCAAGAAAGCCCACAAATATCTCTGAGTTGAAGCGGTTCTGTGTGGAGGAATGGGCCAAAATTCCTCCAAGCTGATGTGCAGGACCGATCAGGAGTTGAAGGAAATGTTTGGTTGAAGTTATTGCTGCTCAAGGGGGTGCCACCAGTTACAAAATGTAAAGGTTCACATACTTTTGCTGATAAATAAATTGAATGTTGGACCATTTTGCTCAATAAATAAATGAAAAAGTAGATTTCTTCTGCATGATATTTGTTTAATCAGGTTCTCATTATCTACAGTATCATTTGGACTTGGATAAACATTTGATCACATTTTAGGTCAAATTCATACAGAAATACAGAGGATTCTAAAGGGTTCACAAACTTTTTCTCACCACTGAAGGTGTGGAATGTTTTAACATTTTTGTACATAGTATACCTGCAGTATGACCTACCTTATGAAGAGCTGCAGTGAGTGGCAAATAGGCTTTTTGCAGTCTGCATGGGGCTCATGTTTCTTTTAATTTCATTTTTATCACATCCTTTTGTTAATTTTATAAATCATCATATTTTTAGTCCTGTGTAGTTAAGACAACAGTTTTCACCAACAAATCACAATGAGCCTACATGGAATAGGGGTGCAAACTCAAATGGCATGTAACTTGGCTATCGCGTTAACTCGAGAACATTGTTGTGGGACATGCTGTCACAGCCTTTTGAGCTGCCTGCAGGACATTGTGCCTGAGGAGTGCAGGCTGTTGGGATTCAGGACACCAGTGGGTGGTTGTAAGAGAGTGTCCGACACATCCGTTGGTGGGTGTGTGGCAGGTGGGGGTGGCATGACTGGTGTGGAGGGTGCGGGTGATTATGGGAGTACTGAGTTTGCTACTGGCATTGGATGTGTAGAGGGGGTGCGTGACAGTCTGGGTGTGATGGGTGCAGTTGAGAGTGTGGGTGAAGTTGTGGTGGTGAGCTGTATGCATGGGGGTGCTATGGTTGGGGGTGTTTCAAATAGGGTGATACCATTATGGTTGCGGTTGTTGCGGTTGGTATTGCGAGGGCTGCGGGTGCAAGAAGTGATGGGAGTGCTGTGTGTATGCACGAGGCTGGTAATGTGGATGATGGGTGCAGTGCTGCATGTGTGTGTGTTTGATTGGTAGCATAATCAGGTAGCAGAATGCTTCATAGAAGGGGGTGGCCAGATTCACGACAGTTCTTGAGAAAGAAATTTGGACCATTTTAGACTAGAAACTGAGGATGAGGTTGGAGTGTTGGGGCAGCAGAGGGTTGTTAATGGAAGGGAAAGATTGAAAGTGTTGTATACGAATGCCAGGAGCTTGAATGGAAAGATGGAAGAGCTGGAAGCTTCGATGGATCGTGATAGGTATGATATCGTTGCTGTAAGTGACACGTGGTTTAGTGAAGAATCTAACTGGAGGACAGGAATTCTAGGCTACAGGGTTTGTGTTTGGAAAGAGACATGGGGAGTCGGTGTTGCAATGTGGGTGAAAGAGAGTATTGTGTCGAGAGAAAGGAATGAGATTAAGAAAGGAATTGATGGAGAGGATTCTATGGGGTTAGAGATTCGAGGTTGGAAGAAGAGTAATATACTTGTAGGATGCTTTTACAGGCCTCTTGGTGTGAAGGAAGAGCAAGGAAAGATGGATATGTGAAGACCGCAGAATGCCATGTGATAAGGGAAGAGAATTGATTTTGGGGGATTTTAACTTGCATGGGATAGGGTGGGTCCAGTAACAGAGCAGAGTAGATGAGGATTTTTAGACTGAGTCCAGGATTGCTTTTCAACCCAGTTTGTACAAAAGCCCATGAGGGATGTGCTATGTTGGACGTCTTATTGGGTAACGATCCCAATATGGTGGAGTTGGTGGAAGTCAGGGAGCATCTGCAGACAAGCGATCACAATGCCATAAGTGCAACTCTTTTGTTGATGTATAAAGTTTGAGATAGCGGTGTGAGGCTGTTCTATTTCTGGAAGGCAAACTTTGAGGGTGTGAGAAGTGATTTGGGAGATTGAGATTGGGTAAAGTTAATGAGTGGGCGGTCTGCATCGGAGAAATGGGAAACCTTCAAGGAGCAAATGTGTACGGTGTAGAGTACATATGTTCCAGTGTTGAGGTGTAAATGTAGAGGCAGAAAGAGATATGGATGGTTGAACAGGAAGGTATGCCATGTAATTAAGGATAAGAAGAAGGCATTTATTAAGTACAAAATAACATGACGAGAGTCCGACTCTCATCAATACAGGAAGAAACAAAGACTAGTTAAGAAAATAACTCGACAGAACAAGGGAGAATATGAAAAGGACATAGCCAAGAATATTAAACATCACAACAAGACATTCTTTAAGTGTATAAGGGGTAAAGGCCCTGTCACACCTTGACGATTTAGCCAACGTATGCCTGACGTATGCAAAATTGGGCTAAAACGCCGGCACACGTCGAATACGTTATGGGTAAGTTTGTATACGTTAAGAGCACGCTGAAAAACACTGCCATATGTCGTAGTACACTGGCTTTCATCGTTGTACTTTGCGGTTGTCCTCAAATTTTTCCATGCTTGAAATTTTACGACGTGTGCCAGCGTATGACTCACACGTTCCGCTACGCTGGCCATAAGTTGTAGGCACGTTATGCGATCGTTGACACACGTCGACACACGTTACTTGTAAGTTACTCATAAGTCGAAACACGTCGAGATAATGATTAGCGTACCCGAAACTTATTTCTAACCTATGAGTAACGTGTTTTAGGCATGTTACACGATCGTTGACACACGTCGAGGCACGTTCTGCGATCGTTGACACACGTCGATGCACGTTACTTTGTAAGTTACTCATAAGTCGAAACACGTCGAGGTAATGCTTAGTGTACCCAAAACTTATTTCTAACCTCTGAGTAACGTGCTTTGAACCTATGTGTAACGTACCTCCAACGCATATTGACGTATGTAGACGTATTTGATTGACGTCTTCCGGACGACCACAGAACTTACTGAACGTGTTTCTAATTTACAGCTACCGTATAATGGCGTATTGGCAGCGTTAAAAAAAAACACACAACAACAACAACAACAATAACTTCCGATATTTCGTCACGTGCCGTTACGTCACGTCCGATTCCTCTTCAATTTGCTCATGTCTTATTCTTAGTTCCTCCTCTGGAATATTTTCTGTTTGAGGATATTGTCACGTCGACGTCGAAACTTAAAAGCAAATGTCCGAATATGTTTTAAAATTCGTGATAGACTAAAAAAAAGATAATAATAAAAAAAAACACGACAACATCTTCAGATATTTCATCACGTGCCTTCACGGAGCCAGAGAAAAAAAGAAAATGTGCCTTGACGGAGAAAATAAGTTTCGGGTATGCTAAACATTACCTCGACGGTGTTCGACTTATGAGTAACTTACAAGGAACTTGTGTCGACGTGTGTCAACGATCGCTATCGTGCCACAACTTATTCCCAGCGTAGCGGACGTGTGAGCCATACGGCGAGTACGTCGTAAAATTTTCAGCATGCTTGAAATTTACGATGTACTAAACGTACACGAAATATGACAGCTACTTCATCGTTTTTCAGCGTGCTCTTAACGTATACACAACTTACCCATAACGTATTTGACGTGTGCCAGCGTTTTAGACACATTTTTCATAGGTCGGCATAAGCTGGCTAAATCGTCAAGGTGTGACTGCTGGTTGATACTTCCAATTCTCAGGCGGTTATGATTTAAATCGGCGTGCGGCAGTTTTTAACAGGCTACACCACGAGTTCGTCGCGATACGTGCAGCGCGCTATGCCTAAGTTAAACTATCATTGGGCATAGGTTGTGAAGCCGACAACAGGCTAAGCATTCGTTGGTATGTTATCTATAAGACAACGAAACGTTCTGTGCCCGTTACTAATATGTTATGCATATGACCAATACGTTATGAATACGACCAAAATTAAAAAAAAAACATCAAAATTTCAGCGTACGCCAACGTTTTACATACATTTTTATACGTTGCCATTGTTGGCTAAAACGTCAAGGTGTGACAGCGCCTTAAGGAAAGGGCTACGAAGAGTGTGGGCCCATTGAGGAAGAACACAGGAGAATTGGTGGATGATGAAGGTTTTGATGGCAGGCTTATTACATCGTTTTTTTTGCTTCCAAATTTACATGGGAACCGTCATGGGAACTTCCAATCAAGACTGAACAGTCACAGTGGATCACCTCTTGCGGACAAAGGCAGCATTACGTTGTGCAACATCCTATAATCGTTAGTTTCACCTTGAATGTCAGAAAATGGTTTGTGATAATTTCCCCTTCCATTAGCCCCACACCTGTGTTGTATTCTGCATGATGTGCAGAGGTCTAACTTAAGAAGATATACATTTGTTTTGTATTGCGTCCTTCACTGTTCATAGGTCAAAGTAGAATAAAAGAAGGCAACAACAAGAAACGGTTCGACGAAACAGAGATATTTATGGGATTCAGCAACAAAAAGATTTGTGCTTGTCTCAGTTATTCGTAATGGAAAGGAAATTGTCAGAAAATCTCAAAACTCACTCAGATTCTCACTTGTTCTTCATCCTCTTCATTTGTTTTTTTATAGCCTTCGAGCCGGGGATGTTTCCTTTAATCCATCCTCCGTGGATATAAATGCAGTTATTATAATCTGGGAACATGTTGTCCTCCTCTCCAGCAGCCATAAAGATGACTTCTTTTCCTGCACACCAACAGAATGAAGAATCTGCACACCGATCTGCACATCGTCTTTCTTTACAACCTCATCTAACTTTCCTTCCATTATAATTGTTCTTCAAAGTCAAATGCATCAACTAAGCACATCAGTCTCTTTTCTGAAGTCTAACCTATTTTTGGCCATCATCATTCATTCAAAGCCAACCCTTTTTTGCCTGTTTATAAACGATACTTTACAACATAATTGAGTCCAAGCCCTTCCCTCAGATCTTGCTTTTCTAACACCATTACTGCCCTGCAGGCAAACTTTATAAGTGTTTCATTCCACAGCAACTTTTTGTCATATTCCATGTTTGTTCATTAACATCAGCAGATTTCCTTATTTTCAGTCAATGGCTGGACTAACAGGATGGCCTAGGCCCTAGAGGTACACACACTCCCCTCTAAGCTGTCTAGCCTGAGTTTGAATCCCAACCCAGCTATAAACTGTCATCCTGGTATATCACGGGCAGGGCGAGGCAACAATGTGTGTGCCATCCCTCAGATGGACATTAAATGGGAATCCCGTCTGCCAGCATTCGTTGGTGTACGTTAAAGATCCCATGGTGTCATTCGGAAGAGTAAGTAAGCTATCGCCAGCACCACGTCCAAATTCCAAATTCCTGCATGAGCCAGCAGAGGGTATTGCATCAGTGGCACAGCCACATCCTCAGCCAATGATGCTACCCCACAGCCTTGTGCTACATATGAATGAAGAAGAAGAAGAAGAAATCACTGGCTGGGGGTCAAATGCAATACCAAACAGTCATTGATCAATGGGAAAGGTTCACCAAAAATATTATGTCATATACCTGAGAACAAGGTTGTAACTTACCTTGTGATTTGTGGGACTGGTTCACTTTGGACGGTGGTGGAGTTGGTAGGCCTTTCCTCATGGGAACCTTCACAAACAAATGTTCAAAAGAGTTACGATACATAAACAAAAATAAATCATTAAAAAAAGACCTTTGCAAAGAAATGACAAAAGAGAGCTATGACCTAAGAGTCGATATCTTCATAAGCTTGAAAATGTATTTGTTAAAGTTCAATGATGTCAGTCAGGGAACTAAGAAACCGTTTCCAAAACGATTTAACCCAAGGGATAGGTGTCAAAGTCTTTTTGTATTTCTACGGAACCCCAATTTTGTTTGCAGTATTTGTTGTACATCCTATTGTTCCTGAAGATAATGAATAAACAGGCACATGCTACAGTCAAATCCAAGAGTTTGTTTGATCCTTATCAGGTCTTGGCTGTGATTGGTAATGGCTGCGATTGTGTAGAACATGTGGAACCAAAATTAATGGGAAGTCCTTACCTTCTTCAACTCCTCAAAAAGCTGGTACTTCTCTTGCTGCAGTTCTTCCCCTTTCCACTGCGGTTCATCTTTCTCTTTCTGTCGCAGTTTGTGTTGCCCTTGGTACCACGGCTGCTGAGGTTGTTCTTTCCAAGTTCCATGACTGCCATCATTGAACCTCAGATCCTTTTGACCGTTATGTCGTGATAGCTCTTTCCCTTTCCACTTCGCTGCCTCTTGTTCTTTTCGCCGCAGCTCCAGTCGTTCTTTTTGGCGAAGCTTTTCTTGATTTTTGCACCATGATTCCTCGTGCTTTATGTGTTGTATTACCTTTTGCTGCTTCCAACGCATTGTCTCTTGCTGTTCCCGTCGCAATACATCTTGCCGTTCCCATTGCAGTGCCTCGTACTTTTTCCAAGCCAGTACCTGTTGTTTCTTCCACCAGAGATCCCTTTGCTCTTTCCTCTGAAGTGCTTCTTGCTCTTTTTGCCACAAAATCTGGAGATCTTTCTGCCACAGTTCCTGCTGCTTTTTGAACCACAGCATCTCTTCCTTTGTCTCCCAGAGGTCCTCTTTCTCCCACAGAGCTTCTTCCTCCCTTAGCTCTATTGCCTCTATCTGTTTAAGCAACAATTCCTTTTCCTCTTTTCCCCACTGGTCCTCCTCATTTTTCTCCCACAGTGCTGCTTCCTTCTTCAACTCCATTGCCTCTTTCTGTTTAAGCAACAATGCCTGATCTTCCTTTGTCTCCAGAGGTCCTCTTCTCCCACAGAGCTTCTTCCTCCCTTAGCTCTATTGCCTCTATCTGTTTAAGCAACAATTCCTTTTCCTCTTTTCCACTGGTCCTCCTCATCCCACCAGTTGCTGCTTCCTTCTTCAACTCCATTGCCTCTTTCTGTTTAAGCAACAATGCCTGATCTTCCTTTGTCTCCCACAGGTCCTCTTTCTCCCACAGTGCTTCTTCCTCCCTTAGCTCTATTGCCTCTATCTGTTGAAGCAACAATGTCTTTTCCTCTTTTTCCCACTGGTCCTCCTTCTTTTTCTCCCACAGTGCTGCTTCCTTCTTCAACTCCATTGCCTCTTTCTGTTTATGCCAGGGTGCCTCTTTTTATTTTTTGTGTTTGGCCTCTTCCTCTTTCCACAGAAGCTCTTTTTCCCCTTTCATCTACAATGCTTCTTCCTATTTCTGCCACATAACCTCTTCCTACTGCAGCTGCAGTGCCTGCTTTAGTTTCTTGTGTGGTGTCTTCCTCTTTTCCTGTTTGAGTCGCAGTCTCCTTTTCTTTCTTCTGCTGCTCTTTGTTTTTGTTTTTTGTATATGTCCTGCTTTTTCCTCTTACTGTAGTTGCAGCTCTTTTACCTCTTTCACATGCGGTGACTCTTCATCTTTCCACCAGATTGCTTCTCTTGACTTTGCGCCACAACTCCTGCTCATGTCACTGAACACCCTTCCGCTGAGACTTTACCTTTCTATGTCCAAATACGTTTATTTCTGTTGACAACAAAATCTCCAACTGCATAGAAACACAAAACACAATTCGATTATTGGTACATTACGCTGATGATATCTGTAATTATGCATCTTGCAGAGAGGCACCAAAATATATAATAATTGGGAGACATTTAGAGAAGGTACAGTATGTTTCATTATTTAAAATCAAAATAAGTCTGCAAAATCAAAATTCAAAAAAATGTCAACACAAAGTTTAAATATGGCAATGTCCAAAGGAGTGATTTAATCTCCACTTCAAAGATAAGCCAGGAAAATTTATTCGGTTCATTACAATAATGTTAGGTACTTGGATGTAAATGAAGCTCCATAGGTCACATTTGAAATAAGGCTTGAAAGCAAAATGTGCATTGATGATGTTTAAAAAAGATGTA
>CM068957.1:116883722-116897551 GCA_035128595.1 Eptatretus atami
CACACACACACACACACACACACACACACACCAATCACGGCTGGTGAACTTTGGGACAAGTGTGTTGTCGGAGAAAACAAGGTACATGCAACACATATAATAATATTTTCATACCGATTCTGAGTTAACATAGACATCACTGTGATTAATATGACTTTATGTTTTGTTAAGCTATGTACAGTATATTCACATGTGGCTCATTAAAATATTGATTTTGGTTTGTTCATTTACTGTGTAATTCAATCAGATAAAATATACCAGCACCACCAGCACTTGCTGCAAGGGTCCTGAAGAACAGGGAGTGCCTGCCACACATCACACTATTTATCTATCCATTACACAGCTAATAACATTCATTTTACAAAGGGGTGGGCTGGCGATTTGCCAATAAAAAGCTTCTAAGGCCATGTAGGCTGACTGATGCTGTGGTTACCAGTGTGGCAGCTGACCTGGCTTTACGCAGTGGGTGGTTCTATGTTTGTCAGAGACCACAACTGAAACAGAAATGAGAATATGTATACTAGCGTGGATCGGCTCGCTACACTCGCCTCACCGCATGTCACAAAAGTGAGACAAACACCACCACGTTATTAAAAACACCTCACCGCCACATCATTACACTCATGTGCAGCCTTGTGGTTACTGGTTGCATCATTGGTTAGGGATGCCGCTATGCTGCTGATGCAGTGCCCCTATTACCAGTGCAGTGGTGCTCATTTTGCCAACCTCAGGATGATGACAGGCTGAGTCAACCCCACCTGGCGTTAACTCAGTGGCCGACGCGGCTTACAACTCAGGACCCTGGGACCCCAAGCCAGCCACCCTAACCATTAAGTCAACACCAGGCTTATTGCCATATCATCAAAAACACCTCACCTCCACGTAATTCAAAACAGCTCCCGCTATGCAATTCAAAACACCTCACCATGCATCACTATGTAGACAGGCTTGTTTTAACTGAGGATAAGTACATGAGTTGCCATGTTGTCATGATTTACACCAATTAGAATTGAAACATTTACTTGCAAATTCATTTGTAATATTCATGATATTACATTTTTATAAGCAATTGAAGTTGAAGATTCTAATTTTAAAAAAAAAAAATCTAAAAACTTCTAAAAACTACCCTGAGAACATACACATGGGAGAGCTAGGTGCAGCCTGGAAGTTCAGTGCGATTTCACAAAAGTTTGAGGGAGTAGTTTATTGACAACATAGGACAGGACAGACAGGACATGTACAATTGTTTATTAAAGGCCCTTCTGGCTAAACAGTTGCATATATGTAACATATTATATGTATTCTACTATACGTCATATTATATGCATCATAATAAACATATTATACACACACATATTGATAGGTGATCATACACATATTATACACACATTATACACACATATATTGATATGTGATCATACACATGTTATAAACACATATTATACACATATATTGATATGTGATCATACACATGTTATAAATACATATTATACACAAATATTGATATGTGATCATACACATGTTATACATATTATACATATTAATTACACACATATTTGAAATTGATAATACACATGTTATACATGACATTATACATATTATATATACACATATTGATATGTGATCATACACATATTATAGACACACATATTGATATTGATCATACACATGTTATACATATTATACATATTAATACACAACATATGGAAATGTGATAATACACATGTTATACATGGCATTATACATATTATACACACACATATTGATATGTGATCAGACACATATTATATACACACATATTGATATGTGATCATACACATGTTATAATATATATATATTATACATGTTAACTACACCATATTGAAATGTGATAATACACATGTTATACTGACATTTACATATTACTATATACACATATTGATATGTGATCATACATATTATACACACATATTATAAAACACACACATACATTGATATGTGATCATACACATGTTATACATGACATTATATTATATTACACATATTGATATGTGATATACACATATTATACACACATATTATACACACTATTGAAATGTGATAATACACATGTTATACATGCATTATACATATTATACACACACATGTTGATATGTGATCATCACATATTATATACACACATATTGATATGTGATCATACACATGTTATACATATTAATTACACACATATTGATATGTGATACCATGTTATACATATTATAACATATTAATATACACACATTATTGATATGTGATCATCACATGTTTATCATATTATATAACACATATTGATATGTGATATAACACATTATTTATACATAAATATATAATTAAAAAAATATACACACATCATATTGATATGTGATCATACACATGTTATACTTTTATACATATTAATTACACACATATTGAATGTGATAATACATGTTATACATGACATTATACATATTTATTACAACATATTGATATGTGATCATACACATATTATACACACATATTAACACCACATATTGATATGTGATATACACATGTTATACATGACATTATACATATATAATATACACATATTGATATGTGATCATACACATATTATACACACATATTATACACACACATATTGACAAGCCGGTAGGCGAGAGGATCCGCTAGGATCGAAGCACTGGATACGATGCTTTTCATTCTGACGATCCACCGACGAAGATTCATTGCAAGACGTATTGGTTCAACACACATTGTTCTCTGCCTGGAAGATTTTTTCTATTGTGTATTTTGCCACTGGCACTCCTCAGAGTGGAGATGGGGAAGTGTAAATGACAAAAATGTTCTACCAACATGTTCTATCACATGCCAAGACGCTTTCGTTTACGTCTACACGTTTCGCTTGATGATATTAATTTTAGGGATATCTAGCGAATCCCATATGTGATCATACACATGTTATATACATATTATACATATTATCACTAATGGTCGTAGTTCATGAACTGGTCATCTTTGCGTTACAGGGTCAAATATTCAATTTTTCAGTTTTCTCTGTGTTGATAGACATCACCAAGCTACATGCACTTGTGTGAAAAAATTAGCAAAAACCACTAATTAATGGCGAATATGGTATTTTTAATTATGAACTTTAATGGATAATGCATTACAAGGAAACACATTTTCGCGTTTATCTCGAATTCACCCTTTCTGAGTAAATTGGATGTGGATCAGTTATCCTTTGGCCGTTTTGGACAATTCAAGTGCCAAATTAATCCTAAGATCTGCTAGATACATAACTATGTAAAGATATTTACTAGATCTCTTTAGGAGTTGTACATATTGGTCAGGGTTTGCTGAAAATAACGAGTTGAATAATCAATTTTGCATCATGCAACAGCAAGTCCCAAGTGTTACTCACCTAAAATAACAAAAAGATTAGATTAAAGCTTATTTATTGAAATAATTCAGTTTATTCCAAATTTGACTCACCACATCCGCCGCCTCCGCCTGTTAACTCACCCTGACTTGTATCACTTATTTGCCTGTTACACAAAAATATTGCATATTTTTATATTTCTGTTTTTTCCACATTAAACGAGACAAAATTACCTTTCTTCTCCTACTAAGATATCTAGATATCGTGGTTTTTCTGGTCTGTAGTCAAAGTGGAAAGTGGATGTTTTGAAAAACATGTAACAACTCCGCCTTTTTAGGGTGACCAGTTCATGAACTACGACCACATATTGAAATGTGATAATACACATGTTATACATGACATTATACATATTATACACACACATATTGATATGTGATCAGACACATAGTATACACACACATATTGATATGTGATCATACACATGTTATATATATTATACATATTCATTACACACATATTGAAATGTGATAATACACATGTTATACATGACATTATACATATTATATATATACACATATTGATATGTGATCATACACATATTATACGTGACATATTATACATACTATAGACACCATATTGAAATGTGATCATACACATATTATACGTGACATATACACATATTGATATGTGATCATACACATATTATACATGACCTTATACATACTATAGACATCATATTGATATCTGATCATACACATATTATACACACATATTGAGATGTGATCATACACATATTATACACATATATTGAGATGTGATCATACACATATTATACATACATATTGATACATGATCATACACATGTTATACGTGACATTATACATCTTATATGCACACATATTGATATGTAATCATACACGTGTTATATCTGACATATACATATTATATACACATATTATACACATATGCAAACAGAGGTGGATACTTTTAGACCAGGTAGGCCTCTGTTCCATCTCCTGAAACCAACCCACATGTGGAGATAGTAGCCAACAACAGCAACTTGCACGCACTCACAAACATACGTGCATTCACATACATTCACTGTAAAAAAACACACACACGAGGGTGGAAACTTCGAGATCTGGGGGGGGGGGGGGGGGCTCCATTCCACCTTCTGAAACCCGCATATGGAGATAATGAAACCGAAGACCGAGAAGGAACCCGAAGAAGAGTGAAGAGCAAAGATGGAGTCATCTGGAGGAACCTGGATAGGATTCGGGTTTCAGCCGCCACTCCACCACCCTCAAACCCATCCAGGCGCAGCCAAGTGGGCCTTACAGAAAAATTTCTGCAATCATTCAGTCCTCCTGAAAGAGATATAGATAAAGAAAGAGCAAAATAGAGAGTCAAAGGGATGAAGGAGAAGAAAAAGCAAGAATTAGAATGAATTAATGGAATTATGAAAAATTAATCAACTAATAAATAAATTAATAAATGAAATTAGAAACAAGTGTGAAAGGAACAAAGAACAAGGATGTCGGGAAGAACCCGGACAGATAGACTTCAGCAGTTACTCCTCAGGCTCAAATGCAGCAACATGTACAAACTACCAGAATCACAGTCAGTGGGCAATCACAGTCCACACCGCATCAGGATATGGTACAAACATCATGAAACAGAAGACTAGAAAGGAACTCTAATAAGTAAAGAGCAAAGATGAAGTCATTACGAGGAACCTGGATAGGATTCTGGTATCAGCCACAATCCACAACCCTCAAACAACCACTGACACACACACACACCAGCCCATGGTATTTCCATATTTTAAATAAGAGAAAAGATAGAAGGATCAATAATAAACTCGAATGGAGGGAAAGAAGAAAGTAAATATTAACAAATACCAATTTGAATACAGAGAACAACTCGAAGGGCACTCGGTAGAGGACATACCTCCAGCACGTCATGCCTGGTCCACGAGAACATATCTGGCCAAATACATTTTTGAGATATCGTTTTTGAGCCCCGTCTCTCAATGGTGAAGAATCGCTTTAAAAAAATTATACTAGTCGGATCCGGATCCGGATCTTCACCAAAATCGAACTAATTCGTTGTGGTCACACACACCCAACATATCCACCAAGTTTCATCCCAATCCGTCCACAACTTTTTGAGATATCCTGTACACGGACAAACAGACAAACAGACAAACAGACACAAAGGGGTGAAAACATAACCTCCTTCACCTTCGCTGATGGAGGTAACGAGTAAGAAAGCCATTTGTGATGTTTTTGTTTTTTCCCTCCTCTTAACTTATGTTCGTTTCTGTTTATTATTATTCTATATTTTCTTTCAGTTAATTTCAGATACACTCGAAGTTCCCAGGAGCTGCATTTGGCTTGTGAGCTTAGCTTCACTTTTACTTCGTTCGTGTGCACCACAAGGATGTAGGGTCCCATCATTGTATGAGGGCACGGCTGTGCCGCTGATGCAGTGCCCCCTGTAGGTTAAAGTAGGAATTTCGAATTTGCTCAGGGTGCCGGCGATAGCTCGCCCAACTCTTCACGAAGGACACAATGGGATCTTTAACGTCTACCAACGAATACTGGCAGACGGGATGCCATGAGTTGAACGTCCATCCGAGGGACGGCACACACGTTGATGAATCACCCTGCCTGAGAAACACCGGGATGACAGTTTATTGCTGGGTGAGGATTCGAACCCAGGATGGGCAGCTTAGAGTGAGTGTCCAGCTACTTCTCGAATCTGGGACATTCCTGCCAGCCTGTGGGTTTGCTACCCTCCTGATAGTCTCCCTCCTTGTAACAATTTTGCCAGTTTGCTACATTTGGGAGGTTGGGGGAGGGGGGGTAGTGGGGGGGTTGTGGGGGGGGGGGGGTTTACACTCCACTACATTAGTAGACAATGGACAAACACGCATGGCATCGGGATTTGAACCTGTGTTCTTCGAGATTCATGAACCAGAAATTGACATGAGAACTCAGGCAGGCCAATCTTTCGAATCAAAATCAAAATCGACCTTCATGGATCGACAGTGCAGACAGATGGTGTACTTACTTTAAGGGTAGCAGAGAGAGACTGAGAGTTTGACTCTCTGTCATTTATACTCCTGTACAGATTGTAGAGTCATGTACCTGTCGAGCTTGCGGGTCCACCAAGTCCATTGTTCATTGGTCCGAAGGCATTAGCATATTGTCAATGGAAATTAAAGGCTTCTTTGTTATCCAAATGAGAATGGCCAGATAATTATCTGCATATTGTTATTCATTTTGCCTCCAGTTCTCGAGCCATTGATCTATTGTCTTCACAATCAATCATACATGTACATCTGATCACACCTGCTCGTTTTCAGTGATTTGTTAATGTAAAGATCTTTTGTTATTCTTCTCAGATGCTGTTCAAATCCAAAGGGAAAACTACATTTACAAACTCTCAGTCGTTTTGCACTCGGTATGTGCACGCCATGATCACTTCTGTCCAATGTGCTTGTGAAAGTGAACTTTGCAGCAAATAGACACTTAAGTTTTGGAATTTATGGGACATACTAGTAGGGACCGGTGGAACATGCAATGTAAAATTTGATTTCAAGTTCTCAAACTCGCCCGCCCCCTCCCAAAACTCAAGTCATCAACCCCCCCCCCCGCCCCCACTCTCTCCCAAACACCAATCCTTCATCTCCCCCTCCAACCGAAGGCTTCAATCCCCTTTCCACTCCAAGCCTTCAAACCCCCTCTCCACCACACCTCCCCCACCCCAGCACAGTTCCTCAAGCTCTCCATGTTTTTTGTTTTGACAGGCATGTTGATCGCCTCCGTATGTTTGTTTGTGTGTTTGTTTGTTTGTTTGTTTGTCTGTCTGCTCACCTCCAGCTAAAACCGCTCAACCTATCATTCTGAATTTTTCAGAGATTAATGTCACCGGCCTTGCGACGGACCCGCATTGAAGTTTCGTAAAATTTGGTCGACCAAAAAGGTCTACATTGGCCAATCGGGCAATTTGAGCCAAATTTTCTAAAATCCTCAAATTTGAACAGGATTTGTTTGCATCTCAGTTCATTGAATTCAACCACCTATTATTTTTGAGGTTATTTTAAATCAATAGGTAAGCATAGGCCATAAGGTCAACCAAAATAGGCCAAATGTTTTAATTGTTCCTAAAATTTTCAATTTTCATCCGATTCACTTGAAATTTGAAGACCATTTGCATACGAGGTCGCTGAATTCAACCTCCTATTAAATTTGAAGTCAACAGACCAAAAGGTCAACATAGGCAAAATTTCTAAAATCCTCAATTTTCATCAGCAATAATAAATCACTGGTCACCTATAAATGGCAAACTACCACCAATTCCACAATGGAATGACAGGACATACGTTTGGGATGAGATTCCCAGAGTACAAACTCCCAAAGAAAAGGAACAACCATCAGAACTTACTGATGCTGCACAGAGGGTAGAACGCGAGAGGAAAACAGAAACGGATGGGATTTTGGATTTAGTTGCAATAACAGAAACAGAAATTGGACAACAGTTTGTAGAATTGAATCAAGAAACGTGACTGGAAACCCCACAACAGGACCAGAGAATGACAGGAGGAGATGCTGCAGCAGCACCCCTAGAGAAAGATTTACCTGAAATCACTAACTTCGATCAAATAGCACCTCTGGAAACAAAACAAATAATATCAACAAGGATAGATTACAATGAGGAGGAGAATAATGGACAAAAACTGAATAAAGAAGAGGAAGAGGAGGTTGACAATGAACAGCATAGGCTGGAAGATGAGCTGGCAAATAAAATGGAGGAAATCAATTTAATATCACCCAAGCAAAGACCACAACTCCACCAAATAAACAACAATAAACAGTTTAAAATACAAGTGAGGAGAATAAATCAAGCAGCTGTTAAAATGCTCCCAAAATCACCTAATTTAAGAGAAATTAATGATGTGAGTTTTGCAGCAGCACTGTATGTCCAAGAGAAAAATAACAGGTAAACAACAACACAAAAAAACATCGATCGCATAATCTGACCAGAAACAAAACACCACCATGGAAACAGAGACTTGAGAAGCAGAGAGACCGACTGAGGGTGGAAACGGTCAAATAGAACAATTCAAGAGGGGGAAGCAGAAGTCCGAAGTTCAAGAAGATAATTGGACAAATAAAAAATAAATAACATGTAAACCAATGGACTAGACTCATTAGCTGCCCATAATAACCTCCAATTACATCAGATGACAGGGAAAATACAAAACTGCGATGAGGCCAACAACAGAAGAAATCAAAATCAGCAATTTGAAAATAACCTGAAAAAGTTATACTGAGAGCTCTGGGAAACAGAAACAAAATGTGACAACTGCTCTGAAAAAAAAGAGGACCGAGAAAAATTTTGGAAAGGTATATTTGAAGATGAAAAATAACACAAGGAAGCACATTGGATATGACAGTTGGAAAATAAAAAGCAACATCTACAGGGAATGCACCCAATGATAAGTTGATGAAGAAAAAATTAGAACACATCTCGCAAAAGCACCGAATGTCAAATGGCGAGGCCCGGATGGGATTCCGAACTTCTGGCTAAAGCAATTACATGCTTTCCACACTCACTACGCTCGAGCATTTAACAAACTCATCCCAGGGAAACAGTCAATGGACGAATGGCTCACAGAAGGCAACACTCCTCTGATTCCCAAATCTGAAGAAACCCATCTACCCAACAAATACAGACCAATAACATGCCTACCAACACCATGCAAACTTTAAACAGGTATAATTACCGATGCAGTTTACGACCACCTCACTCAACAATGAGCTTTAGAGGCAGAGCAGAAAGGATGTAAAAGGGGATGTTATGGAACAATAGACCATTTATTGTTAAACAAAAGAAAACTCGAAAACTGCAAGCTCCAACAAACCAACTTATCCCACAGCCTGGATAGATAACAAAAAAGCCTTTGATAGTGTCCCACATTCATGGATTATAAAATGTGTTCAAGTATACAAAATTTACCCCCAGATAGTCACACTGATCGAGAAAGCAATGACGCTCTGGAACACAACTCTGATACTACCTTACTTGGAAGGAAATATTGATATCCCAAAAGTAAAGATATGACATGATGTCTTACAAGGTGACAGCCTTTCCCCCCTCCTGTTTTGTCTGGCTCTGGACCCACTGAACAACCTCATCAATGAACAAAGACAGATGGATTCAATCTGACACACAACAAAAAAATGAAAAATCACTCATAGAGTGACAACTTGGCAAAATGGCACTCGGTAGAGCACATACCTCTGCCAGGTGGAACAGTTCACGTTTTTTATCCCACTGATGGGCTGGATCCAAACCAAAATCCAATCCACTGTCTTGTTCTTGTCACCTATTCAACTCATCCGCCTTGTTTTGTCATAACTCGTTCACAGCGTTTTGAGATATAGTGATATATTTAGTGATTGGCCCTATCTATCAATTTTAGAAATTAGGCCTGTGTTGACCTTTTGACCTTAAAATTAAGTGGGAGTTGAATTCAGTGACCTGACGTGAAAATGCTCTTCAAATTTCAAGTCAATTGGATGAAAATTGAGGATTTTAGAAAATTTGGCCCAAATTGGCCTTTTGGCTTATTTTGACCATTTGGCTTATATTTACGTCAAAATTAATAGGTGGTTGAATTCAGTGACCTGGTATGCAAACACTCTTCAAATTTCAAGTAAATTGGATTAAAGTTGAGGATTTTAGAACTTTGGCCGATGTTGATCTTTTCACCTATAGTGACCACAAAAATAATAGGTGTTTGAATTCAGCGATCTGATATGCACATGCTCTTCAAATTTCAAGTTAATTGGATTAAAATTGAGGATTTTAGAAATTTGGCTGATGTTGACCTTTTGGTCTATGTTGACCTTTTGGCCTATGTTTACCTCAAAATTAATAGGTGGTTGAATTCAGAGACCTGATATGCAAATTGTCTTCAAATTTCAAGTCAATCGGATGAAAATTGACAATTTTCGATTTTTTTTTTTAATTTGGTGTATTTTGGGTTGACCTTATGGCCTATGTTGACCTTTTGACTGACGATAACCTCAAAAGTAATATCTGCTTGAATTCACTGAGCTGAGAGGCAAATCCTGTTCAAATTTCAATTCAATCGGATGAAATTTGAGGATTTTAGAAAATTTGGCTCAAATTGGCCTATTGGCCTATGTAGACCTCTTCGGTCGACAAATTTTTACGAAACTTCAATGCCGGACCGTCACAGGGTCGGTGACATTAATTTCTGAAAATTTTAGAAGGATCAGTTGAGTGCTTTGGGCTGGAGGTGAGCGGACAGACAAGCACACAAACAAACACACAAACAAGCACAAGCAAACGAAGGCGATCAACATACTTGTCAAAGAAAAAAAATTGCCAAGTAACAAACACACAAACAAACAAACGGAGAGCCTGGTGTTGGCTCAGTGGTTCGGGTGGCGGCTTGGGATCCTCGGGTCCTGAGTTCAAGCCCCGTCGGCTGCTAAATTAATACACCAGGGGGTTGACTCAGCCTGTCATCCTTCTGAGGTCGGCGAAATGAGTATCAGTTCCAGTGTATGTACTGGTAGAGGGGCACTGCATCAGCGACACAGTCGAGCTTCAAGAAATGATAGCTACCCTGACAGCTAAGCTGCCATACGACCACCACAAACAAACGGAAGCAATCAACATACTTGTCAAAAGAAAGGTGACACATGTACTGTATGTACATGGATGATCTAAAACTCTTTGCCCCAAATTATAAGAAATTGGCAGATCAACTGAAACTAGAAAAGCAGTACTCGGAGGATATCCGAATGGAGTTTGGTCTTGACAAATGTGCCAAATGCACATTTGTACAAGGAAAAACAAAAAGAACAGACATCTCAAATCGATGAAAGCACAATAATATAGGAACTAGAAAACGAAGCATCCTACAAATAATTAGGAATAGAAGAATGCCCCCAGGTACAACACAAAACAATGCATAAAATAATCGGCAAAGAGTACCTACGCAGAATAAGACCAATTCTGAAGTCATCCCTCTCTCCAAGAAACAAAACCAAAGCTATAAACCAACTTGCAATGCCGGAATTCCAATACAGCTGTGCAATTATAAACTGGCCACAATTGGAAAACAACTTAAACACCAAAACAAGGAAACTTGTAACTGAGCCCCTAAGAACCATACCGGGCCATCCCATCTTGGTGTACTTTTGAGAAAAAGGGACTCAAAGTTCTCAGTCTCCTGTGTCACAATGAGCACATCACCATCTCCTTCACCATCTCCTTCATCGTCATCATCGATCATATCCATCAACTCAGCATCTGTCAGATGTCTGGCCGCCATGTTTACATGGAATCATGGGGAAAATGTGGGATGGCCCATTCAGGCTCTCGCAAGTCAGATGCATATTAACAGAGCCAGAGAGGTTTTTTGCTTATATCCTTATCATAATATATTCTGATGGGTTGGCCCATTTTGGCCCTGAAAGGTATCAGTTTTGTGCACCTGAAGACGTTCATAACTCAATTTCACAAAAAAGGTGGGATGGCCCGGTATGGTTCTTAGGGGCTCAACTATTCACAAGATATTCGACAAAGACCAATGCATACCGAAGTTTTACTTACCGAGACGAGAAGGAAGAGGTGGTTTGATGGAGCTTAAAAGCGCTGTCACACCTTGACGATTCAGCCAGCAATGGTAACGTATAAAAATGCATGTCAAACGTTGGCGTGCGCTGAATTTTTTTTATTTTTTTTTAAAGTTTTAGTCATATTCATAACGTGTTGGTCGTATGCATAACATATTAGTAACGGGCACAGAACGTTTCTTTTTTTCTCATATTGTGTGAGACCCAATATGTCTCATTGGGGTGTCACACCAACACCTTCTTCACGGTCGGGGGTCGAATGTCAGGGGGGTCGGGTCAAAACTTTCAAATTGTGATAAAACGCCATTTCAAGTCCGATTGACTTCCAATTATGATCATGACTAAACTAAGTGCTATAACACATTAAACAGTAGCACTATCAACTTATAAGAACCAAATTGATTTTCCAGGTTTTTGTTTTTTTCAGAGATCAGGAGATATGACAAAGTTATTCCGGCAATTCCTTGCCTCAACAAGTAATTTCATTTGTCTCTTTGTGTACAGAATATCTCAAAAAGTTTTCGACATTATCCGAATGAAATTTGGTGGACAGGTTCGGTGTGTGACAAGAACAACCAAACCACGACGAACTGATTAGATTTTGATGAAGATCCGCATCCGACTGCAAGAACTTTTTAAGTGATTCTTCACTATTGAGAGATAAGGCTCAAAAACGATATATAGCAGTATATTTTTCAAAAATGTAATTGGGTCAGATATGTTCTCGTGGATCAGGATTGGCGTTGACGGAGGTAATGCGCTCTACCGGAGTGTCCAATTTGCACCTGTTTTTTGGAAGTTTGTTGCTAAATGGATAAGGATCCATTTTCTGGTCTGTTGTTTTCTTGCTTTTGTACAAATCTCATCCGATAGTCTGTTGAGCTTTTCACATACTCGCTAGTCCAACACACGATGTTCTGTGCACTTGTTAAGGCGCTGTCACACCTTGACGATTTAGCCAGCGTATGCCGACTTATGAAAAATTTGTCTAAAACGCTGGCACACGTCGAATACCTTATGGGTAAGTTTGATAACATAAGAGCACGCTGAAAAACACTGCCATACGTCGTAGTACGCCGGCTTTCATCGTTGTACTTTGCGGTTGTCCTCAAATTTTGCATGCTTGAAATTTTATGACGTTTGCCAGCGATGACTCACCGTTCCGCTATGCTGCCATAAGTTGTAGGCACGATATGCGATCGTTGACACACGTTACTTGTAAGTTACTCATAAGTCGAAACACGTCGAGGTAATGATTAGCGTTACCCGAACTTATTTCTAACCTATGAGTAACGTGTTGTAGGCACGTTACACGATCGTTGACACAACGTCGAGGCACGTTATTGCATCGTTTGACACACGTCGAGGCACGTTACTTGAATTACTTCATAAGTCGAAACACGTGAGGTAATGCTTAGCGTACACGGAGATATGACAGCGTACTTCATTATTTTTCAGCGTGCTCTTAACGTATACACAACTTACCCATACCGTATTAGACGTGTGCCAGCGTTTTAGACACATTTTTTCATAGGTCGGCATACGCTGGCAATCGTCAAGGTGTGACTGCGTGGTTGACACTTCCAATTCTCAGGCGGTTTATGATTTAAATCGGCGTGCGGCAGGTTTTTAAGCAGGCTACGCCCGAGTTCGTCGGCGATACATGCAGCGCGCTATGCCTAAGTTAAACTATCGTTGGGCATAGGTTGTGAACGCTGACAACAGGCTAAGCATCGTTGGTATAAGCTATCTATAAGACAACGAAAACC
>CM068957.1:116906396-116927252 GCA_035128595.1 Eptatretus atami
GATCCGGATCAGGATCTTCACCAAAATCGAAACGGTTTCTCCTTGTCCCACACCCAACCTGTCCACCAAGTTTCATCCGAATCCATCAACAACTTTTTGAGATATCCTGCACAGAAACAGACAAACAAGAAGAAGACGTCATGCAGAGCACGATACTTGCTAAATCCATAAAACAAATTTGTCCTCAAAAATAATTGGCTAGTTGAATTCAGTGACATGAAATATAAATCCTCTTCATAATTTCAAGTCAATCAGATGAAAATTGAGGACTTTAGAAATCTCATCTAAGTTGTTGACCTTTGGCCTATGTTGACCTTTTGGTCGATGTTGACCTCAAAAATAATTGCCTCGTTGAATTCAGTGACCTGAAATATAAATACTCTTCAAATTTCAAGTTAATCTGATGAAAATTGAGGATTTTAGAAATCTCACCTAAGTTGTTGACCTTTGGCCTATGTTGACCTTTTGGCCGATGTGGACCTCAAAAATAATTGGTGGTTAAATTCAGTGTCCTGATTGGAAAAATCCTCTTCAAATTTCATGTCAACCGGATGAAAATTGAGGATTTTAGAAATCTCACCTAAGTTGTTGACCTTTGGCCTATGTTGACCTTTTGACCTCAAAAACAATAGGCTTCTTCCTTTTGACAAACTCTACCATGTGGTGAAGTTTCGTGAAGATGACCTGGAGGCGACAAGCAGACAGACAGACAGAATAACAAAATCGACTGACTAATATACAGTACTTGAAAAATCTTCGATTTTGCAAGTAACAAGAAGAAGACGTCGTGCAGAGCAATATACTTGCCAAATCCATAAAACAAATTTAACCTCAAAAATAAGTGGCGAGTTGAATTCAATGACGAAATATGCAACTCCTCTTCAAAATTCAAGTGAATCGGATGAAAATTGAGGATTTTAGAAATGTGATCGAAGTTGTTGACCTTTGGCCTATGTTGACCTTGTCTGTATGTCTGTCTGTGAGCAGGATATCTCAAAAAGTTATGGATTTATTTGGACGAAATTTTGTGGACAGGTTGGTTGTGTGACGACAAATTGATTCAATTTCAGTGAAGATCCAGATCCAGATCTGGATACTAAAATTTTAAAGTGATTCTTCACTATTGAGAGATTGGGCCAAAAGCGATGAACTGTACAGCACGATATCTGAACAAGTTACTGACGGATTCTGCCAAAACTTGGTGGATGAGTTGGTAGGTGACAAGAACAAGCCAATTCGATTTGGGTTAAGGTCCGGATCCAAAAACGACTGATCAGTGGAATACAAAATTTAAAGTGTTTAGCCTGGTGGAGGTATTCACTCTATCAAGGAGTGCTGTTCTGGTTTGATCTGAAAAAAAAATTCTTTATGAAGGTCTCTTACCCAAGTACTAACTGGGTTTGACTGTTTAGCTCCTGAAAGCCAGTGGAATAGGTGCATTCAAGCAGACAATCCATTGTAGACAAGATCACATCCTGGATTCAAAAGCAAATGCCTTGTACTCTTAAAAACTCCATAGTTCAACTTTCATGCTCTCAGTCATCAGACAGCTCCCTCTGTGCAACGTTCTTAAAAACAAAGCATTTGTCACACCCAAAGCACAAACTAGCTATGCTCTTTCTTCATATATATATATATATATATTATATATGTGTGTGTGTGTGTATAGGCAACGGATCTTTCCAAGACCATAATGTTTAAGGTGGCACTTTGTCAAAAAATTTAATTTTACATTTCAATGATGACTGCAGTGTGCTTACTTCTAAACCATGTAATTCAATGATACATCACATTTCATTATATAATTTTTTTTTATGTACTCATTAATATTCAATTTCCTAAAAGCAGCTTTTTCTGAGCTATAAAGACAGTCATCCATTCAAATGACTGGAAAATCTGACTGGAAAATCCTCTTCATCTCTTTGCTGATGACTCCACCCTCTGCCATACCATCTGCCATCCCTCAGACCGGCAAGCAGCAGCTTCTTCGCTCACTACAGATCTGGGTAAAATCACAAACTGGTCCAACACGTGCAACATGTCTTTCAATCCGGACAAATCTCACACTCTCACTATGTCTCTCCGAAAGGAGCATTTGGAAAAAAAACCCCATATATTTTCTCATCAATCCTCAAGAAGAAGTCCTTTCATTCAAGCTTCTGGGTCTCACTATCTCCATATCTTATGGAGCCACATTCTAACCGCCTGCAAAGCCAGTCGTCGAATGGGAATCTCCATCGTGCAAAGTCCTTCCTCGGCCCACCTGAGCTCCTGACACATAAGCTTTCGTCCACAGCCTGATGGGTACTGCTCTTCCTCTGGGCTGGTTCTCTGCCTCTCACCTTTCTCGGCTTCACGTGTAGAAACCAAGGCATTTCGGATCATTGGCATCTCCCACGATGAGGCTGAGTTTTTGGCCCGCATCACCGCAGGCAGTTCGGTGGTCTTTCTGTTTCGAGCATCTCCTGTCCGCTCGCCCCCCCTGCTGTGTCTGCGATTTGTCCCCATATTTCCGCAGGTCAGGTCCGCCAACAACTCCCTTCTGGAAAACTACCAAAACCACGAATTACTGTCACCTTCACTCTTTCATTCCTCTTTTTCCCACCTTTGGAATAAACTCCCTCACTCTCTTCAATCCCATTCTTACCTCTCGGGCCTAGGCCTTCAAACAGCTGGTCACCACCACTCTTATCGTCCCATCCAAATACCTCGATCTTTCTACCCCCGTTAACCACCCCAAACCCACCTCCTTCAATTCCCTGCTTTCCTTCTGAATGTCCCAATAGTGTCATCTTGTTTACCCTGTGTATCCCATCCCTCTCCCTTCCACAGACTCTAATGTCTCTGTTCCCCACTGTTTTGTCCTTCCTTCCCCCCTCTTGTCTCATGCCCACATTGCTGTGCATTCATTCTATATGAGCCTCGACAAGGAATCCAAAAAAAAGTCCTTTCATTGAAGCTTCGGGTCTCACATCTGCCACAATCTTTCGGGGAACCAATTTACAAGCTGGCCTCCAAGGCAGTCACTGACTGGGCATCCTCGTTATGCAAAGTCCTTCCTTGGCACACCTGACTCCTGACCACTACAAAGCTTTCGTCCGACCTGAAGAGTATGCTCTCTCCTCTGGACTGTGCTCTTACTCTCTCGCTTCATGCTGTGGAAACCAAGCATTTAGGATCATTGGTGTTCTCCCATGATGAAGCTGAGTTTTGGGTCTTCTCTTCTCACAGGCAGGTCGTGGGCTTTTCTGTCTTCTACGTCTCCTCTCTGGCTTCCCTCCCGCTGCTATTAGACATGTCCCCAACATTTCTGCAGGACGCTCAAGGTCTACCCGCAAACCCTTTGTTAAACTACCAAAATCAAGAATCGCTGCTCACCTTCACTCCTTCATTCTATTTTTTGCTGCCTTTGGAATAAACCTACACTCTCTTGAATCCCTCTCCCTCCAGGTTTCAAACAGCTGTTCCACCATCTTTATATTCCCCATCCAAACCACGATCTTTTTTCCTTTAATCCACCCCAAACCCACCTCCTTCAACTTCCCTGCTTTCCTTCCTGAAGCCCGTGTTGTCTTTTTTCCTGTGTACCCCACCCCATCCCTCTCCCTTCCACAGATCTCATGTCTCTGTTCCTCATTGTTTTTGTCCTTCCCTCTCCCACCCCTCTTGTCTCCTGCCCCTTGTTGTACGTTCTGTGTGTTAGCTCTCATACGAGCTTCCACAGTGTATACAAAAAAAGCACATCATGAAACCTTAATGTGGGTCATTTCAAGTACACTGATCAAAATGAAAAGATAAATTTTTTCTTTTAAAAATAATAGCTATGACGCGGCACAACTTATAAATAGTGAGCAAACTTTTTTGCAAGTTTTTCTTTTCCCCACAATACAAAAGTTAGACTTCTGGAAGAGCAATATGGCAGACGTTGGATCAATTAGTATTTCAGTAATTGGATTCAAAACGTTTCCACATGATAGAACCAGACCAGCACCATCATGGGCAGTTGTAATGATTGAGTCAGGTGGTGCACGATGTTGTCGGGTCGTACAGAATTGTAGGTGGGTCATACAGAATGTTGGTGGATAATACAGCATATAGGCATGTAAAGCCCACCGCACACTAGCCGACGTGGTGCAACAAATCTGCCAGCAGGGAATCTTGTGCAATCTCCTTTTATTGTAGATTGCTGCACACTACACGACTGTCAATGACAATGTTGTCAGAAAACAAAATGGCGATGAAAAAGAAATGCAGGGAGAGGATGAGAATGGTGAAAGCTCTGGACGCTGTGGCTTTTGCACTAGTGCTGGTACGTCACCAATTGTGTGCCAGGAAAACGAAGCAACTATGGGTAAGGCCTGGATGGAGAGAAGAGACCGGCTCAGGGAGCATTCAACAACTTGCTTGTGGAACTTTCTGCAGAAGATGAGCGCTTTTATGCTACCTTCCAGAGGATGAATCCAACACTCTATAATGAGATAGTGGAGCGTGTCAGTCCGTGGATAACGAGAAGAAACACGACATTCAGCAGCACAATCTCAGCTGCAGAGCAAGTCGCAATAACTTTGCGTGTTTTTTGGAATTCTGCTTTGAATATGATGTACTGCTATAATCTTACAGGCAGGCGTGATTCCGTCACAAATCTATGGCCTGAGCCTCTTTCTCTTCTGACCAAAAGTCTCCATATTGACACTGCAGCGAGAAGTCACAGAAATCTGAAGTTTAATTGGACAATACATTGCGCTGCATCGGCAATCACCATAGACCACCGCATACTACACAATGATGCATGACTTTTGCCCACAACTCGTCGTAAAAGTTTCACAAGTTCAACATGACATGATAGCCAACATGCCTGAAAACATTGTTGACAACAGTCGTCAACCGCCATACATTACACAATTATTAAAGACTTTCACAGACTAAACTGTCGCAGACAGTATTGTTGTGTTGTGTCGGTTAGTGTGCGGCGGCCTTAATACAAGATGTGGGTGGGTCATACACGATGTAGGCAGGTAATACATGCCCAATGACCAATGAAATTGGGGGATTATGTATTGTCCCAAACTGAGGGGTGAGGCTGGTGATCTTAGGGAGAGGAAATGGTGATGATGTTGGTTGGAGAATAAACACCAAACCGTTTAAAAAAAACTCTGGGTGCTTGTATTGTTTGCATTGTGCAAAAGTATGACGAACCTATCAGAAGCAAAAGGACAACTCAGAGTGCTGCGTTTGGTACCATGACTCGAATTTGACTGTGATAGAACAGCATACGACACAAGCAGTGGAGTTTGTGACTGTATAGGCACGGAGCGGGCGTTATCTGAGTGGAGGTGCTCAAATCACAAGTGCCAGTGTATATTTTTGTGTTGGACAACATTGGCATCATATCACCATTTTGTCCTTATCTGCCATCTCTTACACAAAAAGATTCCATTATCCCATCTTTGTCAAAGACAGTGCTGGAACTCATTTCTCAACATTCAACTCTCTCCTTCATGAGTTCGCCCCACAGGCATTCAACGAGAAATCCTAGTTACCTTCCTCAAGGCTAAGCTGAACACTCACCTGCATTCATTCTGCCTCCCTCTCGGCTTCCCGAGTCGGTTATCATGCTATTCCCTCCCAGCCTTCAAGTCTGTTGCCCATTGCTACTTTATGGTCTTCCACTTCCACCTGAGCCTCTCTACACTCTCGGAATCCCCATCCTCCTTTCACCTGCAACTCCTCTCATGCTATGGCACAACAGTGTGTTATTGTCCATCTGTTTTCCCTTGACCCACTTCCTCTGTTGACACTATGTCTGCTGTAGTTATTATTTTTCATGAAACCATCTTCACCATCTTTAAAGGAAAAATGTAGTTCACTCTCTGCTTAAGCCAAATAATACTGGAGTACAGTGGTACTCCATATGGAGGGATGGCACGGAAAAAAAGGTCACCGCATCAATTGTGTACAATATATGATACTCTGAAAAATTTTCCATTGAGTGAAGTCATACTAAGCCTTCAAAAGCCATACCTTTTATTCGCGAGTGTTTTCATAACTACCAAGACTGATAAAGATGCGAGAATACATTTCCAAAGCGCCAAATCGGGAGATCGTTAAACCGTGAAATTGTACTTCTTTCTTTCTTCAGCTAGCACAATAATGGCGGAAGCAATTACAATGATTCTAATGCAAGGAAACGACATTGTCTCTGTGTTATTGCACTCGTATCATCGAGTTATCAAAGAAATTGAATTTGTTCAGCAATTGGCAGTTATTCACAAAGCCGTTGCACGCCATTTACACATGCGCAGAATGGGAAACTCTGCCGTAAGGTTTGCCGTCGATTGCAACATAACTGCAGTATGCATAATTTACAAAGCAAAAAGGCCCAGAATAAAAAGAACGATACTTCTCCCAGAATAAACGGAGCGTGCTTCCAAGATGGACCTTTCTTCCCACTTCCATCCTTGTCTTGCGCAACTAAGTGACGGGTGCAAGCCATCATTGTGGGTAGGCCACCAATCATCAACCAATCATACTCTCCTTTATCCACAGCAGCCGCTTGCTGGTATAAACAAGAAATAGTAGGAATATGATACCTCTCACCCACACACACATTTGTCATATTTTCGTGAGTCCGATTTGCATCCAGGAACACAACAATTATGGTTAACCATCCGGGAATTGTCCTCACTTTGAGTCTTTCGTTTCAATGCTGCAAATTGTGTTTAGAAAACGATTTGATTTCACCCTTGCAATGGCAGGCTCAAAGTGCCTCAACTAGCACAAGTGAGTCAACGAAAGTGCACGCACAGCGCATGCGTGAAGGCATTGTTCGCGTCCCCGAGACATTTTGAAAGTCGCATATTGTGTGCAGTGGATTAAGACGAAAAACGTCAAAAGATGTCGTGGTGGTAATCCGTAAAAAGTATTGTAGTGTCATTCCTACCTTGTTTGGTTGTTTGAGGATTCCATCCTGACATGTTTTTTTTCATTTTAAAAAATTATTTGACTTGTGAATTTGGAATATGACCCACTATTAGGCGAGACAATGAAATATTTGACATCTTTGTTGCAAGAAAGCAGGCAAATAACAAAATCTTCCACATGATGATGAGTTCCACAATGCAGTGCAATCCCTTACAGAATTATAAATTGTAAAATCTGAATCTGGCAATAAAACTCAGGAGCACCTGAGAGCTCTGAAAGGAAGCATGCTATCCTGCAACCATACAGGAATACTCGTCAGTAGTTCATAAAAGCATTTTTGTTTTCATTAGAAAATATTTCCATTTCATTAGTTTGAGTAATTTACTGAGCATATCAAATTGTAAGATGCACATCAGTTGAGAGACGATGCTCGCTTCGATAACTTACATCATTGATCTTTCTGGGGACATTTAACATTGAAACAACATTATAGTTAAGGGCAAGGTATTTTATTAAGCAGGATATTTGATTAAAAGTTAAACTCCAGGTATTTTGTACCTTTGCTTCATTGTTATTGTAAAAGTATATCAATGCCAGCATCATTGTCACAATTCTGCAGAAGGAACAGAATAAGTCAGTTGTCAAAAAGACACTGTAAAAAATAAACAACAAAGAACAACATTCGTTTTGGAATCTCTCAAACAAAACAGATACTGTACTTCCATGCATAACTGCCAATTTGGAATCCTCAAAATGGGGAAAGATTCCTTTAAAATGTCCTTTTTGATTCATTCGAGGTGTGTGTGGGGGGGGAGGGGGAATTCACTTTAGAGCAGAAATTACAAATTTTAGGACATTTTGGCCTTTTTCAGTGCATTTTTAGAAGGTCCATTCCTCATTGCTTGCACCCGACTAAAATAAAATTTTACCTTGACAACAATGTGGCTCTAAAAGTGGAAATATTTGTCTCAAAGCAGAATAAGCAACATGTTTACCTGCTTAGTGTTCTCAAATAATAACCAATTTGACCAGGAGAGGTATATAGTCATCAACCAACAGCAAACAAATTAAAGCTTTGAGAGGTTACTCCTTAGATGAGATGTCGCTGCATTATCTTTCAGACTAAACATGATGAAACTTTCTCAAAAGGATTATAGAGAACAATTGGTGATCTTCCGACAAATTATTTCATAAATAAACAATTATGCTTCAAAAATTATGAATCACATCAGTTTTAAAATGAGCTATAAGAATTATTCATAGAATGGTCTCTTGATCCCTTTACAAAGGGATTAGAGTCTTGCTGTCCATCTTTTTGATAATTTAGATTGAACCCGAACTTCCTTCAGTCCAGCTAGGTCGGCGTAAGGAGAATTGACCTTCAGAGGAGCATACTTTGTGATAATCCCGAGTTTCTGACACGACGGGTGTCTCTTCCACTGTCAGCATGTTCAGGGGTGTGAGTCTCCCTACAGTGTCCTGCAAAGCATTCTCGGCACAGCTTTTGTTATGCTGCTCACGCAGGTGCCGCCGCAACGCCGGCTTGTGTGCAAAACCGGCACGGCAATAGCGACAGCGATGTGGTCGGTCACCACTGTGCAGGTTCATATGGTCTTGCAGGGAGCTTTTCTGTGTGAAACAGCGGCCACACAGGTTGCAGGCAAAAGGTTTTACACCAGTGTGGATGCGGAGGTGCCGTGTCAAATTGCTACTCTGTGTGAATTCTCGTCCACAGCGAGGACAAAGGAAGATCTTATGAGAGCGCATGTGCGCCCAAAGGCCCTCAATGTGTGAGAAGCCTTTCAGACACTTGCCACACTCAAAATGTCTTGGTGTGATAGTTGCTGAAGAGCTCAACGGAGCTTTGTGGTGCAAAGATGGCATTAGCAAGCGCAATGGCAGGGTTCTGCCACTTCGTGTGACCTTCCCTCGCCCATTGGCTACTGCCCCAAGCTTGCCAACCACATCTTCACTTTGCTCTGGTAATGTTCCCATAAAGCCAGCATCTTCTGTTGGCATTTGAAGATAGGTGACTGCTGGAAGCTCTTTAATACTTTCAGTTTCTGGATTTGGAGTTGATTGCCCAGCGCTGCTTACATATTCACGGTAAGGTTCTTCAATGCTGTCATCCACCACAGTGTCTTTTGTCTCCAAGGTTGAATGAATATAGTAGTCATCACGTGCTGGAGAGACAATTTCAGTATTTATTGAACAATCTCCAACACCACCAGACACCTTTTCTAAACTTCCTGTTTCATCAATTTCATCATCACTTAATACCTCAAGCTTCACCATACAGAAATTTTGTGGTGATGCATCTGCCTCACATCCTGCTGCAACTATATCTACAGTATGGCTTTCATCAGCCCCACGCTTTGCTGTATGTCCTGCTACACAGCTCAGTCCTTCATCATCTAGGCCTGCTTGAGGCCAAGGTACTGTGCAGTCAGGGAGTTGCTGTGAACCTTCAGGCTTTTGTTCATTTGAACTTTCTGAAATAGGACTTGCAGATGCTTTGTCTGGTTCATAGTCCATCTCCGCCTGGTTTGTCCATTTTCTAAAATCATCATGAACTTTCCTGTGCTTCAGTATCCCAGTGTTGCTGCTGCTCAAGAATGGTTGGATATAACGTCCCAATGCCTGGGTACATCGCTCAACCACATGGTCCATTTGCAAATAACTGGCCGCAGTCAAATACGCAAGGAGGTCCCGTGTAGGTACTTCAAGACGTCCGGTATAACAGGAAAGGAGAAGGTCAAGACCAACTCGTGGATCTTGTGGGAGTGAGATGCGAACCTCTGTGGCATTTGGATTGAGCAAAAATTGGTCACGGAGGTATGGTGAACAAGCAGCGAGGAGAACACGATGACCGCGTAATGAAAGTCTCTCAAGACGCACTGTGACATCACAGAGACGGCCATCAAGACGCAGGCGATTCATACTGCGTAGAAAGGCAGGGCTCGCCGAAGTCAGATCAAAGCGTAGAACATCATTGCACAGAGCCATAGTTCACGAACTGGGCAGTCATGGAAGGGAGGAGATGGAAGGGTTTAGATAAGGGGTGTGGGGCAGGAGGGAGAGGGTCATTGAAAAGAAAGCCGCATAATCACTAGAGGCATTTGGCAGCAATAAAATAATCTTCCATAACAATTAAAAGTTATGAAGTGTGAAGGAGTGCAAATTCTATGTGACCTTGATCCAATAAAGGAAGAATAACACTTAGGAATTACCAGGCTGCATGTTGCCTTTCCTTTATGGATCATGATGACGGTACACTATTGCATACTGAACAAGAATTGGAGCGACTCAATTAATATTTTAGCATTAAAATGAACATCACAAATGTCACAGTGATTCTCGATTGATTGAATCTCATAATAAATGATTAAAATAATATTTTAAGGAGGTTATGTTTTCTTATACAGAAGTTTTGCAATGTTCTTAACACTGTTCTCAATTGCACCAACACCACCAAAGGTGGAAGGGGGTTATGTTTTTCACCCCTGTCTGTCTGTTTGTTTGTCTGTTTGTGTGCAGGATATCTCAAAAAGTAGTGGACGGATTCAGATGAAATTTTGTGGGCAAGTTGGGTGTGTGACAACGACAAACGGATTAGATTTTGGTGAAAATCTGGATCCGGAACCGACTACTACAATTTTTAAGGTGATTTTTCACCATTGAGAGATGCTAAACTGATATATAGCACGATATCTCAAAAAGTTGTGGACGGATTCAGATAAAACTTGGTGGACGGGTTGGGTGTGTGACCGTGACAAAATGATTCAATTTTGGTGATTATCTGAATCCGATCCAGATACGAGAATTACTTAATTATTAAAGTGATTCTTCACCATTGAGAGATTGGGACAAAAACGATATACAGCACCATATTTCAAAAATGTATTGGGCCCGATATGTTCTCGTAGATCAGGCATTGCGTGTCGGAGGTATGCGCTCTACCGAGTGCCCTTCGAGTTTCTTTCATGTTTCCACTTGTTTTTGTTGACTTTTCTATTCATGTTAAAGTGTCATGGTTGTTTATTTGGGGTGAAGCATAAATGTCCAGAAAAAAACAACAAATGGCCCATCAAAATCTGAGAATGAGACTTGTACATACAATACAATGCAAGTAATTTCATACACAAATGCAAAAAGTAAAGCTCAAAATAAATGTGTAAGCTTCTCGACTCCAGACTTGATACATAATTCAAATGAACACTTAAACATTCTGGAAAACATTTTGGTGGGAAAAAAACTACATGTAAAATGTTAACAGCAGATATGATATATAACATGAACCTGGTCTTGTGTGTACCATAGTCATGCTGGGAAGTGATTGTACCAACATTATCGAACGATCTTCTCGGCTAAATGTGAAGTGTGAGGTGCTGATGGTCACGTGACTCGTGATTTTTGCTGCACCAATGATTTTTGCAAGGGAAGGTAATCACGTGCTATAAACAATTTAATAATCATCATCATGTACTCATATAGAGGGATGATATGGGGGGGGGGGAAATGGCCGTCCATTCAAATGTGTCCACAATGATATGTTTATTATTATATAAGAGTGAAGTCATAAGGATTTTAAAAGCCATACCTTTTATTATTGAGCATTTTCTGAATGACCAAAATTTTAAAAGATGCCAGAAAACATCGCTAAAGTACCACAACGAGAGATTGCTAAAACAACAATTTGTACTTCTTCTGCTTCTTCCCCTCTAAAAACAATGCAAAACTCTAGCCAGACTTACCTCAATAATTGCTGAAGCCATGATGGTGATTTCAACGTAAGGAAGTTACTTTGTCTCTGGGCTAGTGCACGCAACCAAAATTTTTAAAATATATCAAACATTAATCGTTTTATTATGAAAATAAATTAAACGTAATTGTGGATTCAACCAAACCAAGCCTGGATTGTTGGAGGGGAATGGACACTGCACAGAACCATTCCAAAAGCGATACATATTCAAACCATCCCCCAAATCAACTGAAACAAGTATTAAAACAATTTAATAACATAGATGGTTTTAATCCATACCAAAATAACAAAATATATAAAACATGAAGCGTTTTATTATTTTTGAAACGATAATATCAATCGCATCGACATTTCTGCACACGTGGTAATCCACGAAGTGGACAACCAAAAGCCAGGACGTGGGGTGGGGGGGCAGAATGTGTACCATAAGCCAAATTTATTAACATAGATGGATTTAGTCCATACCAAAAAAACAAAATATATAAAATATTAAGCATTTTATTACTTTAAAAAATTTCAGAAACAAGAAAAAAAACGTTTTCAAAAAAATATAAAAACATAGAGGGATGAAATCTCAAAAAAACAACCAAACAAGGTAGGAATGACACCACATGACGACGCCACAATACGACACAACAATCATCTTATGGATTACCATCACAACATCTTTTGACATTATACTTTTGTTGTGGGATTGTGATAGATGAAAAAGAATGAAGAAGAAGAACAATGAAAAATGACACCACATTACGATACTACAATATGACACCACAATGCTCTTATGGTTTAGCATCACGATATCTTTTGACATTATTCCATCACAAACACACAGTATATATTAGTGCTTGGCCAATATCGGCAATTTTTCGGGAATCGGCACGTTGGAGTCGGTGTGATTACCGGCGACGGTACGAAATATATACAACCCAGAAACCTTGAGTAGCTTTCACCAAAAAACAACGTTGCATTGATATAAACGTTTCAGCGATATGTTCACAAACATTAATCTTTATAAACAGCTGTGTGTGCTGGGTCGAAAAAAATAATTGGCTTGGTAATTTAGAAAACACATTAATACGGCAAACGGTTCAGAAAACGGGTGTTATTTCACAACTCGCTCAGAATTACGGGGCACGAAACCCACTCACTCAGGATGACAGAGCACGAACCACTCACTCAGGATGACGGAGCATGAACCACTCACTCAGGATGACGGAGCACGAACCACTCGCTCAGGATGATGGAGCACGACCCACTCACTCATGATGATGGAGCACGAACCACTCGCTCATGATGACGGAGCAAAACCACTCGCTCAGGATGACGGAGCACGAACCACTCGCACAGGATGACAGAGCATGAACGACCCACTCAGGATGACAGAGCACGAACACTCACTCAGGATGACGGAGCATGAACCACTCACTCAGGATGACGGAGCACGAACCACTCGCTCAGGATGATGGAGCACGACCCACTCACTCATGATGATGGAGCACGAACCACAGCTCATGATGACGGAGCACAAACCACTCGCTCAGGATGAGGGAGCACGAACCACTCACTCAGGATGACAGAGCATGAACCACTCACTCAGGATGATGGAGCACGAACCACTCACTCATGATGATGGAGCACGAACCACTCGCTCAGGATGAGGGAGCATGAACCACTACTCAGGATGACAGAGCATGAACCACTCACTCAGGATGACAGAGCACGAACCACTCACTCAGGATGACGGAGCATGAACCACTCGCTCAGGATGATGGAGCACGACCCACTCACTCATGATGATGGAGCACGAACCACTCGCTCATGATGATGGAGCACGAACCACTCGCACAGGATGATGGAGCACGAACCACTCACTCAGAATGACAGAGCACGAACCACTCACTCTGAAAGACGTGGCACGGCAAAAGTGACCGCAGTGAGTGAATAATTCGCTCAGAATGACGTAGCGTGGTACCACTATCAACTGACTGTAAGGCGCTTGACAAGTGGTTTAAGCACTTACGTCGGAAACAGCGCTGCAGCGGAACCACTTTAACAGCAGCTGCAGCGGAACCCAACTTCGTTAACAACCCCTATACGGAACCGCCTTCACAGCAGCGAACCACTTTAAGCCCCCTAATAACTGAACACGGCCTTCACAGCAACTGCAGCTGAAACCACTTTAACAGCAACTGCCAGATAAAACCACTTTAACAGGAACTGCAGCTGAACCACTTTAACAACCCCTATAACTGAACCGCCTTAACCAGCAACTGCAGCTGACCACTTTAACAAACCACGTTACAACTGAACCGCATTAACAGCAAACTCAGCTGAACCATTAACAACCTATAAATGAACCGCCTTCACAGGCAACTGCAGCTGAAACCACTTTAACAACCCCTATAACTGAACCGCCTTCACAGCAACTGCAGCTGAAACCACTTTGAACAGCAACTGCAGATAAACCACTTTAACAGGAACTGCAGCTGAACCACTTTAACAACCCTATAACTGAACCGCCTTAACAGCAACTGCAGCTGAACCCACTTTAACAACACGTACAACTGAACCGCACATTTAAACAGCAACGCAGCTGAATCGCCTCAACAACTGCAGCGAACCACTTTAACAACACCTACAACTGAACCGCTAACAGCACTGCAGCTTGAAACCAACCCTAATAGCAACTTGCATGCTGAACCGCCTTTAACGCAACTCAGCTGAACCACTTTAACAAACACCTACAACTGAACCGACCTTAACAGGCAACTGCAGCTGAATCACTTCAAACAGAAACTTGCAGCTGAACCACTTTCACAGCAATTGCAGCTGAATCCACTTCAACAGCAAACTGCAGCTTGAACCGCTGTAACAGCAACTGCAGCTGAATCACTTTCAACAGCAACTGCAGCTGAATTCACTTTTAGCAGCAACTGCAGCTGAACACCTTTAACAGCAACTGCAGCTGAACCACCTTTTACAGCAAACTCAGCTGAACCCCTTAACAGCACCTGCAGTCTGAATCGCTTTTTGCAGCAACTTGCCAGTCTGAACCACCCACAGCCAACTGCAGCTGTTTTTTTTAAACCAACTTTACAGCCAAACTACAGATAAACACTTAACAGCCAACTGCAGCTGAACCCATTTAACAACCCCTACAACTGAACCGCCCTTAACAGCAACTGCCAGGCTGAACCGATTACAAGCAACTGCAACTGAACCGTATTAACAGCAAACTGCAGCTTGAACCGCCTCAACAACTCAGCTGAACCCACTTTAAACAACACCTACAACTGAACCTCCTTAACAGCAACTGCAGCTAACCATCTTTAATAGCAAACTGCAGCTCTTTCCTCTATCGAGTGCAGCCTGTGGTCGCTTGGTTGCATCATTGGTTTGGAGGGACGCGGCTTATGCGCTGATGCTGTGTCCCCCTTTACCAGTACCACTGGGTGGCTCATTTTGCCGACCTCCAGAAGGATGACAGGCGAAGTCAACCTCCTCTGTGGTATTTTTAATTCGTGGCCCAACAGGGCTTTGAACTCAGGACCCTAGGATCCTCAAGCCAACCACCATAACCACGAAGCCAACAACAGGCAGCAACTGCAGCTGAATCACCTTCAACAGCAAACTGCAGCTGAACCACTTTCACAGCAATTGCAGCTGAACTGCTTTAAGGCCCAGTCACACCTTTGACGTTTTAGCCAGCGATGGCAACGTATTTAAAATGTATGTAAAACGCTGGCTTACGTTGAACTTTGATTGATTTTTTGAAAAGTTCGGACGTATTTCATTAACACTTGGTCTTGTGTTATAACTGTAGTAAACGGACACAGAACGTTTCGTTGTGTTATAACTAACTTATACCAAACGAATGCTGAACCTGTTGTCGGCCCTACACAACCTATGCCCAACGCATAGTCTAATTATGCATAGCGCGCTGACATTATCGCGACGATTGGACGTGGACGTAGGCCTATTAAAACGCTGACGCACAAACGATAAAATCATAACCACCGCAGAAAATGGAAAGTTGTCAACATCGCAAGTCACACCTTGGCGATCTTTGCCAGGTATTGCCGACCTAAGAAAAAATTGTTATCTAAAAACGCATGGCGCACGTCGAATACGGTATGGGTAAAGTTGGTATACGTGAATAGAACGCTAAAGTACGCTTATCATACGTCGTAGTAAGTGGGAGTACGTCAAGTAATTTTAAACATGTTTCAAAATTTTACGACCGTAACTTGGACGTATGACACACGTTCCCGCATGCGATGGGAAATAAGTCTGTACACACATATGCCGGACCTTTACACAACGTCGACAAAGGCTACTTGTAAGCTACTCATAAGTCGAAACACGGTCGCGTAATGTCTTTTTTACGCGAAACTTATTTCTAACTTATGTTTGACGTGCTTTGAACCCATTCTTTTACGCTAGTCCCAACGCACATTGATCGTATGTAGACTATTCCATTGACGTCTTCCTGGTCGACAAAAAACTAAATGAACGTGTTTCTAACTTACAACTGCCCATATAATGAGTTTCCAGCCGTTTTGGCGGAATTGTATATAAAAATGGTCTTCACAAGGGGGAAACCCATCAGTGTTTCGACTCCTTTTTGAGGTCGATGATCCATTGTCAGCAGTAACCAGTATCAGTATCAGTACAGTATATTAGTAGTAGCGTGTTATTGGGCAAGTAGTAGGTGAGTGTGATGGGGAGGTGTGGGTGATGATGATCCTCCTTGCGTTCCGCGTGTCACGGTTTAGGAGAACATCTATTGCACCATTGTTCGAACAGTTCTTCGCGGCTAATTTTTTTGGGGTTTTTTCAACAATTGAGCTATGGCTTGTTTTTACGTTTTAGGTGTATTCATAACGAGTTGGACAATGCTCAAGGGTACTAATAAGGTACATTAGACGGCTCGATACCTTATAGATACGGTATAACCAACGAATAATATGTAGTAGGCCGGCGTTCACAACCTATGCCCAACCGCATAGCCTAACTTATCCATATCGTTGCGGCAGGTTTATCTTTGCCGGTGGACCTGGGTGCTATTTCCATAGGCTTGCCACTCAAAGATTCAAATGGCTGCAACTCCACTATTGAAAGTAGACGCTTGCCGCTCAACAATGGATTTTTTACACTCAACGGACTTTTAAACGGTGCCACTCTACTATTTTTAATTGTTTACAATGAACGATTTAAATTGCTGTCACTCGCCTTTGTTTTTTGACGCTGGCGCTCGGAAATTGAAGCTGTTTCTATTGAAACGTGCTTAAATCGCTCAAACTCCACTATTTGAAATAGACGCTTTGCCGCCAAAACAATCGCAATTGTTTACACTTGAGTGTCTTATCGTGTGCAAATCAACTGGTGTCTCTTATCGGTGCAAATCTTTATCGGTGCAAATCATAATCCCGATCCATGGTGTCACCCAAGTACCTTCTCCTCCTTCACGTCTTCTTCTCTCGGTTCTATTGGCACGCAACTGGTGCAGTGCCAAATCGATGAGGGTATGCTTGATGTTGGAAGGACAGGTAGATATTGTAGTTGTCATTCGTTGCCGGATACGCCATTCTCTGTAATGTCATGACATGTACCTCGCTATGTAGTCTGCAACACTGACGGGCTTCCTCCTGTGAAACCCCGTATTTATCAATTCCCGCTAAATCGCGGCCATTACATCATATCTGGTATCTGGTTAGTGGAACTCGCTTCGTTAAGTTCTGTAGTCGTCCGGTAAACGTCAAATACGTCTAACATACGCCAGTATTGCGGCGGAGGTGCGTTTACACACAGTGTGCAAAGCAACGTCACTTCATAGTTAGATAAATGCTCTTTTGCCCTAAAACAATAAACTCGGCGTGATTCGACGTACAAAGTAACTTTCAAGCAAGGAGTGTCGAAGTGTTGTCAACGATCGCGTAGCGTGTTAGCAACATGTCCACTGAAGCGTTATAAAATAAGTTTCAGGCACGCTAAGCCATTATATACCGGACGTCTTTCAGCCTATGAGTAACTTAAAAGTAACGCCGTGGTCGAACGTGTTTCAACGATCGCGTAACGTGCCTACAACACCGTTACTCATAGGCTAGGAATAAGTTTGGGTACGCTAAACATTACCTCGGCGTGTCTCAACTTATGATTAAACTTACAAGTAACATGCTGTTGACTCTGTCACGATCGCATAAACGTGCCTACAACTCATGGCCAGCGTAGTGGAACGTCGGTGAGTTCATACGCGGATACGTCGTGAAATTTAAGCATGCAAAATTTGAGGACAACCGAAAAAGTTACAACGTTTTTAAAGCCAGCGTGCAACGACGTATGGCAGTTGTTCCTAGCGTGCCTCTCATGTTATCAAAACTTACCCCATAACGTATTTCAACGCATTCCTGTCCAGCTTTTAGACAAATTTTTCAAAAATCGGCATACGGTGTCTAAACGTCAAGGTGGACTGGGCCTTAACAGAACAACTGCAGCTGAATCACTTTAACCAGCAACTGCAGCTGAACCACTTTCACGAGCCCAATTGCAGCGAACTGCTTTAAAACAGCAACTGCAGCTGAACCCACGTTTAACAGGCAAACTGCCAGCTGGAACCACTTTAACAGAAGACTGCAGCTGAACCAACTTAACAGCCAACTGCAGCTGAATCCACTATTACAGGAAACTGCAGGAGAACCACCTTTCAATTAGCAACGTGCAGCTGAACCATTTAAACAGCAACTGCAGCTGAACCACCTAACAGCAACTGCAGCTGAAATCCGATTTACAGCAACTGCAGCTGAAACCGCCTTAACAGCAACTTGCGAGCTGAACGATTTACATGCAACTGCAAACTGAACCGGCTTAACAGCAACTGCAGCTGAACGATTTACAGCAACTGCCAGCTGAACCGCCTAACAGCAACTGCAGCTGAACCACCTTAACAGCAACTGCAGGTTGAACCGCTAATTTAACAGCAAACTGCACTGAAATCACTTAACAGGAACTGCAGCTGAACCACTTTACAACTGCAGCTGAACCGCACTCAACAAAAACAACTGCAGCTGAACCACTTTAACAACTTGCAGCTGAACCGCTTTAAAACTGCAGGCTGAACCCGCTTAAAGGCAACTGCATCGCTGAATCACTTTAACAGGCAACTGCAGCTGAACCACTTGTATTTCGAACGCACTGAGTGAATCACTTTAACAAAGAAACTGCAGCTGACCACTTTACAGCAATGCAGCTGAATACCGTTACAGAAAGCTCAGATAGACTGAACCCTTTAAAGAACTGCAGCTGAATCCGCTTTACAGCAACCAGCTGAAGGTCACTTTAACAGCAACTGGCAGCTGAACCACTTTTTAAATAGCAAACTGAAAGGCTGAATCACTTTAACAGAAACTGCAGCTGAACCACTTTAACAGCAATGCAGCTGAACCACTTTAAACAGAAACTTGCAGCGTGAACCACTAATAGCAACTGCCACGCTGAACCACTTTACCAGAAACTTCAGCTGGAACCGCACCTTAACAGCAACTGAAGCTGATATCACTTTAACAGAAACTGCAGCTGAACCACCTAATAGCAACTGAAGCTGAAATCACTTTTAAACAGCAGCTGGCAGCTGAACAGCTTAAACAGCAGCTGCACGGATCCGCCTTACAGCAACTGCAGCGGAACCGCAACTTAACAGCCAGCTGAACCGCCTCAACAACTGCAGCTGAAAACCGCCTTTAACCAAGCAGACTTGCAGCTGAACCGCTTTACCAAAACTGCAGCTGGAATCACTTTAACAGAACTGGCAGCTGAACCCACATTATAACAACGCAGCTGAACCGCCTCAACAAACACTGCAGCTGAACCACTTAACAACTGCAGCTGAACCGCTTTAACAACTGCAGCTGAAACCGCTTTTAACAACTGCAGCTGAACCACTTTAACAACTGCAGGTGAACCGCTTTAACAGCAACTGCAGCTGAATACTTTAACAGGAACTGCAGCTGAACCACTTTAACAACTGCAGCTGAACCGCCTTCAAACAACAAACTGCAGCTGAACCGCTTTTAAACAACTGCAGCTGAACCGCCCTTTAAAACCTGCAGCTGAACCGCTTTAACAGCAACTGCAGCTGAACCACTTTAACGCAACTGCAGATGGAAACCACTTTAACAGGAAAACTGCAAGCTGAACCACTTTAACAGAAACTGCAGCTGAACGCCTTAACAGCAACTGAAAGCTGAAATCACTTTAACCAACTGCAGCTGAACCGCTTTTAAAACTGGCAGGCTGAAACCGCTAACAGCAACTGCCAGCTGACCACTGTTCACAGCAAACTGCAGCTTGAAGCCACTTTACAGCAACTGCAGCTGAACCACTTTCACAGCAACTGCAGCTGAACCACATTTCACAGCAACTGCCAGCTGAACCGCCTTCACAGCAACTGACAGCGGAACCACTTTAACAGCAAACTGCAAGCTGAATTGCTTTGCAGCAACTGCAGCTGAACCGCCTTCACAGGCAAACTGCAGCGAACCCACTTTAACAGCAACTGCAGCTGAACCACTTTCACAGCAACTGCAGCTGAACCGCCTTCACAGCAACTGCAGCAGGAACCACTTTAACAGCAAATTGCAACTGAACCGCGCTTAACAGCAACTTGCAGCTGAACCGATATTACAGCAACTGCAGCTGAACGCCTTAACAGCAACTGCAGCTGACCACCTTAACAGAAACTGCAGGGCGAGAACCGCTTTAACAGCAACTGCAGCTGAACCGCCTTCACAGCAACTGCAGCGGAACCACTTTTCACAGCAACTGCAGCTGAACCACTTTCACAGCAACTGCAGCTGAACCGCCTTCACAGCAACTGAGCGGAACCACTTTAACAGCAACTGCCAGCTGAATTGCTTTTGCAAGCAACTGCAGCTTGAACCGCCTTCACAGGCAACTGCAGCGGAACCACTTTCACAGCAACTGCAGCTGAACCGCACTTCACAGCAACTGCAGCGGAACCACTTTAACAGCAAACTGCAACTTGAACCGCTTAACAGCAACTGGTCAGCTGAACCGATTTACAGCAACTGCAGCTGAACCGTCTTAACAGCAACTGCAGCTGAACCACCTTAACCAGAAACTGCAGCGAGAACCGCTCCTCTGCTTTTTTCTTTTTT
>CM068957.1:116927352-116942392 GCA_035128595.1 Eptatretus atami
CCTCAACAACAACTGCAGCGAACCGCCTTTAACAGCAACTGAGCTGAACTCACTTTAGCGCATACATGCAGCTGACACTTACAACTGAATGCCGCGCTTTAACAGCAACTGCCGCATGAACCGACTTAACAAGCAACTGCAGCTGGAACCACTTTAACAGCAACTGCAGCTGAACCTTTACAGCAATGGCTGAATCACTTTCGAAAGCAGGAATAATGCAACCAGCTGAACCACTTTAACAACTGCAGCTGAACGCCTAAAACAACTGCAGCTGAACCACTTTACACAACTGCCAAGCATGAAACGCCTTAACAGACTGCGCTGAACCGCATTACAACAAGCTGGCAACTGAACCAGCTTTTAACAGGCATCTGCAGCTGAACCGCTTTACACAGTAACCAACTGGCAGCTGAAGCCGCTTTAACAGCAACTGCAGGCTGAACCCTTTAAAAACTGCAGGCTGAACCGCTTTAACAGCAGACATGCAGCTGAATCATTTAACAGCGAACTGCAGCTGAACCATTTAACCAACTGCAGTGACTGAAAACACTGCCTAGCTGAAACCAAACAATGCAGCTGAACCAGCTTTAAAAACTGCAGCTGAACTAAACCTGCACTTAACCACTTCATGACACTTCAAGCGAACCTGCATCTGACATTAAACAGCAACTGAAGCTGAATCACTAACAGAACTGCGGAATCACTTTAACAACCTCAAGCTGAACCGCTATTAACAGCAACTGCAGCGTGAACCGCCTCAAATGCAGCTGAACGCCTTTACAGCAACTGAGCTGATACACTTAACAGGCAACTGCAGCTGAACCACTTTATACGCAACTGAGCTGAACGCTTTGAACAGCAACTGCAGCTGAACCACTTTAACAGGAACTGCGCTGAAAACCACTTTTAACAAAGGTTGAATACTTATAGACAGCTGAATCACTTTACAACAGCTGAAGCCTAAAAGCCAACTGAATCACTTTAACAGACACCAGCGAACCACCAATAGCACTGAACGCGGGTACTTTAACAGCAACTGTCAGCTGAAACAGCCTCAAACATGGCAGCTGCAAATCGTACGCTTCAGCAACTGCAGCGAATCCTTCTAACAACCGATCTAACAACTGCAAGGCTGAATCCGCCTTACAGCAACTGCAGATTGAACGCTTTATACAGCACAGCTGAAATCAGGCTGAAAGCAACACTTTAACAACTGCAGCTGAACGCACTCACACAACTGCAGCTGAACCACTTTAACAATTGCAGCTGAACCGCTTTAACAACTGATTGCTGAACGCTTAACAACAACTGCCTGAACCTTTAAACGGAACTGCAGTGAACCCGTTTAAAAGCAACTGCAGCTGAACACCTACTTTAACAGAACTGCACTGAACCACTTAACAACTGCAGCTGAATCCCTTCAATAACAACTGCAGCTGAACGCTTTAACACTGCAGCGCGCTAAACTCGCTACCGCTTAAAACAGCAACTTGCAGCTGAATCACTTTAACAGCAACTGCCAGCTGAACCACTTTAACAAGCAAAACTGCAGCTGAATCCACTTTAACAGAAATGCAGCTTGAAAACCGCCTTCAACAGCAACATGAAGCTGAACTTTAACACTGCTCATACAACCGCTAAACCGCATGACACGCTCGTCAACTAGCAACGCAGCTGAACCATTTCACAGCACCCTAGCAAGCGTGAAACCCTTTAACGCAGACTGCAGCGAACCCACTTTACACAATGAATGAAAACGCCTACAGCAACTGCAGCTGAACCCACTTCAACAACTTGCAGCGTGAACGTTCAACAGCAACTGCAGCTAAACGCACTTTAAACAACACTACAACTGAACTTGCTTAATCTAGCAACTGCAGCTGATACCACTCTTCACAAGCACCTAACTGACGGCGGACCATTGAACAGCAACTGCAGCTGAAACGATTTCGAGGACTGCAACTGAACCAAGCTACACACAACTGCAGCGGAACCTTTTAACAGCAATGCAGCAACTGAACCACTTTACAAGCAAACTGCAGCTGAACCGATTACAGCAACTAGCAGCTGAACACCTTAACAGTAACTGCAGCTGAACCCGACCTAACAACAACTGCAGTGAACCGTTTAGACAACTGCAGCTGAAGCCGCTTATACAACTGCAGCTGAACCTTTAACAGCAAAACTGCAGCTGAAACCACTTTCAACAGCACTGCAGCTCGAACAGCACGGAATTACACTACGATGCTGAGCAACTGCAGCTGACCGCAAAATGCGCAACGCCTTCGACTGCGCTAACCACCAACTGCCGAACACTCGCAATGCGATGCACAAACCAACATTTTAAAGCAGCTGCAGCTTGCAGCGGAACCACCTTATACACGAACATGCAATGGAGACACTTTAACAGCACTGCAGCGTGAACCACTTTAACAGAGACTGCAGCTACCGTCAAAAACCACGAACCACAGTTAAATGCACGCTAAGCTTACAGCATGCAGCGAACACTTTAACAGCAAACTGCAGCTGACCTAAGCACAGCGCTTAACAACTGATGCACTTTACAGAAACTGCAGCTGAATCACTTTAACAGCAACTGCAGCTAACCACTTTAAAAGCAACTGCAGCGTCGCAGCAGAACCTTACGCAACTGCATGAACACCTTTAGACAACTGCAGCTGAATCACTTTAACAGCAACTGCAGCTGAACCGCTTTAAACAGCACAACTGCAGCTGAAATCACTTTAACAGCGAACTGCAGCTGAACACTTTAAATGACAGCTACCGCCTCAACAACAACTGCAGCCTGAAACCCACTTTAACAACTGCAGCTGAACCGCTTTAAGCAACTGCAGCTGAACCACTTTAAGCAACGCAGCTGAACACTTTAACAACCCTACAACTGAACCGTTAACAGCAAACTGCAGCTGAACCGCTTTAACAACTGCAGCTGAACGCCTCCAACATAACACCTGCAGCTGAACCACTTTAACAACTGCAGCTGAACCGCTTTAAGCAACTGCAGCTGAACACTTTAAACCAACTGCAGCTGAACCACTTTAAATACAACTGAACCAGCCTTAACAGCAACTGCAGCTAGACGATTACGAGCAAACTGAACAACCCGCCTTAACAGCAACTGCAGCTGAACGCGCCTTAACAGCAACTGCAGCTTGAACCGCTTTAACAGCAAACTGCAGCTGAACCGCTTAACAGCAACTCAGCTGAATCACTTTTAACAGGAACTGCAGCAGCTGAACCGCCTACACAACAACTGCAAGCCTGAACGACTTTAGCTAACCTGCCAGCTGAAACCGCTTTAACAACAATGCAGCTGAATCACTTTAACAGCAACTGCAGCTGAAACCACTTTTCAATGCCAGCGAAACCTTTACAGCAAGTCTGAACCACTTTAACAGAAACTGCAGCCCTGAAACCACTTTAACAGCAACTGCAGCTGAACCACTTTAACAGCACGCACGGAACCAACCTTAATTCAGCAACTGCAGACTGAATCACTTTAACAGCACTGCAGCGAACCACTTTTACAACAGCAGCTGCAGCTGAACAGCTTAACAGACTGCAGCGACCACTTTAACAGCAACTGGCAGCTGAACGCCTTAATAGCAACTGCAGCTGAATCACTTTTAACAGCAATGCAGCTGAACCCTTTAACAGCAACTGCCAGCGAACCCTTTAATAGCAACTGCAGCTGAACACTTTACAGCAACTGCAGCTGAATCACTTTAACAGGAACTGCAGCTGAACCACTATTAACAACTGCAGCTGAACCGCACTCAACAAGCAACTGCAGCTGAACCACTTTAACAACTGCAGCTGAATCACTTTAACAGCAAACGCAGCCTGAATCACTTTACAGAACTGCAGCTGAACCAGCTTATAGACAACTGCAGCTGAACACGCTCAACAACAACTGCAGGCTGAACCGCTTTAACAAACTGCAGCTGAACCACTTTAACAACTGCAGCTGACCACTTTAACACTGCAGCTGAACCGCTTTAACAGCAACTGCAGCTGAATCACTTTAACAGCAACTGCAGCTGAACCCTTAACATCAACTGCAGCTGAAACCACTTTACAGAAACTGCAGCTGAACCGCTTTAACAGCACTGCAGGCTGAACCTTAACAGCAACACCTGACAACTGAGACCACCTTACACAGCAACTTGCAGGCTGAATCACTTTAACAACACACACACTGAACCCCTTACAGCAACTGCAGCGAATCACTTTACACAGCTGCAGCTTGAACCACCTTTCACAACTGCAGCTGAACCGCTTTAACACTGCATCTGACGCTTTACAACTGAACCACTTTAACAGCAATCTGCAAGCTGAACTCACTTTAACAGCAACTGCAGCCTGAAACACTTTACAGCAACTGCAGCTGGAACCACTTTACAGACAACTGCAGCTGAACCCTTTAACAGCAGCTGCAGCGCTGAATCACTTAACATTTCAAACTACAACTGAACCACCTTCACAGCAACTGCAGCTGAACCTTTACACAAACACCTACAACTGAACGCCCTTAAAGCAACTGCAGCTCTCCGCAAGAATGCACTTACAGCAACTGCGCGTACAGCCGGACTACCTGATCACTTAATAGCGCAACTGCAGCTGAATTCCACTTGAACGCATGCAACTGCAGCTGAACCGCTTTACACAACTGCAGCTGAATCAAGCTTTAAAGGACTGCAGCTGAACCACATTTAACAACTGCAGCCTGAACCGCCTCACAAACAAGCTGCAGCTGAAACCACTTTAATACAATGCAGCTGAACCGCTTTAACAACTCAGCGCTGAAACCACTTTAACAACTGGCAGCTGAACCGGCTTTAACAGCAACTGCAGCTGAACACTTTAAACAGCAAACTGCAGCTGAAGTCACTTTAACAGCAACGGCAGCTGAACCACTTTAACAGCAACTGCAGCTGAACACTTAACAGAAACTGCAGCTGACCGCTTTAAAACAGCAACTGCAGCTGAATTCACTTTAACAGACAACTGCAGCATGAACCCTTTAACAATGCAGCTGAACCGCGACTCAAACTATAACAACTGCAGCTGAACCACTTTAACAACTGCAGCTGAACCGCTTTAAGCAACTGCAGCTGAACCACTTTAACAAGCAACTGAACCAAGCTTGCAACGCGTAACTTTAACAGAAACTGCAGCTGAACCGCCTTAACAGCAGCTGCAGCTAATCACTTTAACAACACCTACAACTTGAACCACCTTACAGCAACTGCGCTGAATCACTTTACAACTACACTGACACCTTAAGCAAACGCAGCTGAACACTTAACAGCAACTTGCAGCTGAACCTTAACAGCAAGCAGCTGAATCACTTGTAAGAACACGAAAACTGCAGCTGAACCACTTTAATACAACTGCAGCTGAACGCCTCAAACACACTGCAGCTGAACCACTTTAAAGCAACTGCAGCTGAACTCGCTTAAACAATGCAGCTGAACCACTTTAACAGCAACTGCAGCTGAACCACTTTAACAGAAAACTTCAGCCTGAACCGCCTTACAGCAACTGCAGCTGGAAATCACTTTAACAGCAACTTGCAGCGAACGCGCCTTAATAGCAACTGCAGCTGAATCACTTAACAGAAGCAGCTACTTAACAGCAACTGCAGCTGCAACTTTAACAGCAACTGCAGCTGAACACTTTAACAGCAACTGCCAGCTGAACCACTTAACAGCAACTGCAGCTGAATCACTTTACAGCAACTGCAGCTGAACCGCTTTTAACAGCAAACTGCAGCTGATCACTTTAACAGGAACTGCAGCTGAACCACTTAACACTGCAGCTGAACCGCCTTCAACCAAGCAAACTGCAGCTTCAACCACTTTAATCAGCAACTGCAGCTGAACACGCTTTAACAGCAACTGCAGCTGAACCACTTTAACAACTGCAGCTGAACCGCTTTAACAGCAACTGCAGCTGAACCGAACTTTAACGCAACTCAGCTGAATACCACTTTAACACAACTGCCAGGCTGAACCACTTTAACATTCAACTGCAGCTGAACCACTTTAACAGAAACTGCAGCATGAACCAGCCTTGAACAGCAGCTGCAGCTTGACATCACTTTAAACACCTACAAACGTAACCCTTCACAGCACTGCAGCTGAATCCTTTACACACACCTCAACTGAACACCTTCACAGCAACTGCGCTGAATCACTTTAACACAACTGTCACTGAACCACCTTTCTCAAACTGCGCTGAACGCTTTAACACTCACTGAAACGCCTTAACAGCAACTGCAGCTGAATCACTTTAACAACACCTACAACTAACCGCCTTAACAGCAACTGCAGCGAATCACTTTAACAACACCTTCACAACTGAACCACTTTAACAGCAACTGCAGCTGAACCGATTTACAGCAACTGCAACTGAACCGCCTAAAGCAACTGCAGCTTGAGTCATCTTAACAGCAACTGCAGCTGAACCCTTTTCAACAGCAACTGCAGCGAACACGCTTTCACGCAACTCAGCTGAACCACTCTTAAGCAACTGCAGCTGAGCTCATTTACAGCACTGCAGCTGAACCACTTAGTTCCAGCAACCCGCAACTGCCGCTGAATACTTAACAGCACTGCAGCTGAACGCTTTAACAGCAACTGCAGCTGAATCACTTTACAACAGCGACTCTAAAACACTGAGCTGACCACTTTAACAACTGCAGCTTGAACCGCCTCAACAACAACTGCAGTTGAACACCTTTAACAACTGCAGCTGAAAACCGCTTTACAACTGCCAGCTGAACCACTTTAAACAACTGCGCTGACGCTTTAACAAGCAACTGCAGACTGAACGCTTCACTCAGTGAACTTACAGAACTGCCTGACCACTTTAAAAGCAACTGCAGCTGAACCACTTTAACAGACAACTGAAGCTGAACGACCTTAAACAGCAGCTTGCTGACTAACGACACCTGCCTCACAGCAACTGCAGCGCGATCACCAACCCTTCACACCACCTCACGGCAATGCGCGATCATTACGCAGCTGCAGCTGGAACCACCTTTCACAAGCTGCAGCTGGGGAACCGCTCTTCATAGCAACTTACACCTTGAACCGCTACACAGAATGCAGTGACTAAACCTACCAAGCCTTACAGCAGCTGATCACAACACCTATACACTTTACCGCATGACGTACGCACGCAGAACGTATACCTGCCTAGTTCTTTACAGACGCAGCTGACATTCGGAATGGACTGCACCTTCACGCAACTGCAGTGGAAACTTTACATGCAGCGTTTTCTTTACAAGGCAACGCAGACGAACACTCCACTTGCAGCGACCGTTAGCACTGCAGCTGAATCCTTCCACAGCACTGAGCGTGAACGCCTTAATAGCAACTGCAGCTGTGAAATCCACCTTCAAAAGCTGCAGCTGCCGTAAAAACTGAGCCTGAACACTTTAGCCACGCTGCAGTGACGCCAAACGCCTTCCACTTTACCAGCTGCAGCGAACCGCTCTACAAGCAGCTGACTACACTGCGGAACCGCTTTTACGCAACTGCAGCTGAACCACTTAAACAGAACTGCAGCTGAAATCACTTTACACTAGCAGCTGCCAGCGAACCTGAGATCACTTAAACTAGCAGCTGCCAGCGGAACCGCCTTTCACAGCAGTCCAGCGAACGTCAAGCACCTACGACTCTTCACAGCAGCTGCAGCGGACGCCTTTCACAGCAGTGCGCGGAACGCTTCACAGCAACTCAGCGGAACACACCTTATAGCAACTGCAGCTGAACCACCTTCACAGCAGCTGCAAGCGAACTGCCTTACACAGCACTGCAGCGGAACGCCTCTTCAAGGCAACTGCAGCGAAACCCTTCACAGCGCTGCAGCGGAACGCTTCACAGCAGCTGCAGCGGATGCCTTCACAGTCCAGCGGAACGCCTATAAGGCTGAACCACTCTTCACGCAAGTCTGCAGCGGAACTGCTTACAGAGCTGCGACGCAACGCGCAGCGGAACCGGCCTTCCCGCAGCTGCAGCGAAACGCCTTTCCATAGCAACTGCAGCTGAACCACCTTATCAGGCAACTTGCCAGCTGAACCCTTTCCAAGCAGCTGCAGCGAAACCAGCCTTCACAGCAACTGCACAGACGACCGCCTTCACAGGCTGCAGCGGAACACGCCTTCAAGCAACTAGCGCGGAACTGCCTTCCACGCAGCTCCGCGGAAACCGCCTTCACAGCACTGCATGCGGAACCGCCTTCAAGCATGCAGCTAGGAACACCTTCACAGCAGCTGCAGCGGAACTGCCTTCACAGCACTGCAGCGGAACCTTGCCTTCTAGCAATGCAGGGAACACTTGCAGCAGCGAACTGCCTTCCGCATGCAGCAAGCTCTAGCATGCAGCGAACCGCCTCACAGCGCAGGACTGCCTCAGCAGGCGAATCAGCGACCTTCACAGCAGCTTGCAGGGAACCCCTTTCAAGCAAACTGCAGCTGAACCACCTTAATAGCAATGCAGCTAACCACCTTCACGCGCTGCAGCGGAACTGCCTTCCACAGCAACTGCAGCGGAACCGTGCTTCACAAGCAGCTGCAGCGGAACGCCCCATAGCAACTGCAGCGGGAATGCCTTCACAGCAGGCTTGCCAGCGGAACCGCCTTCATAGCAGCTGCGCGGAAACCGCTTCACAGCAGCGCAGCGGACCACCTTCACAGCAGCTGCAGCGGAACCGCTTCAAGCAACTTGCAGAGGAACTTGCCTTCGCTCAGCGACGTCAGCAGCTGCAGCGGAACCGCCTTCACAGAGCTGCGCGGAAATCCACGTGCCGCCCTTCCACAGCATGATGCCGCGGAACACTGTTACAATGCAGCAACTTCGCAGCTTGCCCGAACCTTCACAGCACACTGCAGCGGAACTGCCTTCACGCAGCTGCAGCGGGAACGCTCATGCACTCAGCGAAACTCAAGCAATGCAGGGAAATACCTTCACAGCACTGCAGCCGAACCGCCTTCAAGCGCTGCGCGGAAACCAAGCAACTGCAGCTGAACCACCTTAATAGCAACTGCAGCCTGAACCACTTAATAGCAACTGAAGCTGAATCACTTAAACAGCAGCTGCAGCGGAACGCCTTCACAGCAACTGCAGCGGAACCGCCTTCATAACAAACTGCAGCTGAATCACTTTAACAGCAACTGCAGCTGAATCACTTCAACAGCTGCAGCGAACCGCCTTCACAGCAACTGCAGCTGAAAGCGATTAAACACACACCTACAACTAACCGCCTTAAGCAGCAACTGCAGCTGAACGATTTACAGCAACTGCAGCTGAACCACCTTAACAGCAACTGCACGAACCCTTTAACAACACTACAACTGAAAGCCTTAACAGCAACTGCAGCTGAACCGATTTACAGCAACTGCAGCTGAACCACCTTAAACAGCAACTGCAGCTGAACCACTTTTAACAACACCTACAACGAACGCCTTAACAGCAACTGCAGCTGAAAACCGATTTACAGCAACTGCAGCTGAAAACCACACTTACAGCAACTGCAGCTTGAAACCGATTTACAGCAACTGCAGTGACACTTAAAGCAATCAGCTGAACCACTACAACACCTACAACTGAACGATACAGCAACTGAGAACCACCTTAATAGCACTGCAGCTCTCTCTATCGAGTGCAGCCTGTGGCTGCTGTTGCATCATTGGTTGGGACGCGGCTATGCCGCTGATGGAGTGTCCCCTGCTCAGACACTGATGCTCATTTTGCCGACCTTGGAGGATGACAGGCTGAGTCAACCTCCTGGTGTATTTTAATTCAGCGGCAACAGGGCTTGAACTCAGGACCTAGATCCCAAGCACCACCATAACACGAGCCAACAACAGGCAAGCAACTGCAGCTGAATCACTTCAACAGCAACTGCAGCTGAACCACTTTCACAGCAATTGCAGCTGAACCGCTTAACAGCAACTGCAGCTGAATCACTTCAACAGCAACTGCAGCTGAACCGCTTTAACAGCTGCAGCTGAACCGCCTTCACAGCAACTGCAGCTGGACCCTAACGAAACTGCAGCTGAACCGCTTCACAGCAACTGCAGCTGAACCAGTATAACAGCAACTGCAGCTGAACCGCCCTTTACAAGCAACTGCAGCTGAACCGCTTTAACAGCTGCAGCTGAACCGCCTTCACAGCAATGCAGCTGAACCACCTTTATAGCAACTGCAGCTACCGCCTTAACGGAAACTGCAGCTGAACGCTTCACAGCAACTGCAGCTGAACCGCTTAACAGCAACTGCAGCTGAACCGCCTTTACAGCAACTACAGCTGAACCACTTTAACAGCAACTGCAGCTGAACCACTTTAATAGCAACTGCAGCTGAACTGCCTTCACAGCAACTGCAGCTGAAGACACCTTAATAGCAACTGCAGCTGAACCACCTTAATCGCAACTGCAGCTGAACCACCTTAACAGCAACTGCAGCTGAAGCACCTTAACAGCAACTGCAGCTGAATCGCTTTTGACGCAACTGCAGCTGAACCACCTAAACAGCACTGCAGCTGAATCGCTTTTGCAGCAACTGCAGCTGAACCACCTTCACAGCAACTGCAGCTGAACCACTTTAAAAGCAACTGCAGATGAACCACTTTAAACCAACCTACAACTGAACCGCCTTCACAGCAACTGCAGCTGAACCGATTTACAGCCACTGCACTGAACCGCATTACACAACGCACTGAACCGATTTGCAGCACTGCAACTGAACCGCCTTAACAGCAACTGCAGCTGAACCACTTTAACAACACCTACAACTTAACCGCCTTAGCAGCAACTGCAGCTGAACCGATTTACAGCAAACTGCAGCTGAACTGCCTTAACAGCAACTGCAGCTGAACCACTTTAACAACACCTACAACTGAACCGCCTTAACAGCAACTGCAGCTGAACCGATTTACAGCAACTGCAGCTGAACCACCTTAACAACTGCAGCTGAACCACTTTAAAACTGCAGCTGAACCGCTTTAACAACTGCGGCTGAACCGCCTCAACACCAACTGCAGCTCAACCGCTTTAACACCTACAACTGAACCACCCTAGCAGCAACTGCAGCTGAACCGCCTTAACAGCAACTGCAGCTGAATCGCCTCAACAAACAACTTGCAGCTGAACCACTTTAACAAAACCTACAACTGAACCGCCTTAACAGCAACTGCAGCTGAACCACTTAACAACACCTACATACTGAACCGCTTAACAGAACTGCAGCTGAACCGCCTTAACAGCAACTGCAGCTGAACCGCCTCAACAGGAACTGCAGCTGGCATGGAGACCGAACACGCTCAAGAGTAACTCTACAAATGACCGCAGTGTGGTTGCAAAATTCACCAGAGTGGAGAATGTGTTTTACATTCCCGAACAGATCTAAACCACGTCGGTTATTGGGGTAATCAACCCAATTCAATTCCCCAGGAGTTGTCAATTGAACCATAATGGTTTGTGTGGGAAAGACGGCATTCAGACACACACATCGGCATTTGAATGAATGAATAAATGAATATTTAGTAAATATTGGGACATACAGGATGGGAAAAAAAATAAACGGAAATCCCACACATCAGATGAACATGCAACACAAAGAGCAGAAGCAAGAAGCTAATACAACAATAATCAATAATCAAATTACTCCCCATAGCACCAGCACAAACCACTGACACACGTACTCACCTGTATGGGAACCTGGCAAGTGAGAAACTCTGCCTTGTGCTCACTGACCTTGTGGTCAATCATGAGCCTGCCCACAAAAAAGGCTCTGCCATCCTTCTTCCTTCCTCATGGGAGGACAAAATGGCCATTCCCAGCCTAAGTGTCTGTCCATCCTTTGCATCAATCAACTGGCCCTGCCTGCTTCTAAAACATGAAGGAGGAACATGAAACACAATAACTTAACCCATAGACAGAGTCCTCAATCCATCAACAGGGCTTCTAGGATAGCCAATAGAGGTATGCACATTCGCCTCTCAGCTGTGTAGCGTGCTTTTAAAAGCCTGGTGTTGGCTTAGTGGTGAGCGTGGCTGGCTTGGGTTCTTCAGGTTCTGAGTTTGAGCCTCGTTGGCCGCTGAATTAACATCAGGTGGAGTTGACTCAGCCTGTCATCCTTCTGAGGTCGGCAAAATGAGGACCGGTGTAATGGTATCGGGGCACAGCATCAACAGCATGGTCGTGCCCCAACAAAATGAGAGCTACTCCTCTCCACCCCTCCCATAAACATAGCAGTATAGGTTGGTTGTGCCTATTACTTCATGTTGCCATAACATCTGGAGCATGTTGTTATAGGTATCTCTCAAAGCCTTGTGTTTGTTTGTTTTTTTAACAAATTTGTCTTCCTGAGAATAATTATTCAAATCACAGAACTTATCAATAGGAATGTTCTGTTTCCTCCCCTTCAAAGGCACACTCAGTTTGTGGTGACAGAGGTACAATACATTCCACAAATACACATTCCACTGGAGTACATGACAGAGACGAACAAGTTGTGTGATAAAACAAAAGGAACTGTTTGGGGAGCTGGGAAAATGGTGTTTCCTCCTCTCTTCCTTTTCAACTCTCCTCCATTCCTTGTTGTGTCCAACTGGTGTCAGTCGTCACCTTTTATCCCTCGAACATCATGCTTTTTTCCCATGAGCCTCGATTTTACATCAACAATAAATAAATAAATAGTTGGCATTCTGTAAAGCAGTCTAAGCTATGATTGGCAACAGTTCCCGAGCTCAACCCTTGACTCAGTCATGATGCAGGGAAAACAACTAACTAGGTTCAAATCCCATGTACCATACAAACTTCTTTGTGACGTCATTGGAAAGTCATGTTTGCTAATGTCTGTGTAATTCGTGTAAAAGTACATTGATGGTGCTTCCTGCCATTGCCTTGCATGTGAAGCACCACGGTGGCAGTTTATAGCTTGGTCGGGATTACGTACTTCGGTTAAGCATCTCGAAGGGGAGTTAGCATATCTCTTAGGCTTTCCTGCCAGTGCCAGCCCAGGCCATTGTCTACCAATGGCTTTGTAAGTCAACTGACATCTTTGTCCTGCATGTGACACATGTACAAGCTCCTCCAGTCCACGAGTCCTATCAAAGTTTAAAAGACTAGTGTGTGCCCGTACGTGCGTGGCCGTACGTGCGAAAAAAAAAATGACGTCAATTTTGTGACGCCATAGCAATTGTGACGTCATAGCACCGTGTCTCTCATTGGTTTGGTAAATAAATGGCCATAACTTGGGAAACACTTGGCAAACACTTGGGAAACAGCTGAAATGGATGAAGAAGAATGATATCAAACCTTGAAAAGGCACATACTCAGGTCCCCAGCGTCAATTGTGACGTCATATCAAACGAAGAAGAAGAATTGCGACGTCAATTGTGATGTCATAGCACCGTGTCCTGTCATTGGTTTGGTAAATAAAGGCCATAACTTGGGAAACATTGGGAAACAGCTGAAACGGATGAAGAAGAACGATATCAAACTTGAAAAGGCACATACTCAGGTCCCTAGCGACAACTGTGACGTCATATCAAACGAAGAAGAAGAATTGTGACGTCAATTATGACGTCATAGCACCGTGTCCTGTCATTGGTTTGGTAATAAATGGCCATAACTTGGAACCACTTGTCCGATTAATATCAAACTTGAAAAGGCACATACTCAGGTCCCCAGCGATATACCTGGCAAGTTTCAATTAGACCGGACCAGTGGTTGTCGAGAAACAGCGGTCACAGACAGACAGACACACAGAGATTGCTGGAATTATAGATAGACTAGCAGGGATACCCGTGCTCCGCACGGAATCCCGTGGATGACGGCGGGTCTGAAGGAGTATAGTCACAGTTGATTGTAAAATTGTAGAGGCTGCCACCATATTATTTTTTTTCATCACCACTATAATATTATATTTTCCCCGCCATGTTTATATGCAGAAGACTCGAGTTAAAAAATGTTAAGATTTATTGCCGCATCAAATAAAAAACCATAATGCCTCAACAATGTGAGGCTGGTTTCATGTCATCATTGCGACTTAATTAATTCTCATTTCCTAGCAAATTCCGTTGGTCCCATGTCAATCGGCTGAACTTGAAAAATTAACGTACGCAATCAGGTGATGACGTCATAATTCGGAAACCGGGAAGTCGGAAGTCATTGTCTTCAATTGACTGTAGCATTATTTTTTCTTCTATTGCAAATGGCGTTGGCCCCTGTCAATCGGCTGAACTTGAAAAATTAACGTTACGAAATCAGGTGATGACGTCATAATTCGGAAACCGCAAGTCGAAGTACAATTCTTTTACATCGGGACACTCCCGGGTACATGTTCTGTCAGCATGTGAAGTTTGGTGAGGATCAGTCCAGTACTTTTCGCGTGCATAGGTCACAGACAAACACAACACAGACACACAGACAGACACACTTTCAACTTTATATATATATATTTTTGATAATCAAATATATCGAACAACAGGGGTGTGTTCAGTTACCAAGGTTCTTGTAGAGCGCTCACCAAGTGGCTTAAGCACGCAAGCAAGCACTCCGTTCGAAAGCGTTGATAAGGAACGGCTGGCTAGGCAAGCTAGCTGCTTGGTCACTGAACACACGGACTGTTTCGTGCGTCAGGGAGACAAAGCAAACCAAGAAAGCTACAAAGCACCAAAGTACCATTTGGTACCAAAGTACCAAAGAAACAGGTCGAGAGACCCCGAAGACACGGCACGAATTGCCATAACTCAGCAGCAGGTTCATGTGGGATGGATGGGATGCCAAACCGCCTTGATTGTGGTGGTGGTGGTGGACTGGTGGTTGAAGAGGGTCCTCTTAATGGTTGAGATTATATTTACGTGGAGAGATCGTTTAAAGACCCTCAGTGACCGATCGAATGAAACACTTCGCACAGTGGACGTGGGACAGACGAGTAAACAGACATTTGGGAAATTTGATGAATGGGGGTGGTGGTGGTGGGTGGTGGTGGGTGGTGGTGGG
>CM068957.1:116945666-116955770 GCA_035128595.1 Eptatretus atami
TATGAAAGGAATGTTTTATTTTGGTTATTTAAATTATGTTAAATATGTAAAAGATTCCAGCACCAATTCAGCACCATTATCTAGTACCAGATTCAGCACCAGATCAGTACCAGATTCAGTACCAGATTCAGCACCATATCTAGTACCAGATTCAGCACCATTTCCAGCACCAGATTCAGCACCATATCTAGTACAGATTCAGCACCATTCCAGCACCAGAATCAGCACCGATCCAGTACCAGATTCAGCACCATATCTAGTACCAGATTCAGCACCATTTTCAGCACCAGATTCAGCACCGATCCAGTACCAATTCCACCAGATTCAGTACTAGATTCAGTACCATATCCAGGACCAGATTCAGTACCAGATTCAGCACCGATCCATACGCAGATTCAACACCATATCCAGTACCAGATTCAGCACCACATTCAGGACCAGATTCAGCACCATATCAGTACTAGATTCAGCACCATTCCAGGACCAGATTCAGCACCATATATCCAGGACCAGATCCAGCACCATACTTATCCAGCACATTTCCCAGCACCAGATTCAGCACGATCAGTACCAGATTCAGCACATATCTAGTACCAGATCAGCACCAATTCAGTAGCCAGATTCAGTACCCAGATTCAGCACCATATCTAGTACAGATTCAGCACCATTGTCCAGCACCAGATTCAGCACCATATCTAGTACCAGATTCATCACCATTTTCCAGCACCAGATTCAGCACCATATCTTAGTACCAGATTCAGCACCCATATTCCAGTACAGATCAGCACCATATCATAATAACCAATTCAGCACCAGTTTCCAGACCAGATTCAGCACCGATCCAGTACAAGATTCAGCAGATCAGTCAATTCATAACCAAATCGAGTAGTCTGGTGCTGAATCTGGTACTAGATATGGTGCTGAATCTGGTACTGGATCGGTGCTGAATCTGGTGCTGGATCTCGTCCTTTACCGTTGGCTGGTTGGGTGGTCCTTCAACAGCTGTGTGAACAGGGATTCTCCTTAACAGTCAAGTGAATGTACTGGAGACCCTAGTGGACCAAGGCTCAGCAACTTTGTTTCTTTCCTGAAAATACCAGGAATTGTGGAAACAATGACAATTGTCCCATTGTGACCGATGACCAATCCCAGGTGTCAGTGCTGCACCCTCTGGTGTGTTCAGTCAGGCTTAGTGGAGCTTACCGACATGATATTTTCTCCGTCTAAAAAGGACAGAACTCTGTGAAAAATTAACGAAACGCCCTGAAACTTGAACCTGTTCTGTAACTCATCATAATAAAGTCACGTACCAAGTTTCAGTTGAATATGTTAAAGAGTATGGGGAGAAAAAAGGATGAAAAAAAACCCACAGGTGGGACGGACGGACGACAGCAAACCTCTAGTCCCCTCTGGTGAAACCGTTAGAGGACTAATAATGTGTTTTGTCTGATGATCAAAATTTTTCCCAGGGAACCTCACCCTCCTATTTACATTAATTATTGTGGGGCATTTACAGCATTTTTTTTAATTTTTATTGTGGGGACAAATTTCACTGCACCTACTCTATACATAACAGGGACAATACCTCTGAACATTTAATTGGTTGTGTCGTTTGAATCCGACTACTGTGGCCATTTTAGCCTGTCGCGTTGCGAACGCTGGCTCTAAAAGAGCTCCGCGTTCTTGTTCTTGTTCTTGCTTCTTGCTTCTTCTTCTTCTCTTCCTCTTCTCCTTCTTCTTCTTCTTCTGAAACAAAACCTTTAGGACTCGGCTCTTTTATAATACGGATCCGGCTCTCTTAAATACTAAACACCTGTACACATCCTCGCATTGAGGGTGCCTTTTGAGAGCGTCTATCATGGACTTTTTAATATACTGGACATTTGCTTTAAAGTTTCGAAAAGTTCACGTTACTATTTAAAGATTATTCATTTAATGTGTTGTAATTCGTAAATACACTATTTTCTCGTCATGAACGGGAGCCTCCATGACGGGTCGCTATTGGCTCCATCAAGGCACGTGACGAAATATCGGAAGTTGTTGTTGTTGTTGTTGTTGTTGTTGTTTAGACGAGGCGTCTTGGACACATTTGTCCTTGTTTACTAACATAATGCACCACCCCTCTCGCTTGCTCCACTTGCCGAGCGGCTTGCGAAGCAGTTGATACGGAACGACAGGCTTGGACAGTGATAGCAAGCCGCTTGCTAACGGAACGCACCCCCCAAGGTGATATTTCTATTTTAGGATCCCCTGAGGGGTTAGCAGAATTTATCTCTTTCAGAAAAAGTACCATCGGTCTCCGCAACTCCGCATTCTGGATTGGGGGAGGAAGGAGCGGCCTATCAGTGGGATAGAAAATGGAGTGTTCAGCGTGGTGGAGGTATGCACTCCGCTGAGTGCCGTTCCACAGGGTGAGTCACAAGTCCCAGGACACGGTTGCATCTGCGCCAGTCGAGTACGTGGTTTAATCCGTCGTGCGAGCGTGGTGCACGGGGTTACCGTGCAGGGGTGCAAGAGAGAGATCTAGGTCCTAGATACAAGGCCCTATGTGTCACTGTCATCTCACCTTAGGAAGTGAAGTCTCAAAATATGCTTCTTGTTAATTCTCGACAGGTTGATTGACGTGCAGTCTTTCTGTTTTTTACTGCCTCTATTCGTGTGATGTTTGGATACTTGCAGGAATGATAAGATCATTGTTTTAACTTTTGTTTGCCAGAAAATATTTCTGGACATAGCAGCTGATTATATGACAGACAATGGCCAGGTCAATGCCAAACACTGGTGCATCAAGTCTCATGGTTGCATCACCAGTGACCTCCATTGATGATGTAACAGGTCTCCGCGTCAGTCACTGGCAAAGACAGGGTCACTTTAACTTCTTACATCAGAGCTGTAGAAAGAAACACGACTCCCATAATGGTGGGCAAAACATTTTTACATTCTACTAGACCGGTGGGAATGAACGAATGTTACTTTTGACGGATTTATTTAATCTGGTGTTGGTGTAGCAGTGCGGGCATGATGGTCGAATGGTCTCCTCCTGCATCAAATTCTTTGTGATCTATATAAAAGTAGATATGCATTGACTACTTACTCAATGAGTAGATAGACTCTGCCATGATTTTAAATAATCTATAACATAAAATGTAATTCCAGAGGAAAGTGTTTGATTTATTGTCATAAGTTTTATGGTTGTAAACAAGAGGAAGGGAGAGACTTTTTGTCATTTTGCTTTCTTTGTGGCTTCATTCATGAATCTTATACAGAAACATTACTAATCCAAGAGGCTTTGATACCTTTGCAAAATTTTTACATTAAGTGACTCTCATCGGTAATCGCATCTTGCCCAAGATGTTTAAAAAAAGACGAAGTGATGGAAACTGTGCTCATGCCATAGCTGATGCAACAGACAGGATAATTATTTAATGGAGAACAATTATCAACAACAGAGGAGTCCATTGTTTGACATTAGGGAATGATTTTTTATTATTTATTAGTTTTTTGTAAATTCATCACGTTACTCATTTTTCAATACATCCATCATCCCTAATCATGATCATCTCCCATCGCTACTCCATTAGTCGGTTCATTTCCCATCCTACTCAAGATCCCTTTGCAACATCCCTAGGTCATGCCCCCATCCCTACTCATGATCTTTTCGACCCTCATCAACCCTCCCAAATCCACACTTCCTTTAGAGCCCCCTCTGCCATGTCCTGCTACCCTGTGGTCAGTGTTCCAGGTTTTCCATGCTGTTCTATTCTATTCTGTTTTTGTACTCTTCCATGATCTTCAACTTTGTATATGAAAAGAAAAATAAACGTCAATATTCCTTCTCTCGCTTGAAAACCACCGCAGATCTAACCAGGAAGAAGCAAGTAAGAGTGATCACCCAGATGATTGTGAACGATGAGGTCGTTTCGGTTAAACAAGACATCGTCTCAGGTGCGACCAAAGGCTGAAAATGGACATCTCCTGTGATGTTTCACATCATTTCGACGGTTCCTCGGTTCAACAGATGTCAGCAAGCAAAACCTTAAGTTAATAACCACATGTAGCGGTATTCTAGCACAATCAATGGAGGAAATATTGAACTGATATATCCTGAAGTCCACCTATTTTAGTGTTTGCCTATTTTACTAATTATACACTAAATAAAATAAAAAAATATTAAATTCCACCGGTATAGTCATATATTGAGTGAACTGATTTTGAAGTAGATCCTGGAACCAACCTTACTGGTGCAGGATAATATAGCCATGACATATTTACAAAGACAGCTGATTGGTTGAAACAAAATAGTAGTTAAGAAGGAAATAAAAATGTAGATAAGAACTTGTAACATAAAGTGTTCACAGTTTTGGTTTTTTCTTAATCATGTGCTAGAAACAAGAAAAGACTTGTGGGATTAGATAGAAATCGAATTATCTGAAAGTGATTGAATTATTAGATAGAAATTGAATTACGGAAATGAAAAATTTTAATTTCTGTTCTAATGTTCGTTCCTCCTCCTCCCAATACATCCCCCCCCCTTCCCCTCCGACGTTCTATATGGAATACCAAATAGTTTAGTGTTGGTGTATTGCTATGGTAATGGTATATATGCTAACTGTCATTTGGGTAGTTGGTTTTGTTTTTCCATGTCTGTCTTTCCTTGGGTAGTCTGATTTTCTTTCATTTGTCAATTTTGCTTTTCCTTCTTTCCAACTCTCCTTTTGTGTGTCTGCTTCTTTACTCTCATCCGTACTGTCATTGCTTTATTCTGTTTAAATGCACAGCCATGCTTGGTCAGGTGTATTCGGCAGTGGTACTGTAAAAACTAAGGAGCCATCGCTATGTTAGGATGAATGGTATAAAGTTTTGCTCTTCCTCCACCATCTTCCTTCGTGCGCATGTTCTTTTCTACACCCTCCTGGGACTCCTATCTTCCCTTCTCCCCCTACTCCTTCACTTTACCCACCTTCTCCTCTCCTTCTTTCTCGTCCCCTATTCTCTTTTTCTCCATTTTCATTTTAGCAGTTTAGCTCTTCCCTCCCCACCCACCTTCCATGCATACGTAATTTCTATATGGGCCTAAAATACTGAAATCTTCCTTGCCTTGAGATGCAAGGGCCATCACAATGTTCCTTGAACGAGACATCATTATGAAATGGAGTCAAACACTTTGTGATGTATTGTTTTGATAAAAGGCTCCTGAAACGTCAACACGCTGTGGCACCGCTTTGACTCTGATTAATTATTCTCCAAGCAAAAGAAACACTCAAATCATGCATGCATTTACTGTATTGAAATGTAAAAAAAAAAAGAAAAAAGTTTGTTTTCGATCCACAGCAGTATATGGAGTTTAAATATTTTGTTCGCATTGTTCCTCAAAAGCGAGGCCATCAAATCTCAACTGCAACCAAAAAATATAGAAATGTTAAACATGAATGCTTCGATGATATAAACTGGAGTTTCTATATAACTGAGTTGGGAAACATTGCTTATATTTCTATAATGATGGAAAAAAAACCAAAAAGGTTTGTACATCCGGACGGTACATAGCAGAAGTAAAATTGGAAGGCAAGTTTACAAGTGAGCTGGAACAATACAGATAAAATCAAAAATATTGTTAAATTTCATTCAACTTTATATTCAATTTAGTGATATACAAATTAAATTTGCATCTATATATGAAAAATTAAACCTATTTTGCTGTGAAAACAACATATTATTCTGATCCTCTAGTGCAGAGCACAACTGACTCATCCATATTACTAAATCAAGGAAGACCACAACATGTGCGTGTCATTAGTACATATCATTATCATGCCATGTTTTAAATGTGCTGAAAATATTACATATTTCGGCTGTCTGGACGGCCGAAAGGTATGCACACTCGTCTAAGCTGCCTAGCCTAGGTTTGAATCACGACCCAGCTATAAACTGTCACCCTGGTGCTGTCTCTCGGATGGCCGTTAAACTGGAATCCCATCTGCCGACATTAGTTGGTGGATTAAAGATCCCACCGTGTCTTTCATGAAGAGTAGGTGAGCTATCGCCAGTACCATGGACAAATTATTGCGCTAACTACTGCTGGGAAGGCAATGGCAAATGACCCAGTGTAACCCTTGCCAAGAAACTGCTTCGGCAGCACCAATGCTCTGTAAAGAGCATGGTACATCAAAATCAGAAATGTTGCCAGCACATTTCTGCAGCTAACCATTCTGTTGTAATCTGCCCGCGTCTGTTGTAATACCTGCCTTTTCTCTCAAGGTAGCCCGTACTGGTTCAACACCATCGTTAAACATTCAAACAAATCAGCCCCCTTGGTATTTTCTTGAAGCACCTGGATGCCAGCCATTGTTGTATCACTTAAAAATTCTCCCTCTCCTCCCCCGAGGAAAATCAAAAGCTGCACAGAATCTGATATTCTGTACTCTCATCTACCGCAATTTAATACACAGAAAGATCCTTAGATTTTGTACATACATGCTCATAAATGTCCGAGACTTGTCTTCAATGTGACGTGTGAAATTGTATTCGAGAGAGACTGAAGAACAGATCCTTTTTTGCAGGGAATACATTTTTGTCAGCCATTGTCAAGCACTATTTTACAAACTCCGTGGCAAACTTCTCTTTTCTTTTCTTTTTTTTAACTCTTGCAGATGAGTTCTGCGATGCCATAGCTCACTCGTATAACACCTGAACAGTCGAGTTTCTTACAATTGCTCCTTCCAAGGTACAAAGCTTTGGTTTGAGTTCTTTGGCCTTATAGATTTTCATGCATCATCTGTGTCTTTGCAGTACAGGGTTGCAAGTTTCGTTTCATAATGCCATCTGATATTGATAGTTTTCAATGATGTCACGATATCTGGGCCATTCACTGATCGACTGGCATTTTGGAGAGATGCAAACGAACAATGCACAAAAGTGATCATTGGTCCATTATGTTAAATGTGCGGTGATTCCTTCTAAACGGTTTCAACAATGCCAAGAACTTTTTCTTTCTTTTTTTTTCTTCTTTTTTTTATGAATAAGCATCGACAACAAAATCAGCGCCCACTTCTATCATGAAACAGAATATGAAAGTGCAAATGAAAAAAAATAAACAACAATATTACATGGACACTAGGCTTTAAGATATTTGTGTGCCCTGGAGCAAACAGTCCCGGATGTTGTTGGGTGACCAACAGTAGCATATGTTAGGTTGTTCCACACGGGTATTATTGCGGGCACATATGAGCAATCGTGCTGAGCAAGTGACCTCTCTCTCCATCTTGCCAGTAAGACCATGCACATTAAAGTTCTAAAGGAGGTACTTGCTCTGGTGGACCTTAATGGAGTCCATGATGGAGCTAGCATGGTCTTCATAAGTGACAGAGCTTTTCTCTGTGTGTAGTCTCTACACTAGACCCAGACCTGCTACAGTTCTCCTGTGTGGTAGGGGTTGATATTCAATTCCTGTGGAGGGGCCTTGATGATACATACAGCACGACATTGCACATCATCTAGCTTCTTCATATGTATTGTATTGCAGACATCCATGCGAGAGAAGCATACTCCATTGCACTCCAGACATGGGCTTTGTACACTCGGGCTTGGCCAGGTGGATCCAAATATAGAGCAATACTCAACGACACTCACTCTTGTTCATCTCTAATGGCAACAGAGTTCACATGAGACTGGAAGCCCAAGCTCTGGGAGACCTGACTCCAAGTATGCCGAGCTCATGCACTCGCTGCAGGGGCTTGCCGCCACCAAAGAGCCCCGGAAGCTGCTCACTAGGTAGTCATCGACTGAGAGACACGACCATCCATTTCTCAGTAGTGAATTGCAAATATAACTTGGATAGTCAGTAAAGAGAGATACCAGGATGACTCAATCCAATCAATGACATAGATCCTACAAGATCGGCAAAACTGTGTGGTCTCGTGACATGGAGTAGTGGGCAGGTGTCACATATCTGGACATTTTAAAATTTCTGTTGCATTGAACAAGTACTTATACCTTAGAGCGACTCAAACGAAGAAAGGACTGGAGGCATATAATCAGTTCATTTGTGGATGGTTTCAGAATGTAACTGTGTGCGTATCTCGGCTGATTCAGGACACCAAGTCCCGTGTCCTTTTCGGACAATTGAAGAGGCTTTTCTCCCTCGTTGGTTAGAACTTCCAACAGACGAAATAAATAAATTGGGTACTTCCGCCTGTTTTTGTACAGCCAATAACAGCACAGGAGTTTATTTTTTTTATACCTTGTCGAGGCTCGTGTGAGAGCTAACACACAATGCACAGCAAGGGGGCATGAGACAAGAGGGGCTGGAGTGGAAGGACAAAACAGTGGGAAACAGAGATATTAGGAGATGTGTGGAAGGGAGAGGGATGGCGAGAACATGGGGAATACAAGATGGACATTACAGGACTTTCAGGAAGGAAAGCATGGAATTTGAAGGAGGTGGGCTTGGGTGGATTATGGGGGTAGAAAAGATCGAGAATTGGATGGGGATGATAAGATGTGGTGGTGAACAGCTGTTTGAAGGCCTGGAGGGAAGAATGGGATTGAATAGAGTGAGGGAGTCTATTCCAAAGGCGGGAAAAGAGGAATGAAGAGTGAAGGTGAGCAGCGATTCGTGATTTTGGTAGTTTTACCAGAAGGGGTTGTTGGCGGACCTTGAGCGCCTTGCGGAATGTTGGTGGGACAAATCGCAGAGAGAGCAGGGGGGGGGGTGCGAGGCTGGAGAGGAGATGGTAGAAGCCAGAAAGACCACCGACCAGCCTACGGTGAGAGAGTGAGAGGCCCAAAGACTCAGCCTCATTGCGGGAGATGCATGATCTGAAATGCCTTGGTTTCCACAACGTGAAACCGAGAAAGGTAGGAGGCAGGAGCACCAGCCCAGAGGGGAGAGCAGTACTCCATCAGGCTGCAGACGAAAGCTTTGTAAGTGTCAGGAGCTCAGGTGGGCCGAGGAAGGACTTTGCAAAACGGAGGATCCCAGTCGGCGACTGGCTTTAGAGGAGGTTTGAAATATGGCTCTCCCAGGAAAGGTCATGGCAGATATGGGACGAGAAAGCTTTAAAGAAAGGACTTCTTCCAGAGGATTGTTATCATTGTTGACAGAATAACAGAGATTATTCTCATAGATAGACAGTGCAAAGCAAAACAGAGCTGTGCACCTCTTCTGAGGGCCAAACCAAGGAGAACCACCGCCATGGTTTGGGTATCCAGCACGAGAGATATCCGACATGCACACGCCTCTGAGCTGTCTCAGCTGGTTTGAATTTGACCAAGCTATAAACTGTCATCCTGGTGTTTCGCAGGCAGGGTGATTCATCAATGTTTGCCGTCACTGGGATCGACGTCAACTGTGCGTCCTGTCTGCCTTGCTGTATCAGTTGGTGGATGTTAAAGATGCCGCGGTGTCCTTTGCAAAGAGTAGAGGCGAGCTATTGCCGGCACCCTGAACAAATTTAACAAATCCCTTCCTTCACTCATGGGGCACTGAATCAGCGGCACGGATGCACCACCAGCGAGTGATGCACCCATTGTACCGCATACAAAGAAGAAGCAGTGTTGCTGAATGCTCATTTCTGGCTACTTTATTCAATAAGCTACGAAAATCAAAACATGATAAACAACTACAGGGTGAGTCATAAGTCCAAGCGCATGGTGTTAACTGTTTATACCTCTACCAGGGTTTATACCATAAGCCCAGGTGTAATAACATATTACAGTAATACGTAATCACAGGAGTAATAATGAAATATTACACCAATACAAACAATACAACCTCCTTCGACATCGACAGCACCCAAATGTGATTTCATCGTGTGTTGTTTTCTCCTCTTGCGGCACCACCAACACACAAGCTGATGCCAACCTCCGTTCCACTGCAAATGGACTGGTGTCTGCCATCTTGGTTAATGTGTTGTTTAGTATTTCTGAAGAAAAGAAAAAACAGGAAACTATAAATACATGGAATTAACAAATCTGTATAAGCAGCGCCACAATGGTTAAAGGGAATCCCCAACGGGAGCACCGGGCCAAACACCAGTCTGGGTGAGGTTGAAATCAACTTTAATAACACACACGATACAACGTGCCCGACTAGGCCAACCTTCCCGC
>CM068957.1:116962863-116973233 GCA_035128595.1 Eptatretus atami
TTGAAACCGTTTTAGAAGGAATCACCGCACATTTAACAATAATGGACCAATGATCACTTTTGTGCATTGTTCGTTTTGCATCTCCTCCAAAATGCCAGTCGATCAGTGAATGGCCCAGATATCGTGACATCATTGAAAACTATCAATATCAGATGGCATTATGAAACGAAACTTGCAACCCTGTACTGCAAAGACACAGATGATGCATGAAAATCTAAAGGCCAAAGAACTCAAACCAAAGCTTTGTACCTTGGAAGGAGCAATTGTAAGAAACTCGACTGTTCAAGGTGTTATACGAGTGAGCTATGGCATCGCAGAACTCATCTGCAAGAGTTAAAAAAAAGAAAAGAAAAGAGAAGTTTGCCACCGGAGTTTGTAAAATAGTGCTTGACAATGGCTGACAAAAATGTATTCCCTGCAAAAAAGGATCTGTTCTTCAGTCTCTCTCGAAATACAATTTCACACGTCACATTGAAGACAAGTCTCGGGACATTTATGAGCATGTATGTACAAAATCTAAGGATCTTTCTGTGTATTAAATTGCGGTAGATGAGAGTACAGATATATCAGATTCTGTGCAGCTTTTGATTTTCCTCGGGGGGAGGAGAGGGAGAATTTTTAAGTGATACAACAATTGGCTGGCATCCAGGTGCTTCAAGAAAATACCAAGGGGGCTGATTTGTTTGAATGTTTAACGATGGTGTTGAACCAGTACGGGCTACCTTGAGAGAAAATGGCAGGTATTACAACAGACGGGGCAGATTACAACAGAATGGTTAGCTGCAGAAATGTGCTGGCAACATTTCTGATTTTGATGTACCATGCTCTTTACAGAGCATTGGTGCTGCCGAAGCAGTTTCTTGGCAAGGGTTACACTGGGTCATTTGCCATTGCCTTCCCAGCAGTAGTTAGCGCAATAATTTGTCCATGGTACTGGCGATAGCTCACCTACTCTTCATGAAAGACACGGTGGGATCTTTAACATCCACCAACTAATGTCGGCAGATGGGATTCCAGTTTAACGGCCATCCGAGAGACAGCACCAGGGTGACAGTTTATAGCTGGGTCGTGATTCAAACCTAGGCTAGGCAGCTTAGACGAGTGTGCATACCTTTCGGCCGTCCAGACAGCCGAAATATGTAATATTTTCAGCACATTTAAAACATGGCATGATAATGATATGTACCTAATGACACGCACATGTTGTGGTCTTCCTTGATTTAGTAATATGGATGAGTCAGTTGTGCTCTGCACTAGAGGATCAGAATAATATGTTGTTTTCACAGCAAAATAGGTTTAATTTTTCATATATAGATGCAAATTTAATTTGTATATCACTAAATTGAATATAAAGTTGAATGAAATTTAACAATATTTTTGATTTTATCTGTATTGTTCCAGCTCACTTGTAAACTTGCCTTCCAATTTTACTTCTGCTATGTACCGTCCGTGGATGTACAAACCTTTTTGGTTTTTTTTCCATCATTATAGAAATATAAGCAATGTTTCCCAACTCAGTTATAATAGAAACTTCCAGTTTATTATCATCGAAGCATTCATGTTTAACATTTCTATATTTTTTGGTTGCAGTTGAGATTTGATGGCCTCGCCTTTTGAAGGAACAATGCGAACAAAATATTTAAACTCCATATACTGCTGTGGATCGAAAACAAACTTTTTTCTTTTTTTTTTTACATTTCAAATACAGTAAATGCATGCATGATTTGAGTGTTTCTTTTGCTTGGAATAATTAATCAGAGTCAAAGCGGTGCCACAGCGTGTTGACGTTTCAGGAGCCTTTTATCAAAACAATACATCACAAAGTGTTTGACTCCATTTCATAATGATGTCTCGTTCAAGGAACATTGTGATGGCCCTTGCATCTCAAGGCAAGGAAGATTTCAGTATGTTTAGGCCCCATATAGAAATTACGTATGCATGGAAGGTGGGGGTGGGGAGGGAAGAGCTAAACTGCTAAAATGAAAATGGAGAAAAAGAGAATAGGGGACGAGAAAGAGAGAGAGAGAAAGGTGGGTAAAGTGGAAGGAGTAGGGGGAGAAGGGAAGATAGGAGTCCCAGGAGGGTGTAGGAAAAGAACATGCGCACGAAGGAAGATGGTGGAGGAAGAGCAAAACTTTATACCATTCATCCTAACATAGCGATGGCTCCTTAGTTTTTACAGTACCACTGCCGAATACACCTGACCAAGCATGGCTGTGCATTTAAACAGAATAAAGCAATGACAGTACGGATGAGAGTAAAGAAGCAGACACACAAAAGGAGAGTTGGAAAGAAGGAAAAGCAAAATTGACAAATGAAAGAAAAATCAGACTACCCAAGGAAAGACAGACATGGAAAAACAAAACCAACTACCCAAATGACAGTTAGCATATATACCATTACCATAGCAATACACCAACACTAAACTATTTGGTATTCCATATAGAACGTCGGAGGGGAAGGGGGGGGGGGATGTATTGGGAGGAGGAGGAACGAACATTAGAACAGAAATTAAAATTTTTCATTTCCGTAATTCAATTTCTATCTAATAATTCAATCACTTTCAGATAATTCGATTTCTATCTAATCCCACAAGTCTTTTCTTGTTTCTAGCACATGATTAAGAAAAAAACCAAAACTGTGAACACTTTATGTTACAAGTTCTTATCTACATTTTTATTTCCTTCTTAACTACTATTTTGTTTCAACCAATCAGCTGTCTTTGTAAATATGTCATGGCTATATTATCCTGCACCAGTAAGGTTGGTTCCAGGATCTACTTCAAAATCAGTTCACTCAATATATGACTATACCGGTGGAATTTAATATTTTTTTTATTTTATTTTAGTGTATAATTAGTAAAATAGGCAAACACTAAAATAGGTGGACTTCAGGATATATCAGTTCAATATTTCCTCCATTGATTGTGCTAGAATACCGCTACATGTGGTTATTAACTTAAGGTTTTGCTTGCTGACATCTGTTGAACCGAGGGAACCCGTCGAAATGATGTGAAACATCACAGGAGATGTCCATTTTCAGCCTTTGGTCGCACCTGAGACGATGTCTTGTTTAACCGAAACGACCTCATCGTTCACAATCATCTGGGTGATCACTCTTACTTGCTTCTTCCTGGTTAGATCTGCGGTGGTTTTCAAGCGAGAGAAGGAATATTGACGTTTATTTTTCTTTTCATATACAAAGTTGAAGATCATGGAAGAGTACAAAAACAGAATAGAATAGAACAGCATGGAAAACCTGGAAACACTGACACCAGGGTAGCAGGACATGGCAGAGGGGGGCTCTAAAGGAAGTGTGGATTTGGGGAGGGTTGATGAGGGTCGAAAAGATCATGAGTAGGGATGGGGGCATGACCTAGGGATGTTGCAAAGGGATCTTGAGTAGGGATGGGAAATGAACCGACTAATGGAGTAGCGATGGGAGATGATCATGATTAGGGATGATGGATGTATTGAAAAATGAGTAACGTGATGAATTTACAAAAAAACTAATAAATAATAAAAAAAATCATTCCCTAATGTCAAACAATGGACTCCTCTGTTGTTGATAATTGTTCTCCATTAAATAATTATCCTGTCTGTTGCATCAGCTATGGCATGAGCACAGTTTCCATCACTTCGTCTTTTTTTAAACATCTTGGGCAAGATGCGATTACCGATGAGAGTCACTTAATGTAAAAATTTTGCAAAGGTATCAAAGCCTCTTGGATTAGTAATGTTTCTGTATAAGATTCATGAATGAAGCCACAAAGAATAGCAACATGACAAAAAGTCTCTCCCCTTCCTCTTGTTTACAACCATAAAACTATGACAATAAATCAAACACTTTCCTCTGGAATTACATTTTATGTTATAGATTATTTAAAATCATGGCAGAGTCTATCTACTCATTGAGTAAGTAGTCAATGCATATCTACTTTTTATATAGATCACAAAGAAATTTGATGCAGGAGGAGACCATTCGGACCATCATGCCCGCACTGCTACACCAACACCAGATTAAATAAATCCGTCAAAAGTAACATTCGTTCATTCCCACCGGTCTAGTAGAATGTAAAAATGTTTTGCCCACCATTATGGGAGTCGTGTTTCTTTCTACAGCTCTGATGTAAGAAGTTAAAGTGACCCTGTCTTTGCCAGTGACTGACGCAGGGAGACCTGTTACATCATCAATGGAGGTCACTGGTGATGCAACCATGAGACTTGATGCACCAGTGTTTGGCATTGACCTGGCCATTGTCTGTCATATAATCAGCTGCTATGTCCAGAAATATTTTTCTGGCAAACAAAAGTTAAACAATGATCTTATCATTCCTGCAAGTATCCAAAACATCACACGAATAGAGGCAGTAAAAAACAGAAAGACTGCACGTCAATCAACCTGTCGAGAATTAACAAGAAGCATATTTTGAGACTTCACTTCCTAAGGTGAGATGACAGTGACACATAGGGCCTTGTATTCTAGGACCTCAGTAAGGACAAGTTGGGAAGCAGCAGCAGCACCAGTCAACAGTGGGGAAGCATATCCCATGACACAGTATGAAGGCTATGGCGAAGTTTGCCTGCTGTTCTTATGGAAGGACAAAGTGTGAATATGAGTCCTTGAACTAAAAGTAATGTCGATGACTGATTTGCTTATTTTCTCTTTTTCTCTAGAGATAGAGATATAGAGAGATTTTGCCAGAGCCTATCTTGTGGATGGGTGCAAAACTATATTCTGCATAGTGGAGTTATCTGCAAAGTGATACAAAGGATCTTCCAGTGATGAAGACACGTCATTGACATATCAGGACTATAATTAGTCCCAGAACACTACCATGATGGACACCTCTCTCTAGAGGTACAGCATCAGATAGAATTCTGTCCAAAGCAACTTGCTGCTTGTGAGTACACAGGAAATCTGATAGCAGGGATCTCTGAATGCCATGACCTGACAGTTTGGTAATCAGGGCAGGGTGCCAAACATACCGTAATCAGATGTACAGGAGATGTTCAATGAGTTAGCCCTGATCACTTTTTGAGATTTAGGCATCCATCCATTGTCGACGTTGCAGAAGCAGCATGTCCCAGGTGGAAGCCAAAGTGATGCTGATCAGATATTTAGAGAGAAGAGCAGTCTTAAGGTCTGATGCAATAATTATCGATTCAATTATTTTGCTTGTGATGGAGAGAAGGCTCACTTGTCTTTCACACAGGTAACACTTGATTTTCCATGATGCAGACAGACAGCCCTCAGAAAATGTTTATTCTTTGTAATAGAATAGATTTTATTTTCCAGGTTGATTTTTGTTTTTGCATTTTTATTACAATTTCCTGCAAGCCAAATAATTTTAGTCCTTGGGCTTTTTGTTTGGTGATAGTTTAATTCAACCGAAATTAATTTTTTTTTTCTTCATTTCATTGGGCTTGACCATAATGCATAGCGAACAAGATCTGACAGAATCTGGCACATTCAAGAATTCAAGTCATGGGCTACATTTTTATTTAACCCTTTGAACCCTGAGCTCCTTAGACTTTCAGCTCTCCCACCCTGGGCTCCCTGGAGAAAAATCGGGCCGCTCGGGTTTGTGGAGGTTTGAATAGCGGCCGGTAAAATGGCCATTTGGGTTCAAAGGGTTAAAACGGCAATCTGTGAGGTATGATTGTCCGTGTTTATTCCCTTACGTTCATATTTCCTTCTACAATGTGACCTTGAACAGCTCAAAACATCAAATGCTATGATCAAGGTGTGATGAAATGCTTACTTTCATTAACATAGTCATTTTACACCAATTCCAAAACAATTCATTGTCTTTTTAAAGTCCAGCAACCTGTGTTCAAACTTATTCATGTAGCTCACATGCGATACATAGCTCAAACAGTGATGCTGTTGCTACATTAGCAATGGTGGCCAGCCACATGATGTGCAGTCTACTTATTATTCACCTTGCTAGTTCCTGAAGTGTGTGTGTGTGTGTGTGTGTGTGTGTGTGTGTGTGTGTGTGTGTGTGTGTGTGTGTGTGTGTGTGTTTGCATTCAGATCTACTTTTATATAGATCATTCATTCTCAGACATACTGCAATCTATATATGCCTTTGAGGCACTGCATTGCTAAATGTTCAGTCTTGTTATAACAGTGATGCCCATGATCATTCTTGAATTGTAATAAAGGAAGGGAGGAAGAGGAAGGAGGATGTAAATTTTGATGCTGATAAGATAGCAGTTTGTTGAAGCAGCGTTGTATTTGTAAGTGCCAAATTATACTCCACCTGACTGGTCGTCATCATCCTCTCTCTCCAATTTGTATTCGCCATCCGAGAGAACAAAATGGCCAGTTGGTGATGGAGATGCACTGGTTATGAAAAAAAAGATGATGGTACAGGTAAAAAAATAAAAAAATAAAAGTAACAACAGTTGTATGTCGATGTAATAATAACAAAACAGAATTTTAAACAGTGAGCCATGTCATCACAATGCTACAGTATTTTGAATTTTAAAACAGTCATACATTCATATCACTGATATGTCAAGTAGATATGCATATGTAAAATATGTGTGGATCAAATATCAACAATAAGGATTTTTCTATATTCACATCCTGATTATCCGTGCACTGTGTGAAGAATTACCTGAAGATACTCAGACGTAAGATTAGTCCTTCAGGTTTTATCCACATTGCAAAATTTACTCACAAAAGGCATCTCGTGTTTAACTTGTAGGACACTCATCATGTATCCGAACCAACCCATCACTTTCTAGCTACACACTCTAAAGGAAAGTTACTGTATGTAAAGAAAGATTTCTACAATTAATTATTATCTCCGCTAATTTAGGTGGACAGAGGTTATGTTTTCCCGCGGTTTGTCTCTCTGTGAGCAGGATGACCAAAAAAAGTTATGGACGGATTCTGCCGAAACTTGGTGGACAGGTTTGGCATGTCACAATAACAAATTCCTTCGACTTTGGTGAAGATCCGGATTCGAGAATTTTTAAATGATTCTTTACCATTGAGAAATTGGGCCGAAAACGATATAGAACGCGATATCTCAAAAAGATGTGGGCGTACAATGGCAAAACTTGGTGGTTGATTTGGGTAGGTGACAAGAACAAGCTGATTACATTTAGTTGAGGCCCGGATGCGGATCTGGCCTATCAGTGGGATAGAAAACGTAAACTGTTCAGCCTGGCAGAGGTACGCGCTCCACCAAGTGCCTTTCTAGTTTATAAAATGATCAGTACCACGTCTTACCTGAGAAAGGGTTCTTCCTTCATTCCTGAAACAAGAGGAAAACGTCACGTACTGATGTCGTTGCACAAACATCAAACAATTTCCTTGGAAACTGCATGAAGTGATTTGAAAATTTAAGATGCAGAGAGTGTGGCAAGGATTTGTTTCAAAGCGAATCATCGGCGTGTAAACTATACACCTAAGTCCCAGATGCAACTAGTCATCTCTAATGGCATGCCAGCTGTAGTAGGTATCCACGTAACAAGTCGAAGCTTGAATACAGCATCACACAAAGCATCAACGATGCTCGTTAAAACGGTACTTTGTCACACTGAGAAATAAAACTCAAAGCTCTCGGAATGCTATACAGTATTAAATATTGGTACAAACAATTTGAAATGCATCTACTGTCTTGAGTAAAGTTTGAACATTCAAAGCTGCTCGATATCTTGCTAAAAAAACCCCCAAAAAACAGAACAATATATTGGTGGCTTATGATCATGATTTTTTTGTAAAACACAAGAACAGGATTTACCTGGTGATGGAGATCTGGCAATTGCTCTTCCAGGTGTCAAGCTTGGACTAAGACCCCTGGGTGTTCCCATAATTGGACTCTGTGAGGGACCATCTGTGAAATCGTCCACCTCCACCACAATCCTACATACGAAGATGTGAGCGGTGAGAGTGGTACGAAGAAATGACGGGTATGGCAGATAATTACATCCAGCAAACGATTACATCGACATATTTTCGTGTGAAAAACATTTGCAGTGGCAACCAATGTAGGGAGAAAAGAGGTTAGCACATCTTGGGGAGAGGCAAAAGCAACCGGAAGATTGCAAGATAGCAAACACATTACTGCATCAATATTTATGCCATAGATCAAGGGAAGTAGCAAAGCATAATTACAAACCAGTAAAGATCAACTTCAATGGAAGAGAAAATCATTAATAATATAGTTCTAGAAAAAAGTGAAGCAACAACGCGAAAGGTTTGATACAATTTGAGCAAGTCGAGTCAAAACACGATCAAAGGCAGATCCAGATGGAATTTTGAAGAGAACTTGACATATGGATAATGGTAGTGCAGTAGATTTGTCAGACAGAAGATTTTGGGAAGGCTTTTATCATGGTTCCACATGTGTCAAAGGGAATTGGTGCATAAGTGAGGTGTACAAGAAAGGTCTGCTGCAGGTGTGGCATACAAGAAAGGTCTGCTGTGGGTGTGGCATACAAGAAAGGTCTGATGTGGGTGTAGCATGCAAGAAAGGTCTGCTGTGGGTATAGCATACAGAGAGGTCTCTGCAGGTGTGGCATACAAGAAAGGTCAGCTGTGGGTGTGCATACAAGGGAGGTCTGTGCAGGTGTGGCATACAAGAAAGGTCAGCTGCGGTATAGCATACAAGAGAGGTCTCTGCAGGTGTGGCATACAAGAAAGGTCAGCTGCGGTGTAGCATACAAGAAAGGTCTGATGTGGGTGTAGCATGCAAGAAAGGTCTGCTGTGGGTATAGCATACAAGAGAGGTCTCTGCAGGTGTGGCATACAAGGGAGGTCTGTGCAGGTGTGGCATACAAGAAAGGTCTGCTGTGGGTGCAGCATACAAGAAAAGTCTGCTGGTGGTGTAGCATACAAGAAAGGTCTGCTTGTGGTGTAGCATATAAGAAAGGTCGCTGTTAGTGTAGCATACAAGAAAGGTCTGCTGTGAGTGGGCATACAAGAAAGGTCTGATGTGGGTGCAGCATACAAGAAAGGTCTGATGTGGGTGAGCATGCAAGAAAGGTCTGCTGTGGGTAGCATACAAAGAGGTCTCTGCAGGTGTGGGCATACAAAAAGGTCAGCTGGTGTTGGTTGCATAACAAGGGAGGTCTGTGCAGGTGTGGCATACAAGAAAGGTCTGCTGTGGGTGCAGCATACAAGAAAAGTCTGCTGTGGGTGTAGCATACAAGAAAGGTCTGCTGCACGTGTGGCATACAAAAAAGGTCTGCTGTGGGTGTAGCATACAAGAAAGGTCTGCTGCAGGTGTGGCATGCAAGAACGCTCTGCTGTGGGTGTAGCATACAAGAAAGATCTGCTGTGGGTGTAGCATACAAGACAGGACTGCTGTTTGTGTAGTATACAAGAAAGGTCAGCCGTGGGTGTGGCATGCAAGAAAGGTCGGCTGTAAGTGGAGCATACAAGAAAGGTCTGCTGCAGGTATGGCATACAAAAAAGGTCTGCTGTGGGTGTAGCATACAAGAAAGGTCTGCTGTGGGTGTGGCCGACAAGAAAGGTCTGCTGTGGGTGCAGCATGCAAGAAAGGTCTGATGTGGGTGGAGCATGCAAGAAAGGTCTGATGTGGGTATAGCATACAAGGGAGGTCTGTGCAGGTGTGGCATACAAGAAAGGTCTGCTACAGGTGTGGCATGCAAGAAAGGTCGGCTGCGGGTGTAGCATACAAGAGAGGTCTGTGCAAGTGTGGCATACAAGAAAGGTCTGCTGTGGGTGTAGCATACAAGAAAGGTCGGCTGCGGGTGTAGCATACAAGAGAGGTCTGTGCAGGTGTGGCATACAAGAAAGGTCAGCTGCGGTTATAGCATACAAGAAAGGTCTGCTGCGGGTGCAGCATACAAGAAAGGTTTACTACAGGTGTGGCATAAAAGAAAGGTCTGCTGCGGGTGTCACATACAAGAAAGGTCGATGCAGGTGTGGCATACAAGAAAGGTCAGCTGCGGCTGTGGCATATAAGAAAGGTCTGCTGCAGGTGTGGCATACAAAAAAGGTCTGCTGTGGGTGTAGTATACAAGAAAGGTCTGCTGTGGGTGTAGCATATAAGAAAGGTCTGCTGTTAGTGTAGCATACAAGAAAGGTCTGCTGTGGGTGTGGCATACAAGAAAGGTCAGCTGCAGTTATAGCATACAAGAAAGGTCTGCTGTTGGTGTAGCATACAAGAAAGGTCTGCTGCGGGTGTAGCATACAAGAAAGGTCTGCTGTTGGTGTAGCATACAAGAAAGTTTGGCTGCGGTTTTGGCGTACAAGAACGGTCGGCTGTGGGTATAGGGTACAAGAAAGGTCTGCTGTTGGTGTGGCATACAAGAAAAGTCAGCTATAGGTGTGGCGTACAAGAAAAGTCAGCTGTGGGTATGGCGTATAAGAAAAGTCAGCTG
>CM068957.1:116973243-116999240 GCA_035128595.1 Eptatretus atami
CAGCTGTTGGTGTGGCATACAAGAAAAATCAGCTGTTGGTGTGGCATACAAGAAAAGTCAGCTGTTGGTGTTGCGTACAAGAAAAGTCAGCTGTTGGTGTGGCATACAAGAAAGGTGGGCAGGTGTGACATACAAGAAAGGTGGGCAGGTGTGATTTCCAAGAAAAATCTGCTGAAAGTTCAACAGAAACCCAAAGTGGGTTTAAGTCAGAGTGGTAATTAATAAATGTGAATGAACGAAAAAGGTAATTTCTGTATCCATTGTTATTGGCAATGTATTTTAATGATCAGCCAAAGAAGTGGGAGTTATGATATCTACATTTTCAGATGAAACAAAGTTTAGGGGTGAAGTAATTAATCAGGAATAAAGGAACATTGCATGAAAGTTGAGATTATCTAAGAAAATGGGACAATGATTATCAAATGGGTTTTAATGCACTTGTTTTGTCATATAATCAAGGATAAGCAAGGTATTAGAGACTATTTCCTTATCCGTGAGATTTATTAAAGGGTAGATGAGGACAAAAATGCAGAAATGAGAGTGGGCAATCCACTTAGGAATAAGTGCAGTGTCAAGCAATGATAGATATGGCAAATGGAATTTTAGGATGAATTAAGACTTAAATGAAAGGATGTAGTACTATTATGATTGCCTGATAAGCCATTAATCTAGAATTCGGAATTAATATCTGGTCACCTTATTAGAGTGAGGTTATAACTGCAATATAGAGGGTTTGGCATTGTTCCAACCCAAAATTTTTCAAGCATTGTTCAATGACCAATATATTTCAGCTATGAGGAGAGCAGAAAAGATTGAGCTTTTTAATGAGAGAAGAGAAGATCTCATGGGGATGAAGTACGTATTAAAAATAACTGATAAGACGAGATGCTAATGAATGCACATTTTTGCTTTTTATTTTATTAATTTTATACACAAAGAGAAGAGCATATATTCAACATGTTAGCAGATAGAGTTGCAGGAATGAGTTGGTTGAGCAGAAAAAGTTGGAAATCAAGAAATTCCCAGAAATGGAAGAATTTGGATAAAGATGGAGGTTGGTAAGACGATGTAAATGTTTTCGAGCATAAATGCTTTTTCCCTTTCCAATTCCTTCCAAGTCGTACTTGCTATTCCCCATTTGTACGCACGTTTATAAACCCACTATGCCACAATTACATTGAATATCATAGGGACTGTACACAAAATACGTGATTATTTTACGTGGCCCAACTGTGACAAAATACGTGACTCCAGTGTGACGCTTGGTGACTGCCTGACCCCTCCCTAACAAACACATGACTCTGTGAATAAGAGCAATGTCGCCTTTTTAAAACTTCGATCAGCGTCCATTCTGAAAGTTTTTTTGTTTGTTTAAATCGGTGGCGTCCTACAGCTCAGTCAATCAGGTAGTGTTGCCTTTCAGCTCCCTCGAAAATGTACAAACTTCTAGTTGAACTTCCTGCTTTCTATTTTTTGGAAATGCCCTCTCGTAGCTTCAAATTAATTGTTTGAACAGCACCTCGGCCATTTTGGATGAATTCAACTGAAAGCAAGGTCATTCTAATTTGAAATGTCTTGTCATGGTGAAGGGAAATCCAAGATGGCTGCACCCATGAAGACGAAGATGTGTCATGTGACTGTGGCTCTGACACCCTCCTCCCCCATGTGACACTCTGTGACACTCCAAGAAACCCCACCCCCAAAACATCACGTATTTTGTGCATAGCCACATATTACACCATGCAATCATTGGAGTACAAACAAATATTTCAAATTTTGTGGTAGGAATGTTACCTAATGATGGGATGAGCCATCTGCCATTGGATATAATAGCCTTGTCTTGGGTCTATTTTTTTTCAATGCATGTACTCTTATGTACTGAAAGCAACTTGTAATCCATCATCTATCGTTAAATCAAAATATAAAGATGTTACCAACTTTAAGGAAGGTTAATCACATCTTTACTGTAGATCTTTTTTTAATAGCACACCTTGCCATTTCATCTTCAAGTAGTCGCCGGTAGGTGGCGATCTCTTGTTCCAGACGCATTTTCTCATTAAGGAGTGCAGAGTAAGCACGCAGCTGGCGATCATGCTCATCATTTGCTGTGTTCAACTCCCCCTCGAGACGGCCAATCACCCGCAAGAAGTTTGCTAGCTCACGCTCCTTGCGATTCTGCGTATTGGCGAACTCTGACTCGAGGGGTTCAATCTGCTCAGGTCATGACAGAGTGGTGGACACAGTGAAGAATTTATCCTGTACGGCATCGTGCACTTACAGCAAGAACCATTTGGTCACTTTTATATTAATAAGCAGTTTTTGAACATGCATTTAGGCATATCGTATTGAGCAGATCTACTGGAGACGACAACAGGATTAACAGGAAAGAAGAACAGTAATTCGGAAAAGAAAGAGGAAAAACAACTGGACAAGCACTACCACCTTAGTTGTTTGTTTTGTTTTTCTCAAAAAGGCAAATAATCTAATTTAAATCCTACAAGTGAAAGATTGACCTTCATCAGGTACTGATTATATGGTCTGTATTGTTGCCCCTCCCTCCGAGAGGCTTGAGCACAGGAGCACACGGTTGTGTCTTCCCTGAGGAAAGATATTTGGGGGCTGAAACATGAGACTGTAAGTCTCTATTAACAAAACGTATTTCGCTCTGCTTGAGTTTTACTTGATCCACCAATTTTGTTTGTAACTAAACTTGTGTGAATGTACATTTCTCAAACTACAGTGTTCTTCTGCGTCGATAAATGGGAATATTAAGTCTTTTGCAGTTGTCACCATATTTTATCAGCACATTTTGGCTTTCTTTGCATATTTTAGGGTTATAAAGGTTGCACATTTAGAATTATTATTATTATTATTATTATTATTATTATTACTTCTAGCAGGCACTCCAACCCTCTAGGTGAGAGTAACCTTCTCAGCCCACCTTCGGTGGGTGATGTGCTGCGGCACTGTCTTGGAAATACACTTAGTAATTTTTGGCATTTTTGAAAGAAATTTTATTGAGCACAACATATCATAAGATAAAGGAAGATGATTCGTAATTCACATTTCTGCTCCATGTCGATTTTGGAGTTTTCGTGACATCCACATTTGCTCCGTGATAGTATGATTCACTGAATATTTGACAGGGATTCAATTTTGAATTCTGCCATCTGGTTGCATCACCATTGAAGTGCAGCTATGCTAATACAGTGCCCCTGCATATTAGGACAGGAACTTGGCCTATTGCCTGTGAGCTAGTCGTGTGGCGTAAAACTGCAGATACGGTCATGGCCTACTCTTGTGAAAGGCATATTTTATGTCCAACAATAAATACGAGCAGATAAAACACCCTGAAGCCTCACATCCCTCCGAAAGATATCACACTTAGTGTTACAATGCCTTGGCTGCGAAGCACCAGGGTTGACTGTTTATAGTCAGGTCAGGAATATAACCCAGATGAGATGAGACAGCTCAAAGGTGAGCACGCTACTTCTGACCTATAACCTGTCAGTCCCATTTATCATTTTAAGAATTCCAATCATTTTATTTTGTGATGTGGTATTTCTCCACAATAGGCCGCAATTATATGAGCAATATGCCTTTGTATTTCATCATTCATCTTTAATATGAATCACCAATTTTGGTTTTAGACCTGGTCACTCAATATTGGACATGGTGTTGCTACTGACCAAGCAATGGACTTCAAAGAGGATGTCAAGGTAGTCTCTCTTTGTCATGTGTATGACACAGTTGATCACTCTGCTCTGCTCATGAAGCTCTAACATTTTTGTGTCTGAGATCAACTTCTTACTTAGCTGCCAGATTTCTTTCATATGTCAAAACAGTGCATTGCTGTACTTGGTATCATTCTTCAACTCTTTCCTTTGAAAATGGTGTTCCTGAGTGCAGTGTTATAGGCCCAATCTATTTTGCTGATTCACATTAAGAACATCGCTATCTCAATGGATAACCCACTGTATGACTTGGCTGATGACTATCTTGGGCTGTACAGTTTTTTATCCTTGCAATAGACAGGCTGCAGCCTGATATTTGTCTGCTAACCTTCAGAAGGTTAAAGCTTGGTCCACCACGTGGAACATGTCCCTCAATGTCCTCACAACACCTATCAGTAAGAATTGCATGGGAAATACTCCAATCATCATGTCTGGCCAACCACTTAGACTCTTAGAGGTTCATTCTTGACCTCACCATTGGCCGTGACTTGTCTGGCCTGAGTGAACCAAATTTCAAAGCTTGCCTCAAGAATTGGGCATTATCTTTGCATCCACTGCAAATTCAGGTCGTTCCTTGGTGCTATTCCGGTCCTTAAAATATAATAGCATTCAGGAGGAGATCTATCGAGTACCTAATAAATCGATCGTCCCAAAATGCTTCCAACTGGGAGTGCTTGTGTTGCCCAGGTGTTGGCTTTTGTTCAGCAGGGTGATGCACACTCGGTGTTGCGTGGAGACGCGCCACTGCATGCATCTGCTTGTTTGCTTCTTTGAAACAAAGAAATAGATTGAATCCCAGAAGAGTTCGGAAATACAGATGATCCTGCTTGATCTCAAAATGAAATGACAGCATATGCACGCTCAACAGAAGAGCATCCCAACAATCCCTCATCACAATTTTTCTGAAATTCTATCTGAGATCCAATACCGCTGCAAATCTTTTTGTTGCTATCTGGTTGATGAGCAAGACCGTGACCTAACAGATGGAGGAAAATCAAAAACGGTGATAACTCTGTTGAAAGGTGAGACTTTTAATAACTAGGACTGTGTCCACAAGTTACACTAATTCATTTATATTTATGCAATAGCATGAACTTAATAGGAACCCCTCGCAAGCTCCATCGAGGACATGAAAGAGTTCACAAGAGGCAGGTTGCTTTAAGGAAATAAAACAGGACTTATAAGGCCTTAACACTGAAATTATCTGCAGTTACTTTGCTAATGTTGACTTTATGTTTACAAAGCTCCATATATATATATATATATATATATATATATATATATATATATATATATATATATATATATATATACATACATACATACATACATATATACCGTGTATATATATATATATATACACTGAGTACAAAACATTAGCAACACCTGCTCTTTCTATGAAATAGACTGATCAGGTGAATCCAGGTGAAAGCTATGATCCCTTATTTATTGCAACTATTAAATCCACTTCAATCAGTGCAGATGAAGGGGAGGAGATAGGTTAAAGAAGGATTTTAAGCCTTGAGGCATGTATTGTGTATGTGTGTGCCATTCAGCGGATGAATGGGCAAGACAAAATTTTTAAGTGCCTTCGAATGGGGCATGGTAGTATGTGCCAGGTCCACCTGTTTGAGTGTGTCAAGAACTCCAATGCTGCTGATTTTTTCACGCTCAACATTTTGCCGTGCGTATCAAGAATGGTCCGCCACCCAAATGACATCCAGCCAACGGCAGGCCAGTGGTCAAAAATGGCTCATTGATGAAAGAGGGCAAAGGAGGCTGACATGAATTATGCAGAGCAACAGACAGGCTTCAGTTCGTCAACTGACCATCCAGTACAACATTGGTGCCGAAAGACCCATAAAAGAATGCTCAATTCGTCGTACAATGACACGATTGGGGTCATTGCAGGGGGCAGCCGACGACCAGACAGAGTTCCACTTTTTTCAGCAAGAAACAAGAACCTGCGGTTGCAGTGGGTTAAGGAACAAAAACACTGACACTGGAGGATTGGAAAAACATTGCCTGGTCTGATGAATCCTGGTTCCTGCTGTTTCATGCTGATGGGAGGACTAAGGTATGGAGAAACCACATGAGTACATGCATCCATAATGCCATGTGTTAACATTGCAGGCTGGAGGTGGTGGTGTTATGGTGTGGGGTGTGTTTTCATGGCACAATTTGGGCCCCTTGATAAAGTGGGGCAACATTTGAATGCCACAGGATATCTGAACATCATTGCCAATCAGGCGCATCCCTTCATGACAGTGGTGTCTCCATCTGTGAATGGATTTCTTCAGCAGGTTAATATGCCATGCCACAACACTAGGATTGTCCAGTAATGGTTCCACGAACATGACAGTGAATTCAGCTTCCTGCACTGGCCTGCTCAGTCACCAGATCTCAATCCAATTGAGCATCTGTGGGATGACATTAAACTAGCTATTTGGAGTTGAAATCCACTACCAGGAAACATGACACAACTGTGGGAAGCAATGGAGTTAACATGGGCCAACATCCCTGTGAACGCTTTTGACACTTTGTCGAGTCCATGTCCCGACGTATTGAGGCTGTTTTGAGGGCAAAATAGGCGGTGCAACTTAATATTAGGAAGGTGTTCCTACTGTTTTGTACACTGAGTTTATGTATGTGTGTATGTATAACACACACACACACACACACACACACACACACACACACACGATGTTTAAGCTAGCAAGATTGAACAACCATGCCCCCACTAGCCTTTATCAGGAATAAAATCTCTATTCATATCCTCCCAGATAAGCAAAGAATGGGGAAGTTGGGTGGTCCAAGTCAGATGGTCAATGACAAGGCCACAGATAACGATCAGACTTTGTGATAGTTGTCCAATTGTAAATGGAAATTGATCAGCCAATGGCAAGTGTGTTCTGCCAGCAAGGCAGCAGCTGTTAAAGAGGTACAATATGATTTTACATATTTTTGATATTCAATTATTCGATGTTCTATAGGTTGGAGTACTCATCATGAATAATGATATTGGTACACACACAGACAGACACACAGACAAACCATTTCTAGAGAGGGGCAGATGGTCTGGACCACAGCATCTCCTTTTAAAGAAAAAAAAAACTTAATCAAACTGTCTTCCTCAAGCTTAAAAACGTTTGTGAAATGTTTTTCTCTAAGAATCATTGCAATAACATCCAATTATCACCGCGGACATACAGTATATGCTGAATGCAAAGAGGTTATAGCTCAGAGGCAGCATAGTCTGTTATAGCTATCTCATGTCGTACTGGTGCTTTATCGGTGGGTATCGCATGCATGCACATCTTTAGAGATGTTAAGCTGGCTCTTTTCAGCACCTTTCACAAAGAGCAGGCCATTTTTATGCTGTACCCTGTCCAAATCCCCAAATCCCAATTCCTGCTTTGGTTGAGAACTGTCCTGGAAACGCTGGTACCCTATCCAAATACCCAAATCCCAATTCCTACTTTGATTGAGAGCTGTTCTGGAAACTTGCTGCAAAAAAAAAGCTTCCAGGGGGTAAATTCTCAGCTATAAAAACGTTCAGGACCTGGTCTTGACGGGTCCGGATACTCCAAGGAGGACTGAGAATCAAAAAACAACCGAAAGCATCGGCTATGGATTTTCAAATTGTTTCATGTTTTTGATAAACATGTTGGATCTCCATATAATAGGAGAGTTTCTGTCTCCATCGGTAAAAAAAATTCATTTTCGATTTGCGACTGAATTATTCTCGGAGCGCAAAATAAATATTTACAACTCGAGCAAGTATCAATAAACTCGAGAGGTGCATCGAAGAGCCGTGTCATACATGTTTGTGTTGTCACTTACCGTTTTCCTTAGCGATTCCAAATCGTTTTGAAAGATCTTGTAAGAGCGGCGGAGCTCCTCCTGCTCTTGTTTTACATCACTCAAGACCTTGGTCTGCTGCTCTTCTTGAGGACTCACGGTCGACACCTGGAGTATGTGCAGGAGATCATTTCCTCATATTTTCTATTTGAAAGGACAGGTAACGTAATTTTTCAAAGATTTTATTTGCTGCTTCTAAATTAACAACTTTAGCTCAAACGTTACCACCTTTAAATTAGATCACGCATGACGACAACAAATAAAGCCCTTAAAACATTGTGCTTGTAGTTGATGATGTCACTCACTGCATGGTGGCCAGACCTGAAACTAGAATTGAGCACCAACAGGAAGAAGAGGAGATCCTTGTATGATTTTCATGTTTTCAGGTGAAACACAAAGCACATTTTAAAAGCTGAGAATTACTACATCGATCATTATTGAAATATCAGCAGATGCGCCTTTATAAGCAAGAAAAGCAAAGCTAAGGAACCGAAGTAATTTTTTTTAATGGAGGCGACCGGTCAACTATGGTTCACACACAGATTTTTACTTCAGGAGAGTATATACCGAGGTATAGTAGCAATTATTTCCTGCCAATCACAATGTACAGGAAGTGGACAAAAAAATGGAAACACCTGTGGAAAACGAGGCACACTAAGCAACGGCTTCCACACAGGTGTGGCCCATGTGTTAATTAAGCAAATAACATCCCATCATCCTTAGGGTCATGTATAAAAATGCTGCACAGGCCTGGTTACCTATAATTATGGCTAATATGTCTACAAGAGGAGACTCCCCCTCCCCTCCACCACCTGCAATGCCCCCATCCACAACAGAGCACGTGTGGTCACCCAATGGTTTGATGAGCATGACACTGATGTTATCCATATGTCACGGCCTTCTCAGTCACCAGATCTGAACCAAATCGAGCATTTATGGGATATTCTCGAGCGACGCCTGAGACAGCATTTTCAACCTACATCATACAGGTGTGAGTTGATTGACTTTCTCGTGGGAGAATGGTGCCGCATCCCTCCTGCAGAATTCCAGACGTTGATGGACTCTATGCCACGGCACATACAGGCTGCACTGGACACACTCGGTGGGCCGATGCTCTATTAAGTAACTTTATATTGGTATTTTAATTTTTTGTCAATTACCTGTATATGACCAACCAGTGTTCACCTAGATAACAGAGAAACCACTGCATCACACCAATGGTCACCCAAGGATGTGAGCATGTGCAATTGTGATTATAAAAGGCAAAGTATATGCTCTCAAGCTTGAAGTTACTCAGACTTCTTGAGGAAAGTAACTGCAGCCTAACACACAATCGGCTCTAAACTGATGATGTCCAGAGGATGAAACAGAAGTCCTTGGATGGCTCCAAACTGATGATGTCCAAAGGATTAAAAAGAAGTCCTTGGATAGCTCCAAACTGATGATTTCCAAGGATTAAACAGAAGTTCTTGGATGGCTACAAACTGATGATGTCCAAAGGATTAAACAGAAGTCCTTGGATGCTCCAAACTGATGATTCAAAGGATTAAACAGAAGTCTTGGATGCTACAAACTGATGATTTCCAAAGGATTAAACAGAAGTTCTTGGATGGCTACAAACTGATGATTTCCAAAGGTAAACAGAACTCTGATGCAAACTGATGTTCCAAAGGATTAAACAGAAGTTCTTGGATGGCTCCAAACTGATGATTCCAAAGGATTAAACAGAAGTTCTTGGATGGCTACAAACTGATGATTCCAAAGGATTAAACACAGTCCTTGGATAGCTCCAAACTGATGATGTCCAAAGGATTAAACAGAAGTCCTTGGATAGCTCCAAACTGATGATGTCCAAAGGATTAAACACAAGTCCTTGGATAGCTCCAAACTGATGATGTCCAAAGGGTTAAACAGAAGTCCTTGGATGGCTACAAACTGATGATGTCCAAAGGGTGATACAGAAGTTCTTGGATAACTCCAACGGATGAAATAGAAGTCCTTGGATAGCTCCAAACTCATGATGTCCAAAGGGTAAAAGAGGAGTCCTTGGGTGGCTACAAACTGATGATTTCCAAAAGGATTAAACAAGTCCTTGGATAGCTCCAAACTGATGATTGTCCAAAGGATTAAAAGAAGTCCTTGGATAGCTCCAAACTGATGATGTCCAAAGGATTAAACAGAAGTCCTTGGATAGCTCCAAACTGATGATGTCCAAAGGATTAAACAGAAGTCATTGGATGGCTCCAAACTGATGATGTCCAAAGGGTTAAACAGAAGTCCTTGGATGGCTACAAACTGATGATGTCCAAAGGGTGATACAGAAGTTCTTGGATAACTCCAACGGATGAAATAGAAGTCCTTGGATAGCTCCAAACTCATGATGTCCAAAGGGTAAAAGAGGAGTCCTTGGGTGGCTACAAATTGATGATGTCCAAAGGGTGATACAGAAGTCTTTGGATAGCTCCAAACTGATGGTCCAAAGATGAAAGAGGAGTCCTTGGGTGGCTACAAACTGATGATGTCCAAAGGGTGATACAGAAATCTTTGGATAGCTCAAACTGATGGTCACAAAGGATGAAAGAGGAGTCCTTGGGTGGCTACAAACTGATGATGTCCAAAGGGTGATACAGAAGTCTTTGGATAGCTCTAAACTGATGATGTCCAAAGGGTGAAACAGAAGTCTTTGGATGGCTTCTTTGTTTACCTGACCAGATAGTATGGTTTTCCACCACTGGGTGGTATTTAGGTTTGCAATGCACATACGTATTAGGGATGGGTTTCCATTGCAAAGCTTTTATTTTTAGTCTCGCCCCAAAGGGGATGCGAGACTTTGTGTGTTTGTGTGAACCCCTGTCTGTGTGTATGTGTCTACGTCTGTATATTTTCGCTTGAAAAATGTTTTTCTCTGCAACCGTTTGTCCGATCAATGCAAAATTTTGGGAGGGACTCGTATTTTATATCATCATGGAGGATATTTTAATGATAACCCTGATATCATAGGTCACATGGTATGTCAGTCATATTGGATTAAAGGAAAAAAAATTGGACATCATTTCCAAAACCACTCAACGAAAACAATTGAAACTTGGCAAACTGTATGTTATCAGCTCCCCATCGGGTGCACATGGTGATAACGATGGAGTCATCGGTGAAGCGGTATTCCAGCCATAATTGGTTGAATTGAAATCCTTATCCAAAAATCTGGAACTTCATATGTCTGATCTATGACCTGATGCAAGTGAACAATTAAATTTATGATGTTATCGGTCACATGGTATGGCAGCCATGTTGGATCAAGGGAAAAAAATTTGGACATCATTTTCTCTGAAATCGCACAACGAAAAACATTGAAACTTGGCAAATGTCATCATCTCCCTATGGGGTGTATCGTGAGGTAACGATGACCTCATCAGTGAAGTGGTATTCCAGCCAAAATTGGTTGAATTGAAATCTTTCTCCGAAAAATCTGAAACTTCATATATCTGATCTATGACCGGATGTGAGTGAACAATTCAATTTATGACGTTTATAACACATGCCAAGAAACTACATCACATAAGAGGGTGCATGAATGATATGGGTCTGTGGACCATAATAGCAGCATGCTCAGTTAACAAAGCACAAGGTTCTACAAGTGCCTTTCTCGTGTTTTTTTTTTAAAGAGATCAAAGTTATTTATTTATCTATCTACTCATTCATTCATTGTTCTTTCGAAAATGCTTCAAGCTATCATTTTTGTAAAAAAAAATAAAATAAAAAAATTCCAAGTTTGAAAAGAATCCCAAAAATTCAATAACCACATTCAACTACTGAGAAAATACATTTTAATCCAATGTTGAAATAATTCCCAACTTTGAAATGACAATCATATGAAAGTAATAATAAGTGCTTGTCAAAATGTCTCACCAATTTGCGGAAGTTCTCCTCTGCTTCATCGCGGATCTTGTCAATGAAGGTTTCGTACTGCGAGCGCAAGTTGCTCAGAACGTCCGTCAGGTCATCACCTTTCATCTCCGTCACATTGAGGGTAGTTTCCAGGTGACTTCGAAGCTCAGCCAAATCCTGCATTGCATGCACATTCAAGTCTTAAGTACATGCTGTCGCTACAACTTGGTCATATTAATTCCTTCATGCTATTCGTCTGCTCTTTGTCTGTCAATGTCATATTAATCCACGTCAACATATCCAGGTTTCACCAGACATGAATTGAAACGATGTGAAAGTACTCCATGATGCACTTTCATTCAATGAAGTGCTGACATGCCAGTTGAGTGGTAGTGTACCAGTCTTTTAGCCTTCTAGTCTGGGTTAATTTCCTAGCCTGACCATGAACAAATTTGAATCCTGGTGATTTGCAGGTAGAGATCATTGCATTGTGAGCACACCGCTCTTCAAAGGGATATTCAGCCGGGGCTGCTGGAATCCACCGGTCGATTTGAAAGAACACACAGTGATTAAAAAAGATAGTTTACTAATACCTGAGACAATCTCTGACTTATTTTCAGTGTTACTGGAGTTCGTCGAGGGTGTGTACTGGCCCCCACACTTTTCAGCACTTGTATGGACTGGATTCTAGGGAGGATGTCGGAGAGAATCAAGCTGCGGTGCATCGTTTGGGAATGTCAAGATCTCTGACCTTGATCTCGCATATGATGCAGTCATCTTTGCGGAGACTTTAGATATCCTTTTGGGGGCCTCGAGGTGCTGAATGAGGAGTCGGAGCCACTGGGATTACGGGTTTCCTGGGTCAAAACAAGATCAAGGCTTTCAATGACATCTTGGATGCTGCTCTCCTGTCTGTGCCTGTTTGTGGTGAGGATGTTGAGGTCATGGAGAGATTGGCAGTGATATTCATGTCTCTGCTGGCTGTGACTCAGAGGTCAATAGACGTCTGGGTCGGACCTGGGGAATCATGGATTCACTGAATAATGGGGTGTGGCACTGCCGGTACCTGTCGGTGGAGGACGAAAGTCCGAGTCTTCATGTCCTTGGTGCTTCCAGTCTTGCTCTATGGATGTGAGACTTGGACTCTGACCAAGGATCTGAGATGGAGACTTAATTCCTTTGGTACCAGGTCTCTTCGGAGAATCCTTGGCTATTGCTGGTCGGACTTTGTGACAACGAGCGGTTGCTGAGAGAGACTCAAATGAGATTTGTTACCTGCATAGTCCGTGAGCATCAGCTCGGGCTGTATGGACATGTGGCTTGTTTTCCTGATGCTGATCCTGCTCACCAGATTTTCTCAGCGAGGAGTCACGTGAGTGGAGGTGGTCAATGGGCCGACCACGTGCCTCGTGGTTTGCAGCAGGTTGATCGGCATCTCAAGGAGATTGGGATGGTCCAGGCATCTGCCTGGGGGATGGCCAGATGGAGGCCCCTGGAATAGCGGCGGAAAGTGGACGCAGTGACACGCTGCTCTGGTGCATGCTCCCATTCCTGACCTGACCTGAGACAATTACAAATTCCTGCTGGAAATTCCAGCTCCTTACGACAAAGTGGCAAACAGTCGAGTGTTGATACTCAGCCATGGAAATGCACAACACTTAGTGTGAGCATCCTGCTCCTCTCCAAGGTAGTATGGGTCTGAATTTTTTTTATTATAATATTCAGAAATTTGCTATATCTGCTTGAGGACACGTCACATATCAGTGATATAAAAGGATCCTGATGTTCCATTTCAAGTGATATCACCAAAAACATTCTGTGCATCCCTCTGTCTCCATGATATCAATCCAAATAGTTCTCCCTTGACTTAATTTGGGAAGCTTCTTGCCCATCCAAGCTTCCTATAAAATATTGACATAATTTTTGCTAATTCGTTTTTCAGACAACTTTTGAAATTGATTGCATCACTTCTCTTTTCCTCAGGAGTTATGACCGAGATAAGTGGCAAAATGGTTGGAGCATTCGCTCTGAGTCTGGGAAGTCGGAGGTTCTAACACTGGCCGAGTCAAACCAAAGACTTTCAAAATGGTGCGTGCTGCTTACTTGCTTGACATTTTTTAAAGGATAGAGCATGAACAAACAACAATAAGTTAGCAACCATTGTTCATACTTGATAAGCCTAATGACCTCCCTGATTTCGGTTCCTTACCAGTGGTGGATTAATGTATGGGCATGCAGGGCAGGATTAATGTATGGGCATTAATGTATGGGCATACAGCTCAAGGTGAGCCCCGAGATCAAGGTGGATCCCAAGCTCAACATGCACCTGGGTAGACACAGCATGAGGGCCATGAAATTGCATGGGGCCCCACACGACTGAGGAATCCTTACAAGGGAACTGTGATTGTATGTTTAACCTTAAGGTCGCACTGGACTTCATTCATTTCAGCAAACTAAAGGATTTAAGGTCATTCACCATTGTGGAGATCAAGTTTATCCGATAGGACAGTGCAGAAGTAGCAAACTTACCTTTGAGCTGTTTGGTCTCGTTTGATTACCGACTCAACTATTAAACTGTCAAATTGGTGCTTCGCAGGCAGGGCGTTTCATCATAAAGTGTGCTGTTCCTCGGATAGACGTGAGGACAGGTGTCCCATCTGCTAACACTACTTGATGGACATAAATATCCCACGGTATCTTTACGTTTCACTGCAGTAATAATTAAGTGCTCCATCATGAAAAAAAAAACTGATTATGAAGAGTCATCTTTAAGTCATATGACTTGATGATCACTCAAATGACCTTAAAACGGCAATCAACTGAATTAATAAACCTGTGCTATTTGTCTCCATTGTTTATGCAGCTTCTTTTCAACTCGTCAACATCTACCCTAAAAAAAAATCACCCTTATTTTATTTTATCCCACCACAAGTCATGGGACATATGCAATTTCATTTCACAAATCCCAATAACCATTAGTTTGGCATCTGCGAAGAGTTGTTGATAGATTGGAGGTGATATTGATTCTTCACCATACCTCACTATTGTGTCCCGTAGTTCTTCATGATTTTCCACTGCTCCTTCTTGTTGAGCTTATATTTAACGTGGGTGCCTGGACTGCTCACTTTTCAAAACAAAACCTGTTTCCGCATTGACCACACTGATGAGAAATTGTGTGCTCAAGTTGCAGTTTCCCGATATATCTGGCTGAAAATACATGGCTCTCCAAACTGCACTGACACTCGTCTGACAGTGATTTCCCAGACTCTTTCGTCACAGCAAGGAGGTTTGATGTGACAAAAGGGCCTCTTAATTTCCATCGTACAATCCGTTAGAGTTCTCTTCCTTCTTGGCGATATGCCACATCGACGGTCAGGGTACATGGAACTACACAATGAAGATCAAATCACAATCACTTGTGGACAATTCTCACAAATGGAAAGGCAAAGGGTGTCCCATGACTATTGCTAGAAAAATGTGTTATTATGGAGCTTCTACATATTCTTATAAGGAAATTGAAAGATATGTATTTTTTTCCCTGTGTCTTTCCTACCTCCCCCAACCATTTCTATCCCAATCTTCCCTCTCCCTCTCCCCAACCTATTTTTATCTCCTTCCTCCTCCACAATTCCTTGACCCATTTGACTCTCACCTGCCTTCTCTTCATTTCTCAATTCACCTTCCTCCACCTCACCCTGACATAATGCCAGCCCTTTTACCTCCGCATGGCTCTTCTTAATGTAGGCCAGTTCATCCTTCTGTGCCTCCACATCTGTCTCAAGCTCAGTACGTGCCAGCGTGTACTCGTCCAACAATGTCCTCAGGTTAGTAATGTCAGAGGCCACAGAGTTGCGCACACCACATTCTGTATCCCATCTGGTAAGGGAGTAAAAGAAGCAACCAAACAATTTACTGAGAAAATAAATCCAATAAAAGAGAACATATGCATGTGCAGGATAATTATTAGCTCGTCCATTTATGAAGTCAAAAAAATGAAATCAACAATTCCTTTTTATAATTTTTTTGCAAACTCTTTTTACAATTTTAACTGATCGATGTTTGTGTTTCACAATCTTTTAAATAACAGTTTAAACATTTCACGAAACAATACCATTTAATTCTGGTTGTTTACTTATACGTTAAGCCACAGAACTTTTGCTCATCCCTCCTCGATCATCGGAAAGCAGAATTCAATTATAATTATTGTTATTATTACTAGTGTGGATCGGCGCACTTCGTGCACCTCACTACACGATGCTGCGGAGGCTTAGGCATCTTTAACCATGCCTGCTTTCTCCGAGAGTGTGGGAAGGGGGTGAATGGTCGTGTGGTTAGTGGGGGTGATGGTGTATCAGGAGTTGTGGGGGATGGGAATGGTGGAGGGGGATGGTACTGGATGGTGCTTGGGGGGGGGGGGGATGGTGGGGAGGTCAGCCAAATTATATTTGCTGCCCTGACTGGAATATATATATGTATATATTGTAAATCAGAAGTCAGAACCAAACACGTATAAATAAAAAGAAGTGAGCACAAATTTTTATTTATTTTAACTCGCAAATACCACCCGTCGCTTCGCTGACGGGAATACTTAGGAGGAGGGGGGAGAGAGGAGGAGTTGGGGAGGAGAGAGTGAGAGAGGAGGGGAAGAGAGGAGGGAAGGAGACCGAGGTGGGTGGGGAAGCGAGGAAAGGTGGGAGTGTGGAAGGAGGGGGGGAGGAGGAGGAGTGGGGGGGGAAGGAGGCATGAGGGGAGGTCCGTCCAGACATAACCACCATCCAGACATGTCCGATAAAACCACCGTCCAGAGAGAGAGAGAGAGAGAGAGTTAGCAGAGAAAATATGTTGTGCTTGTAAAAGAACAAACACACCACACTCACACACACACAAAAAAAAATATATAATATATATATAAAAATTATGTATATTAGTGCTTGGCTGATATCAGCAATTTTTCGGTAATCGGCTGATTGGAGTCAGTGTGATTACTGACGACAGTACATACTGAAAACAACCAAAAACCTTGAGGAGCTTTCACCATTATTTTGAGGGAATTTCAATGAACAAATTAAAAATACAACATTGCATTATTAACATTTCAAGAAGATGTGCATAAACATTTTGGCTCAGTAATTTATAAAATACGTTAATATGGCAAACGGATCAGAAATCGGGTGTTATCAAATATATTTTGCTTTGAAACTCACAAACAGAAACATGTAACCTTTGTAAAGCAAATCCGATTCATATAAAACAACAAATTGCTTGAGAAACAGTCATGAGGACAAAGGACAAAGGAAGACGCTGCTGAGGTTAAAAATTGGAATCTCCACCACATACCTTGGCACCACACACCACGGGTCCACTCACCATGGGCCTGGGTGCGAGTTCGGTCTGTGCCCCTACAAATCCCACACACTTCACACACGTAACCAAGCATGCAGGCGTGCGCACATGCACGCACGCACACACACACACACACGAAGAGTCCCTTTACAAATCCAAAGCTACCCATTTATACCACGTCCGTGTGTGCTGTCTACGTACCTCTTTGTGCTAAGAGCAAACGGACCTCCAGATCAGGGTACGAACTATGTGCGTAATACCGCTATCTACTCCAGGGTGCTCACCATGTGGCTTAAGCACTCCAACCAAATGGATGATAAGGAATAGTGGGGCAACTTAGCTAAATATAGCATAACAATTGTGCATTTTGTGAGGAAAGCACAAATTTGGGCACACTAGTAGCCTATCATATTATGAACAGATTTGGATATTGGGCCATCTCAAGATCAGCCGCTGATGGCTGTGGCAGCCATTTTCCACTGCCATCAAAAATTTGAGATGGCCCAATATCCAAATCTGTTCATAATATGATAGGCTACTGGTGTGCCAAATTTGGTGCTTTCCTCCCAAAATGCACAATTGTTATGCTAAGTTGCCCCACTAGAATGGCTGGCTTGGCAAGCGATTGCAGGCCGATTGGTAATTGGACATACATGCAAAAACCAAATAAACTGCCGATTTCTTAAATTTTTCAGATTTCACTCCAGATTTCAACAGTTATTTAGTCCACGTGATCTAATCCTCAAAACAGCAATGATATTTTGATTATGCACTTTAATTAGTCCATGAGAGTAAAACGTAGAAAATCGTGTCAAATAATGCATGTAATCACTTCAAGCTCCGAATTTGAAAACAATAGCACTTACAAAAGCGATGTATATAGCAATCCGTAGGGATAAAGATCAGGCATTCGATGATAAGAGTGAGGAAAGTGAAAAAAAAACACTTTTGCGCTTTATTGTTAAGAAACTGTTTTGGCCTTTTCCAAGTCAAGGCATTGTTAGGCAGGTCAAAAAAAAATGGTGAATCAAGACCCCAGTGAGGGAGAGCAAGCTGACCAAGGATGAGCCTTGATTGAGGATAATCAAATAAGGCCGTTAATTATCTTCAAAATGAGTGTTTTAATTAACCCAAACACCCAATTTTCACTCTTGCACTTCCTTGGAGTTCCCTTAGTGTGTATGCAAAGTTTCAGGCTGCTAGGTTTTATAGTTTTGGAGTTATGGAGGTGACACACACTCACACTCACACACACACACACACACACACACATTACTGACACACACTGACATTTATTAGTCTAGATTATCAGTTGGAGCTGGACGGCAAAGGCAACACAATATCAAAAACTGCATGAGATCAAGTCGAACTGCCAGCCTTACAGAGCAGACATACCCCCATACACCGCTTCCTTTGGACTTCCGGCTGGGTTTTCACTTCATATATTTCCTTTTGCCCATATCTCGATCTCAATCTCGATTAATCAATCAATGTAACAAAAAAGATTGTGCTGAGGAATACAGGTAAGTCACGAATGTGCTTTTTAGGTTAGCTTGCTATATACTGTATAGAAACAACATGGCAGAATTTTTTAAAGAAAATTTGAAGAAGAAGAAGAAGATGTTGATGTAATGATGTAATTGATGTAATTGTGATGAGTAAGGCCTGGTTCCCTGGAGTTCCCTGGAGTTCCCTGGAAGATTGGAGAGTAGCAAATGTAACACCATTATTTAGGAAAGGATCCAGAGAATAATTGGGAAACTATAGACCTGTTAGTTTGACTTCAGTTGTGGGGAAGGTGTTGGTTGGAGACGTTAATAAGCACGCAGATGAGGAACATTTAAATAACTACAAATCTAATTAAAGGTATCAGCATGGGTTTACCAAAGGTAGTTCCTGTTTAAGCAAATCTTTTAGAGTTCTATAGCAAGCAGTGGTAGTGATTGGGTGGATGAAGGGAAAGACAGTGGAACATATGTATATCTAGACTTAAGAAGGCATTTGATATGAGGTACCACACTCGAGGTGCAAGCCCAAGTAAGAGGACTTGTGAGTGGGTGGTCAGATGGCTAATTGGATTCCAAACTGCCTTAGTGGATAAGGGAAGCAAAGAGTGGCTGTGAGTGGAGGATGTCTTGCTGGGAGGATGTAAGGAGCGGGGTACCTCAGGGATCAGTACTTCGCACCATTACTATTCATTATTTACATCACGATTTGGATAATGGGGTAAAGAGTAAGTTTCAAAATATTGCAGATTGACACAAATGCCTTGGAGGTAAGGTGGATAGTAGAGGGGGTGGTGAAGCAGCATTCAAGAGTATTGATCCTTGCATAGATTGGGCAAAAGATTGGCAATTGTTAATTTAAACCTGAGGCAAGTGTAAGGTGTTGGGGGAGTGGAAAAGACATGAATAATAGAGAATTACAGGATGCAAAGGGTAAATTTTGGAGTAATGTCACACAGGAGAAGGATCTGGGGGTGGTATATATATACGGAGGTAAGCAGGCAGTAACAGTGCCAGATAGCTGATAGAGGTAAAGCAAATAGGTTTTAGTGTATTTGGAGGGGGATCATTTATAAATAAAAGAGGTGGGTGTTAACATTGTACAGGAAGTTAATGAGGCCAGATCTAGATTATTGTGAAGTTTTGGTCACCAAGTTCCGGAAGGACATAGATGCCATAGAGAGGGTTCAGCGTAGTTACTAAGATTGAATTCCGGCCCTAACTAGACTCAGCTATGAGGAGCGGCTGAAGGAGACCAGGGCTTTATCACTGGAAAGGAGGTGTTTACGAGGAGATATGATAGAGATGTTTAAGGTAATGAAAGGTATAGATAAAATAAGTGCAGATGATTATTCAACAGAGGAGACAGTGATAGGACCAGGGCCATAACTGAGGTAAAGAAGAGGGAGTTAAGACGGTAGTAGGCAGGGGACTTTCACTCAGAGAGTAGTTAGTGCATGAATGGTCTCCCGGAAGGTAGTGGCAGCAGAAACAGTCGATAAGTTTAAATTAGAATTAGATAGGTTCCTGGAAGTTATGGAGATAGAGGGGTATCGGAATGTTGATAAAAACTTTTCGGTAGTTTGAGCATTGTAGGTGATTGTGTGCATGTGTACAGAGTGCTGTTGGTGGGGGTCTTGTCAAGGGGGGTTGTCTGGTTGATGTTGTGTGTTTTTAACCAAGCCCATGCCCCCTCCCCTGAGGGGAAGAAAAGAAAGAAAAAAAATACAAAAACTACAAAAAAATTTTTTGTTTTTTAAACCAAAAAAAACAAACCAAACAAACAAATGTATTTCTTTAATTAAAAACTTTTTTTTTGCATTTTTTTTTCCTTGGATCTTGTGTAGATAAATTAGTAATGGTGTTTGCACAGGCATGATGGGCTGAATGGCCTCCACCTGTGTTAGATTTCCTTGTTTCCTTGTACGATGTGGTCACAAATATACAATCATACCATATAGTTTGGTCCATTATCATAAGACTTTGTATGCAGCCTATGGCTGCTGGTTGCATCATTTGTGGGAGCACAGCTGTGGCACTGATGCAGTGCCCCCCTATTTCCAGTAATCCTACGTACCATTTGCCAACCAAAGGAGACAGGCCTGAATCAACCTGGTGTTTGTTAATAGCACAGCAACTCAAGCTCAAGGCTCAAACTTTGTGTTGTTAAGGCTCAAACTCAAGACCTTAAGATCTTAGGCCAGCCAACTTAACCATAAAGCCAACACCAGGCTTAGCAGAATACAATAATGGAAAAGGAGCAAAGAACACCTGACAGATAATATTTCCACGTAGCATGTCTCAAAAACAGTTGCATTCATCATTTCTACCTCTAATTAGTCTAATAATAATAATAATAATAATAATAAATAATAATTGAATATGAAAAAAAAAAAATTGTACCTCTGCCACCAAAGGTGAGTGGATGAAGTCATGTTTTTGCCCTGTTTGTTCTATGAGAAGGATATCTCAAAAGTTGTGGATGGATTTAATAAAACTTGGTGGACAGGAGTTTCAATGTGTGAAAAGGACGAATTAGTTATATTTGGTAAAGATCCGGATCCGGATATTAAAATGTTTATAGTGATACTTCACAATAAGAGATAGAGGCCTAAAATGATATAAACATGATATCTAAAAACATTGTGGATGAGAAAAGGACAAAACTATGTTGAGGAGTTGGGTAGGTGCGATGGTCGGACAACCTGCAGCTCTTTGAAGGACTTATTGGCTCCAAGAACGTTACCAGTCGGAATTTCCGGAAAATCCAAGAAAATTCGTCATGCAAAAATCCCGAAAATCCCGAATGGCCTTCTGATGGAAAATAGGTATTAAAACAGTACAAAAAAACAATATGCAATTAAACAACAAGATGCCAGTGTTAACTTAGTGATATAAAATTGGCAAAAGCATGCTGTTATTATAAGAACGCTAGCTCATTATACGATCACACAACCATCAAATCCAAATCATTATCGAGGATGTTCCGTGATCAGGGCGGTGTTGGCATACCCACATCATAATACCAAGATTTAGTCGTAGACGCATCGAACGTGACCGATTTCTTCCTGATTATGACTACCCATTCTGTTCTCGGTACCTTTGTCAACACCGTCCCTCACGAATCCTCGACGATGAGTTTGGACGGTTTCCAGAGGCCACACATCCTCCGGGTCAGTTACATGCTGGTATGCGAGGAGCGCGCCTCCAGTGTAGAAGCATGTAACCGATTCGTGTTGTTTTCGTTTTTGTCATATTGACTTGAGAAAAATATGCATTCGACGCATGCCGAAGAATGTGGCAAAGACATCATGTAGCTTCATGAAATGTGAAATTAATGTCGAATTTGTGGCCGCCGGTCCAATCTTCATTTTACTCACTGAATCCCAGAATTCTTGGACTGTCCAGCAGTGTGGCAGGATCAGCGTATCCTTTTTGTAACGTCACAAATTTCCGAGTTGCCGCCATTGATCATCAAGTTCATCAAAGAATCGGGAACTAAATGAGGAAACGACGGGCGCAGCGCGCTAAATAGAAGCGGCTCGCTTCGTGTTCCATCATCCCAAGGCATCTCGCGGATTTATTATTTTCAAGCGTGCCGAGCACACCATTTGGATTCATTCGAATCAAATCTCTAATCTGCAAGCACAAGTCCACCAAAAACGCCTTACAGTCCTCACGACGTAAGCGTACTCTGTTTGCTTGAAGTGGTTCTTCAAGGAGTTGGCGCGTGCACTTTCGCCCAGAATATCGTCCATGACCGCTGCTTGTGGTGGAAAATTCAACTGGGGTCGATAGCATTACATCGGTAGATTTTATCTTCGTTTCCACTACAAGGAGAACTGAGTAGCCCCCTGTTACCTCCGGATCGCATCTGTACTCGATGAATATTCGGCGATGTTGACTGAACTTGAGCATCGAGTCTGTCGAGTTTGCAAATGTAAGTGTAGGAACAGAAGCATATTGCTCCGTTCCAGCGAATTCATGTCTGATAGATGTCCAAGCTTTGTCCTTCTCCATGTGATCGTTGAACATCTCGCATTTCGGTTGGAAAAACAACTTCAGGCACGTCCCATTGTTCTATGAATCCGCGCCTACGACGACCCCTTCGAAAGCCATGGTTTTCACACAGTTTCAAATTTGTGCTTCGCGTCCTTCCCCAACTGCGTCTTGTATAAGACGCAAACTCGCGTTGGCGTTTAGCACTGCGGATAAAAATAGGCTGCCTATATCTTCGAGTACGCGCCTCCAACCAGACGGCAACAGTTTTGGCGGCGTGATGGCGCACGAGGGCCATGGAAGACAGATGCATCCTTGCAGCGAATATATTTAGGCACATCCATTTTTAATTAAGGCTAAAACGGTTGGATGACCCCATCATAGTAGCACAGTTGTCCGCGCCAAGTCCGATAATGTTGGCGAGTGTAATCCACATCATGTAATAGTTTTTTCACTAACTTGTATGAATCCCGAAGCCCGCAGCAGTGCTATCGTCTACTCAATCACGCCAAGTAGCGAATCCTTACACTTTAAGATTTCTCATCATCAAAATAACCTCACCGACGACTGCAAGGATTTGAACTGACACTTTTGTCATGACTCATCAGAAGGTTACTGAATTTGGGTTTTCCGTAGTTTCTCACTAAAAATATCTCCTCGCGGAAGGGAAATACCATCCTCCATGATGTACTGGGCTTTTGTTCTCTTCAAGTTATGATATTTTTGCATGAATCGTCCTTTGAACAAGGATGAAATCAGAGGTGTCAAATGGTTGGCGTGTAAAAAGGCATCAAATGGTTGGCGTGTAAAAAGGCATCAAATGGTTGGCGTGGTAAAAAAGGGCATCAAATGTTTGCAGTGTAAAAAAAGGCATCAAATGGTTGGCGTGTAAAAAAGGCATCAAATGGTTGGCGTGTTAAAAAAGGCGTCGAAATGGTCGGCGTGTAAAAAGGTGTCCTATGCTCAGCCATAAATGCAGTGATTTTTTACATCAGCTCTGCAGTTCTCGCACTAAGGTTGTCCTCGTTTTTTTTCGACAAAAAGGCGCTGATTTTTTTTTTTTGTATTCTTGTCCGAGGCTAGTGTGACAGCTAACACATAAACAAAAGCACAGCAAGGGGGCATGAGACAAGAGGGGGAGGGAGTGGGAAGGACAAAACAGTGGGGATCAGAGACATTAGAGATCTGTGGAAGGGAGAGGGATGGAGTGGGGAACAATGGGGGATACAAGAGGACCATTACAGACTTCAGGAGGGGAAAGCAGGGAATTTGAAGGAGGTGGGCTTGGTGATATGCGAGGGTAGAGATGAGAAGATGATGATTGGATGGGATGATAAGAGGTGGAGTGAACAGCTGTTTTAAGACCCAGAGGGAAGAAGGGAATTGAATAAGAGTGAGGGAGTTTATTCCAAAGGCGGGAAAAAAGGGAATGAAAGAGTGAAAGGTGAGCAGTGATTCGTGAATTTTTGGTAGTTTTACCAGAAGGGGGTTGTTGGCGGACCTTGAGCGCCCTGTGGAAATATGGTGGGGACAAATCAACAGAGAGAGCAGGGGGAGGGGCGAGACTGGAAGAGGAACTGTAGAAGACGAAAGACCAACCGACCTGCTGCGGTGAGAAGAGTGAGAGGCCAAAGACTCAGCCTCATTGCGGGAGATACCAATGATCAAAAATGCCTTGGTTTCCACAGCCGTGAAGCCGAGAAAGGTGGGAGCAGAGCACCAGCCCGGAGGGAGAGCTGTACGCCATCAGGCTGCGGACTAAAGCTTTTGTAAGTGGTCAGGAGCTCAGGTGGCTGAGGAAAGGACTTTGCCACGACGGAGGATTTGCAGATGTTTACACACACGCTTTCTTTCCCATTCGTTTTCTGTGTTTTTCAGTCTGAATGTTGTTTCGTCAATGAGCTTTTGTTCGGATTTTTTCATTCACAATTACAAATCTTACAACGAGTACATACCGTTCGATGAAAATCATGGACTAGCCAACTCTTGAACTCTTCCAAGTCCTAGCCGTTTCCTGCTAAAAGGTCTGTCCATATTTTTTCTGCTTTTTTACTTCGTTGATGTTACAGTCCTCTGCTAGCTCTTTTGGCCATTCCAGAATGCGGCATCTGATGAATCACTCATGATGATAATATTGAGAACCGAAATTACCACTGATTGGGTGTGAAAAACTAATTCAAATAGCCGCCATTTTGCAACTTAAGCCATGCGACGTCGACAATGGCAGTTGCGCAGTACGGCTGGGCATATGCACATCTAGTGGGGTACGGAAGAAAAAACTGCCCGTCATTTTCTGGCCAGAGCAATTCCAAATGGACTGGTGTGGGTATACCAGTCAGAGAGGGACAGGACCACATAAGAGAGAGCAAAATCAAGCGGTTTTCGCACTACCATGATGAAGGAGAGTCCTACAGGCACACGAGATAGGATAAAAAATTTTGAAAAATTCGAGAGAATTTATTTTTGTTTCGTGAAAAATGAAAATCCCGGAATTTTCCCCAGAAATTTGTCCAATCCTCCCGGAATTCTCCGGAACATGCAAAATCCCGGAATTCCCGGGGAAAATCCCGGAGACTGTAACGTTGCTCCCAAGCCTGATCGATAAAATCCCTTTCTCATTATAAAATTAATTTTCAGAAAAATATTTGTGGTGTTGTGAAAGATAAAATAATACTTGAGAAACTTTGGCAGTGTTATAAACGAAAATACATCGATTTGTGCGAATTCTGTGAGCAAGATACCACATTGTGCTCTGCACATAACCTGCTTCTCCCTTACGCGGTTATTTCACCATCTGGTCAGCAATATTATTGCTTTAGTCCCATGAGCCAGTTGGTTGGTCGGTACATTGCGTGGAATAATTCCCATAGTGATGTTTGGGCAAGTTATACACCTATAGTTTTAAAGAAATATGTGATAGCATTGCAATCGGTGGTAGCTTTTTGTGGTTACCACCCTGTTTTTATATGCCTACCTTAATAGCTTTTGTGCAAATGGCCAGTACAAGGTAAAACATCCCACTTCACTTAACAAACATTTTTTTTATCAAGTCAAACATTAACATTGAAAATTTGTCTAACTTTTCCTTAGACATTAGCTTCTCAGAACGTTGCTAAACATGCAAGGTTGAAAGGTGTGTTATTGGTGACACTTGCATATCAGTGTCTATTTCCTTTGATAAAATCATACCTGCTTAGAAAAGTATTTATCTGTCATTTCTTGTGAAGTAAATAAAAGTTCTGGAACAATTAATTACATGGGTGTTTAGCAAATTTAATGAAGAAATCCAAAAATCTAAATTTCTTTTTGTGTATGTGTAATTAAGATCAGTATCGGCAGACAATGTTACCCACCTCAAATGAAAAATACCTAATTGGGATGGAGTTATGTAGTTTGGTCAATGTCATGATATTTCCCCTGTTGTTATTGAAGGATACTTTCCAAGAATCAAACAAAGGTAATGATAGCATGTTCATTGAACAAGATTAATGTTTTTTCTGTAATTTCTCAAAAAATCAGATTTCAGGGATTTAGATACTCAATGAATGCAACATATGAAGGTTCAAACCACCCGTATTCACAATATAAACGCCAATAAGGCAGGGCAAGATGTTATCATGTTGCAATCTGATTGAATGAGTCAAAGTGAAAATGAAACACAATCTTCTGG
>CM068957.1:117003448-117014698 GCA_035128595.1 Eptatretus atami
TGAAGAACAATACTCTGTGCAGAGCGTTGGTGCTGCCTCAGTAGTCTCCTTGCTATTGGGCCACAATCGCTGGACAGGTCACCATTCGACGCAGGAATACTCGAATGGCTTTCAATCATCCGCAGCAAGTTGGTAACTCCATTTTGCGCCCTCGTAAGGATGACAGTTGAGAGTCAAACCCCACCTGGTATTAATTCAACTGCCAAGACCCCACCTAGGTATTAATTGAACTCGGACCCGAGATCCCAAGCCCAACCACCCCTAACCATTAAGCCAACACTAGGCCATATGTAATATGTATGTATGTATTTATGTAATATGTATGTATTTCCTTTAGATGTATGTTATGTATATATGCATATGTATATGAATGTATATATTTATTTTTGTATATGTATGTATGTATGTATGTATTTAAGTCATTAATGTATGTATTTAATTTAGATGTAAATAAATTATTAAATAAATAATAATACTGCGCGGTAAAGCATAAAGAGGTCAGGTAAGCTATAAAGTAATAATAAATTAGTTCCAAGTCAAGTTAGAGAATACAAATCACAAAATAAGAACACAAAACCACACGTAATATAAGAAAAAAAAAAAAAAAAAAAAAAAAACAATGAAAGTCCACTAAATTACAAACAACGTAATGTAATATAATGCATATGTATATGAATGTATATATTTATTTTTGTATACGTAAATGTTATTTATTTAAGATGTATGTATGTATGTTATATATTGTAATGTACTGTATATTATGTATACTAATTTTAATTTATGTAATATGTATGTATGAATTAATGTATGTGATGTATTAATGTATGTAATGAATTTATGTATGTGGGAATGTATTATATGTATGTATCAGGGCCGGATTTACTTGCTTTGGGAGCCCAAGCCAAAACCTTAATCAGTGCCCCCCCCAAAAAATTATATATATATATATTTATATATATTATAATAGTGTATATATATATATATATATATATCGTAATATTATAATGTAAAAAAAAAGAATTACAAACATAATGTAACAACATCAATAATTTTTAATGCAAATTAGTTCCATTCAGTACATCAAAAGTACATCAAAGTAAATCAAGTTCCTATCAGTACTATCTACCATGGATAATGGAAAAATACAATGAAACTGAAGCATAATAAATTTTGCAAGCACAACTATGTGAGTTCAAAATGACATTTTCCTGCTTTTTTCTATGGAAAATTTGTCAATGATACTTGTTTGTGTCAAGGGTTGTAGGAGGTCAGATTAATAAACAGGTAAGCATAAAAGAGGTCAGGTAAGCATAAAGTAATAATAATTAGTTCAAGTCAAAGTATAAGAGATACCAATATCAACAAAATAAGAACACAAAAACAACACGTAATATAACAATGAAGTCCACTAAAACAACAACGTAATGTATATAATCTACAGATAGATAGATAGATAGAATGGTGGGAACAGGCAATTTAAAAATGTACTGTTATATTTTCGTTACCTATTTATTTTATTCATTTTAACTATAGGGCGCAACGTAGCCTACTCCTTGGCCGATCAGAGAACCCATCGAGTCCCGGTGGCCCCAGGCCAATGCCTAATGTTTGCCCTATTGGAAATCCAACCCCTGTTATGTATGTATTTTCTGTATGTAAATGTATTTATGTATGTGATATATTATATGTATATATATATAGTATATATATATATATAATATATATATATATATTATAATATATATAATGATATATTGTGTGTGTGTGCTGTGTTGTTCAGGCACGACCATGATTGGGGAGGGGGGCACAAAAATGTGATTGCACTGAAAAAAGTTTAATTTTTTCCAAACCCCCGAGCCCAGAGCGAGGGGAAATTTTTTGTATGTGTTTCTTTTTGGCATAAATTTATAAAAACTTTCTAAATATCGGACAAGGAGCAATCTATACACTTGAGAGAGAGTACTCTAGTGAAAAACTTTTGCTCAAAACTCAATATTTAATTGAATTATTGGTCTCATCATAAAAAACCATTGAAATGAAAAAGCAGATATTGCATAGAAGAAATAAATGACATCCACAATCAAAACAAATCAATGTCTTGATGTAGTGAACAAGGTTTGACAGGAATGACCGATCGGAATTCGGCTTTATCCATCAGCTGACGTTTCCTTCATCATCTCGACTATGTGAATAACTCATAACAAAGCTCTCTTCTCAAAATCATTTTGAAATACTATTGTATACTGTGGAATTCAAAAAATTCATATTCTTGAGTCTTGAAGGCCACACTAAGTACTTGATTCAAACAAGAACTATAAGAGCAATCAGGAGATTGCAGACCCTCGCCAAGTGTTTTGTTGGGGTGTTTGTTAAGTTTTGAGGGCCTATTTTTGTGTGGTGTTTTTTGTTGACTGGTGTGGTAACGTAATTAATAAGAGACATTTAACTGAACTGCCAATTTATAACTTGCTCGCAGTGATGACCGGGTTCAAGACGCCCATCCCGCTTCGATTGGACACCTGACCCTGACCCATGATGTTTATTATTATTCAATTGGAATGTAGAATGGTGAGAAAATAATTCAATTCCATCAAACGGAAGACCAAAATCGGTACATTCCTGCATTGGAGTAATCAGAAGGAACCCAAACAAGCAAAAAGATCAGAATGAAGTCATCAGGGAATCTGGATAGGTTGCATTTCAGCTGCTACTCCACTACCCTCAAACTATCCAGGCACAAGCCCAAGTGAGGTTTTTCAAATAAATAAATAAATAAAATCAAAAAGAACCCAGATAAAAATCAAATAATTCTGACTGTCAGACCAATGTGTTCCGATCAATTGACATTTAAACGTGTATTCCCCATCACTACTAGATCATAAATGTGAAGTTTCACATCGATTGATTAGCGTTCCAGAGAAAACATTATTTAATATTTTTTTCGTCAATCCAATATGTGCCCAAACCATGTCGTACCTATCCAATTATTACTATTAAAACTTGTACACGCCAAAGCTTGGAAAACATTTGTATTGAAGTTTCGCCCTCGATCCTGTCCAGCCTTTCTGGAGAAGAAGATTTTTTATAGGTTTTGGATAATCCAATAAGGCTATTCAAACCATGTGACCTGTGATGTAATATGTGTGAACTTGTATCTCTCATGGATAGGCGGTCATACTTGTTAAAGTTTCGCCTCAATCTGTTCAGCCACTTCAGAGAAGAAGATTCTGAAAGGTTAAAAAAAAAAAAAATTAAATCAACAACATGGCTGCCAAAATCCCGTGATCGATAACCTCATCAATTTTTTTTCTGTGGACGATTTATCCCAAGATGACCTCAAAAATCTCATATGATCAGATGTAAGCATTCTACATAGATTTAGAACGACATAAACGAAAGGTACCTATGACGTCATAAAAATCACACTTTTATTCCCCATGAGAAGTACTTGCTTATGTGCAAGGTTTCAATTGTTTTCTTGGTACGGTTTCCAGATACAGAGGTCCAAAGTTTTTTCCATTTCCCAAACATGGCTACAACACATGTGACCGATGTTCATCATAATTTGATTAAAACATTTTTACGATGAGTAGTCGCGCACGCTCTGGTGAAAATTTCATCTCAATCTGACAGCAGCCTGAGAAAAAAACACAACAGTTCTATGCGGACAAACAATCAAAACAAACAGACATACAACGGACCCAAACGCAATACCCTCTCCTTTGGCGATTAGTAGTGATAGGGACTGTGGATGTAGGTGATATTGGAAATACCATTTCACTTCTTTGGTTCATGGATGGTTAGGAGAAAAGAGAAGCATCTCTTGATGACACGATGGATCCTGCTGGCAATTCGAATTATAATCAAGCATATCTGCAATGGGAAAGCAAACTAAATGGTACAAATCAGTTCCATGTTGAATGCTGCGGTCAACATCGCTGTGGTCTGAGGAAATTGGGTGCATCCACATTCTAAGACAACAGCTATTGGATTATCTACACCTTAATACTCTAACAGAATCTGCACAGAGACGGGAAAAATCGGGATGTGCAACAGTGACTGTCAGCAAAAACGTCAAACATTCAGGGGCCTGTGAAGTTAATATCATGTGTGACCACTTTGGGTGGAAAAGCATGTTTGAAGTATAGATGAATACAGACAGTGGATCAGAGCTTGTGTTATTGCTGTCCAGTGTAACTATAAGGCTGCAGTAAGCAGCCTCAAACCAAAACCATAACCACCGCCACCTCCAAAAACAGTCTCTCTTCAATAAATGCAGCTCTGAGCAAATGGTGTCCTTGCTGACATTACACGGCGAAGGAACGTCCATCATGGAAAACTTGAGTTTGAACCTCGATTCATCGAGAAAAGATGATGTTGCCCACTTTTCCACCCAGGTTACCACCAGCTGCTGCCCATCGTTGTCGTGCAAGCGGTGTTGAAGCTTTCAAGATTTATCACTGATGAGTCGTCCCTTATTCAAGGGTGCTCTGACCGTTTCTCATGCTTCTTTGATTGGTTCCTTGGATCATATTGTTTAGACATGGCATTTTAATCGATGGCCTCACAACTAGCAACCCTGTGCTTTTGATTAGGGCTGGATTTGTCATATGGTTGCGTCAGACTCAAACGTCCAACAACAAGCAACAAAACGACTCTAAGCAATCAAACACCCATAACAGATGTCTATCATGCATGTTTATTACTTACTATTTTGATCCTTTTCACGATGCGATAAAAATAAAAATGGCAATGTTTTAATTTGGTATATACTTTCATTGCCTTCTCGATATATATATATATATATATATATAAAATTATAAAATTTATAATATATAGTTTACGGGGTGTCTATCTCATTGTGTAAGTAAAACAAACCGTGCTTCCCATTGCCTCGGGTCGCTCACCTGCATTTGATGTTCTCATTTATTTAATTTTGATATTTTTCTCTCATTTACTTATATTTTTGCATTTATGGACATCTGTCCGACAGATTCTATGATTTTTTTTCCAGATGCACCAGCTTCTATGTCCACCGAGACACAAAATGTCAGCTTTTCTACATCACCCGAAGGGACGATCTTTATATCAGTGAGTGAGTCAGTGAGTCAGTGAGTCGTGAGTGAGGTCAGTTGAGTTAGAATATATATATATACTATATATAATAGTATATACATATATATACGTATATATACATTATATATACAGTATATATAGTATTACATACAGTAATATATACAGTATATATATATATATAGCATATATACTACTTTCCAACCACCGACTTCTGACTCACTGACTCACTGACTACTGACTCACTCACTGATACTTAAAGTTTGGTACTTGTGCGGTATCCTTGGGGACAATATGGACACTTTCTCAGGTTAATTCATCTGCCAATTTTGCCCAATCTATGCAAGTATTAATACTTCCGCTGAATCTGATCCACACACCCCTCTGCTATCACCTTTACCTCCAAGCTTTGTGTCATCTGCAAATTTGGAAAGGCCTTTCTTCACCCCAACTATCCAAATCATTGATGTAATAATGAATAGTAATGGTGAGTATCTGTATCCCTGAGGTACCCCACTAACTTGCATCCTTCGCAGCAAGACAATCCCCCTTCCCACCTCAAAAAAACAGCCACTCTTTGTTTACTACCACGAAGCCAGTTTTGCGAATCCAATTAGCTACCTGACCAGCCACTCACACAAGCCCTCACTTTGGCGAACAACTCCGATTGTGGTTAAACAACGACCGGTAAATTTTTTCACCGGTACATCCGCAGTAGGAATAATGCTCATCATAATTTTTGGCAGGGTATGCAGTCTCTAACGTCAGAAAACTATATGCATAGCATTGCATTGGCAGAGCGTTTTGTGTGTTATTAAGCCGTTTAAGTTACCCCATCACAACAATAAACTTTTCGAAACCGGCATAAGACAGAAGAAGACATTCTATTTTGAAAACTACAGGTTCTCTTTATTTATAGGCTATATCTTTCTTGAAATGGTTCATCACGTAGCTCATAGTTATTTGCTTTTCAAAACATTTGTAAACAAGCCCCGAGCATTTAGTGTTTGCAAATTACCAGGCACTGATAGTCCAGTGCTGATTCATCTGCAAGAACATATGATTTTTGTTTTCATAAAAAGTGCGTACAGAAGATTTTGCCCATACCCTAATAATGGATTACCATGTTTAACATACGTGGAATGTGAAATGAAAAATTTAATCATAACAAAAATAGACCAAAATATTTTTAAAGTTAGAGTAACATTATAAATGGCTATTGTTATTATTGTTACCGCACCCCCAAACGAAAAATACTGCAAATCAAGGAAAATTTCGTTACTTTTAGTTTTTCTTTTGAAGGCGTACGAGATCGTGAGCAACCCAAATGCAACATTTAAGATGAGAGACTAGAGAGAGACCCACAGCAAAGAAATATCCATGACCCCAATTGAAAAACTAAGAAGCTGAGACATTCAGCAATAGTGTAAGAAGAAGGAAGTGAAATCAAGTGGAGGGTGACGATCTTGAAGGGCAGTACAATCTTGTTTTGTCGCATCCATAGTGATGGCACAACGGACGCAAATCTCCAGGAATGGACAGATATCCTGCTCCATACACTCGGACCATTTGCCCTGGGCCCTGTCACCACCAAGATGGATTTGCTGCGAAAGACCAACAAAGCTACTTTAGCACAACTTTGGCAGAATAATGTGACTAAGTGGCAGAGCAACTCCCAGGTAACTCTGCTTCAGTGGCGAATGGATATCTTAGTCCCAAAGAGTTAAAAGTGATCAAGTCACTTTTGTGAGATGTTGCCCTAAGTTTGTCTATGGCCTGGAGGAAGGAGCTGATTGTGACAGAATAGATGTATTGACACATACAGGTGAGAACTCTATCAAGAACAGTGAGAGATCACTACGAGGTGGAGAGGCCGGCCATTCAGCTGCAAAGGCATCACAGGCACACATATTGTGAGGCAGTGGAGGAGGTTCCTGGCACAGTTAATAACAAGACCAAGTCTCAATTACCTCTCTTAGTCGGTGAACCGGAGGAAACCAGAACACAGAGAAAAGCACAGGGAAGGTTTCTACATGCCAACTGTGAATGACAAATGTATACAGAATCACCACTCCAGGACAGTGAGGAGGTGACCAGCTCTTCAGTGCCAACAGGTAGAAGCAGATGGCACCTACTTCTCCATGCTGTCATGCCAGGCAAGAGAGGGCTATCAGGACTTGTAGTGACTCTGCTGCAGAGGATTACAGAGGTCTTCATAATGGTCCTTGGCATTTCATTGGACAAGATTGAGTCTCAACTGTTCTAGAAATGTGAACTAGAACCCGACGAGGCTCCGTTGTCATTCATGAGGTTGCTGCCACTGTTGGACATAGATGTCTTGTCGGGCTCTCATTGGGATGCCACTCATATACACGGAATGTGACCACTGTTCAGTTGCAGTTGCAGGCAAAGGGAAGACAATGCTTTGGAAACTCTTGACCAGCAACAGGGAAACCCAGGACCACATTCCTAGAGTTGGACATATATGGACCTTCCCCAAGAATTTATGGACAAATTAAGAGATTTACTTGCCCCCTCTATCACAAAAAGGTATTATCACTCACTAAGTCAATGATCATCAGGAATGACCTATTCTGTGCTAAGAAAGGTGAGATAAGAGCCACCAGCTTCACCATGCAGGGACTGCTGGGAAACACGCACAAAAGCCAAACTTCCAGGCTGCAATATGGAGACGATGTCTTGAACAGGGAACCCGAAATGTACCAAGTCCTGTTGGCGAGGATGGGAAGATGGAAAGGAAGAAGGAGTTGAACAGTTGGGTGGTGCGCTGGATGGATGGTCACCAGCACCTGAGGCGGTCCTTGATATTGGCCTGAATTGTAAAAGGAGTGTTTCACTTACCAAAATGTGTCGTGCTTTGTCAAACGGACTGAAATGCACTTGATTGTGCAGATGCCAGACTGTCAGAACCAGGCATCCATCTTTGAGTCAGATGATGGGGAAAGTTTAGATGAGTGTATTGAAGAACGATAATGATTATGATTTTTAAGTTCATCTTGAACTTTTATATCATTTACAATCAGTGCATATGATCAGAGATGCTTAGAAACTATAAAGACCCGTCTTTGGTTCATAAGACAATATGTTTAATCAGCAAACACATTGGGTCTTGTAATGGCCTTGTTCGTGTGGAACACCCCAATTTGTTTTCTATTCTGTAATTTTATGCCCTACAAGCAGAAGATTGGTTTCATTTCACCTTTGACTCATTCATCAGCGTTTACTGTCGTTCAATCAGTTGAATATACCATCTTTGCTCGCTGCCTTATTGTTTATATTGGTAATCGGGTGTTGATACTTCATTGTGCATTATGAGTATCTAAATCCTGAAATTCTGTATTTTTGAAAATTACAGGGAAAAAACATTAATCTTGTTCAATGACATGCTATCATTTACCTTTGTTGATTCTTGGAAAGTATCCTTCAATAAACAACAGGGAAAATATCATGACATTGACCAAACTAACATAACTCCATCCAAAATTAGGGTATTTTTTTTCATTTGAGGGGTGGGTAACATTGTCTGGCGATACTGATCTTTAATATACAACATACAAAAAAGAAATTTAGATTATTTGATTCTCATAAATGCTAAACGCACCCATGTAATTATATTGTTCCCAAACTTTTAATTACTTCACAGTAAATGACAGATAAATACTGTTTCTAAAGGCGGTAGTGATTTATCACACAGGCATAATAGACACTGATATGAAGTGTCACGAATAAACACCTTCAACCTTGGCATGTTAGCACTTTTTCTGAGAAAGCAAATGAATCCTGAGAAAAGTTAGAACCAAATTTCAATGTTAATGTTGACTGATAAAAACAATGTTGTTAAGTTGAAGTGGGATGTTTTCCTTGTACTGGCCATTTTGCAGCAAAAGCTTATTTAAGGGTAGGCATATAAACAGGGTGGTACCCACAAAAAGCTACCACCGATGCAACTGCTATCACAATTTTCTAACTATAGGTTGTATAAACTTGCCCAACATATGCACTATGGGAATTATTCCACGCAGATGTACCGACCAACCCAACTGGCTCATGGACTAAAGCAATAATATTGCTGACCAGATGGTGAATAACCGCGTAAGGGAGCAGGTTAATGTGGCAGAGCACAATGTGTAATTCTTGCTCACAGAAATTCGCCACAAATCGGATGTATTTTCCTGTTTATCACTGCAAAGTTTCTCAAGTATTATTTTATCTTTTCACAACCACTCATCAAATATTTTTCTGAAAATTAATTTATATGAGAAAAAGGTGATTTTATCGATCAGGCTTGGGAGCAACGTTACCAGTCTCCGGATTTTCCCGGGAATTCCGGATTTTTTTGCATGTTCCGGAGGAATTCCGGGAGAATTTGAAATTCTGGAATTCCGGGATTTTTCATTTTTCCACGAAACAAAATAAATTCTCTCGAATTTTCAAATTTTTATCCTAATCTCGTGCTTGTAGACTTCTTCCTCATCATGTAGTGCGAAACTCGCTTGATTTTGCTCTCTCTTATGCTGGTTCCTTCCCTCTCGTGACTGGGTATACCGACACCAGTCCATTGGAATTTGGCTTCATGGCCAGAAATGACGGGCAAGTTGTTTCTTCCGTAGCCCACAGATGGTGCATATGGCCCAGCCGTACTGCCGCACTGCATTGTGCGACTGGTCGCACTGGCTTAGTTGCAATGGCGCTATTCTGAATTGTTTTTCACCACCCAATTCAGTGGTAATTCGGTTTCTCAATATTATCATCATGAGTGATTTCATCAGATGCCGCATATCTGGAATGGCAAAGAGCTGCAGAGGACGTGGTAACATCAACAGAAGGTAAAAAGCAGAAAAAATATGGACAGACTTTTAGCAGAACTGGCTAGACTTGGAAGAGTTCAAGAGTTGGCTAGTCCATGATTCTCGAACGGTATTACTCGTTGTAAGATTTGTAATTGTGAATTTGAAAACCGAACAAAGCTCATTGACGAAACCACATTCAGACTGAAAAACACAAGAAAACGGAATGGGGAAAAGAATAGGTGTGTGTAACATCGTGCAAATCCTCCGTCGTGCAAAGTCCTTCCTCAGCCACCTGAAGCTCCTGACCACTTACAAAGCTTTAGTCCGCAGCCTGAATGGCGTACAGCTCTCCCCTCGCGGGCTGGTGCTCCTGCCTCCCACCTTTCTCGCTTCACGCTGTGGAAACGCAAGGCATTTTGGATCATTGGTATTCCCCGCAATGAGGCTGTCTGTTGGGCCTCTCACTCTCTCCGCAGGCAGGTCGGTGGTCTTTCTGTCTTCTACAGTCTCCCTCTCCAGTCCGCCCCTCCCCCTGCTCTCTCTGTGATTTGTCCCCACATAATTTCCACCAGGGCGCTCAAGGTCCGCCAACAACCCTTCTGGTAAAACTACCAAAATCACGAATCACTGCTCCTTCACTCTTTCATTCCTCTTTTTTCCCGCCTTTGGAATAAACTCCCTCACTCTATTCAATCCCATTCTTCCTCTGGTCTTCAAACAGCTGTTCACCCACTCTTATCATCCCCATCCAAATCATCGATCTTTTCTCGATCTTCTACCTCGATAATCCACCCAAGCCCACTCCTTCAAATTCCCTGCTTTCCTCCTGAAGTCCTGTAATGTCATCTTGTATTCCCATGTTCCCACTCCATCTCCCTTCCTTCACAGATCTCCTAATGTCTCTGATTCCCACTGTTTTGTCCTTCCCACTCCCTCCCCTCTTGTCTCATGCCCCTTGCTGTGCGTTGTGTGTTAGCTGTCACACCAGCCTCGACAAGGAATACAAAAAAAAAAATCAGCGCCTTTTTTGTCGAAAAAAACCGAGGCAACCTTAAGTGCGGAAACTGCTAGAGCTGATGTAAAAATCACTGCATTTATGGCTGAGCATAGGACACCTTTTTTACACCGCCGACATTTGATCGCCTTTTTTACAGGCGTGTAAAAAAGGCATCAAATGGTTGGCGTGTAAAAAAGGCATCAAATGGTTGGCGTGTAAAAAAGGCGTCAAATGGTCGGCGTGTAAAAAGGTGTCCTATGCTCAGCCATAAATGCAGTGATTTTTACATCAGCTCTAGCAGTTCTCGCACTAAGGTTGTCCTCGGTTTTTTTCGACAAAAAGGCGCTGATTTTTTTTTTTTGTATTCCT